>CAMZMU010000047.1:57527572-58107946 GCA_947311845.1 Poa pratensis | reverse complement strand
AACCCTAGCGAGCTTTGTCTTCTCGCGAGCCAGCGAATTCGGTAGACCTAGGTTTCTGGTGGAATGGGCTTTTTCTGTTGCGGGTGTCTGGCGTTGGCTACCGTGGACACCGAGTATGCAGCTTCTGTAGCGTTGATTTTTGCGCTGACGGTACTGTTTTCGTTTCGGTACTGTTTTCTCACAGCTCGATGCCGATGCGGTTGATGATCTCTATTTCTGGATTTGGCTGATTGCATTGTAACTTGTCCCAATATAGAAATTTGTAACCTTTTTGGGTTTCCATAATTTATTGCAGTTGCTGTTCTATTTAACAAGATGAACATTGTTGTACATGTCAGTTCTCCATTTTATGTGAAGAAAAAGTAAATTTTACACTATGAAAAAGTCACAGTGGACAGATAGAAATGTTGATTTATCTTGTGGAAACTGGAAGACGTATCATTTTCTAAACAAATGGACGAAGTCTACGCCTATAATTTTATGTTTAGTTCTTAAATTAGTCTCTGCTGGTATACATATTGTAGAATTGCATGCTTGCACTAAAGCTCTTCTCTTTGCTTCTCAGTTCTGCTGGTCCTTCGTCTCCTCCTGCGCAAACGAAATGTAGCTACCATCGATTGGTTAGGCAGCGAGCAGTTATCTAAAGTGGGGTCATCATCACATGCTGCCTCAGTTACTGCTCAGCCTTCTCTCAGTACGAATGCTGTTGGAGCTGCTATGGATTTTTCCCAATCATCATGCAGACCATGGGAACGAGGAGACTTACTTCATCGACTGGCACATTTAAGCCCTCAACATGGGCTTCTAAGCCAAAGGTTGCTTCTTCTCTTATTGGATCTTGTTAAATTCTGTCACTTTAAATTTGTAATGAGTGGTGATTAACAGGAAGGTGATAGTGTTACTTTTCGCACTTTATCAGTTTAAATAAATTGCTTCTCCAGGAATACTTAAAATTATAATAGAAGTGGTAATGCCCTTGATATTCCTCTGTTTCCCTGTCGACAGCCCACTGTAAGGCTGTAAGCACACACCGGGGAAGTAGGAAACACTAAATCTGAGAGAAACCTAATGAGAAATGTGCGACATGCTGCAGTCAGTTAACCTTTTTCAATTGGTGCTGCTGAATGAGAGATTATTTCAACTTAGTTTTCAGCAGCTGTCTCCTGTCTGCTTACAATATTTGTGTATATGTGCGGAGTTAAGACGTTTGTAGGAAAAGTAGCATGCTTTTCCAATTGGAACGAAGTTAATCGGATCATCCATATGTTATTTTTACCAGGATCATGCACATGTTATCTTTTGGACAATTTTAAGTTCTCAAAATTTGAGGGGTAAATCATGCACATGAAAAATATCATCCCAGTTTATTTGAAAAAGAGCACTGATTTGTGTAAATTTATAGGCTGCTAGTTCACTGGCTTGTGCACAAGGGGATGGGTGAACATTGACATGGACAAAATTGAATGCGACTCATGTGGTGCACATCTTATATTTACTGCATTGACATCGTGGTCTCCTGCCGAAGGTATGTCCTGACTCAATAAGTTCTGTTGTAGGCCTTCTCAATTTCGAATTAACTGGTCTTGTTTTGGATTTGACCTGTGCAAATATATCGCATAATGTTAAACCATGATATATCTTACCTCTTTGAAGTGATATAGTTTACACAGATATATGCTATGCAAATTGTGCACAGAGGACATCTTATACCTTCCTTTTTTTGTGAATATTTTCCCCGTTTGCTGAATTATTTGAGTTCTGTTTTAACGAGTGCCAAGAGGTAAGGCTTGTGCCAAGAGGTCCTGGGTTCGACTCAGCCTCTCTGCATTGCACTTTGCAGGGGTAAGGCTTGACTCGTATAATCCTTCCCCAGACCCCACCTGGTGTGGGAACTTCTAGCACTGGGTCTGTCCTTTTTTTTTTCTGTTTTAACGAGTACAAGCCTTCACGGTGACCAAATTTCGCCTATAACATCTGCTTTATGGTGCATTTCTTGATCACAACATGCATGTAACACATTCCATTGGAATGTGAGAGAAATTAGTTAAGTTTAGATTCTCACTATGCTGTAAAAATTTAAGTTAAACCGGAACACTCAGTATTACCAACAGACATGGCCACGTGGGTTATTTCCTACAATTTCCCGCACGTTGATGTTACTTAAGGCCGTTGATCTTGTGTCAGTTGCATATTTCTTCACAATCTGAAACATGCTTGGTCATGAAACCTAACTTTCCTTTATTGTTATGCTGTAGTTGCTAATGCTGGAGAAGCCTTTGCCGAACAGCTTGATGCATCACACCAGAATGATTGTCCCTGGAGAGGGAATAACTGTGCTGATAGCCTAGTGCAGCTCCACTACACCCCATCAGCTCTTCTTGGCGGGTTTAAGGATCGCTGTGAGGGGCTGTTGCAGTTTATCTCTCTCCCGATTATTGCCTCTTCTGCATTAGAGAGTATGAAGCTCACTAGGAGTCATCAGATTGAGCATGTATTAACCCAATCAATTGCGATTTTGTGTGGGAGCTGGGTTACAGAACAGACGGTACAGCAGGAATTGATGTCAATCATCAAGATGAGACCTGCAGCTACTCTCAAGTATATCTCTTTTCATTTATATGCTCTTCCTGATGCTCCTTTTGTTTCTACTATAGTTGCAGAACTTTTATCTTTACTTAATCTAGGTCACTTCCATCTAATATATCTAGGCGCAGAAGCTTATTAGCCTTTGTGGATGGGAACCTAGATGGCTTCCAAATGTACAAGACTGGGAAGAAAATTCAACTCACTCTGAAAAAATTGCAGCCTCAGCTGAACCAGACAAGTCTTCCCGCTTTCCTGAGCATCAGCAAAATTCATACTCCACATCAGTCAAGAAAGACAAGGGGAAAGGCAAACTACACGTGAAAGATTCTGGATGCAGCATGAGATCACCTTTGCTGGATTGCAGCTTATGTGGAGCTACAGTGAGGATCTGGGATTTCACATCTGTACCACGTCCTTCTCATCTTAGTCTTGGTAACATCGATGCACCTGATGCAGGGACGAAACCGCTGTTAGCACGTGGAATTAGTGCTACAAGTGGGATCAATGGATGGGTTGCTGAAGGAACAGATAAAAATAATGTTGAAGGACGTGATGAAGCATGTACTGATGAGGGAAAATCAATGTCAAATGCTCAGGTTGACCTAAATCTGACAATGTCAGGGGGATTGCCACCAACCCACTCTGGGATGCTCTCAGTGCTTGGAAATTTCAATAGCGGAGGAATGGGGATAGATCTGATGATCGGTCAACCTTCCGGAAGCGAGGCTGGTGGCTATGCAGCCTCATTTGAATCTCGTGGTCCCAGTTCGAGGAAGCGTAATATGGAGGAAGGTGGGAGCACAGCTGATAAGCCAATAAACAGGCTTCAGCCTGCTGATAGTATAGAGGGAACCGTCATTGACCGCGATGGTGATGAAGTTGATGATGCTGCACAAAATTCAGATCCTCGGAGCAAAAGGCATCGTGGCTTTAATCTTTTTGATGTCCATCCCCCATCTTCTTCTGGAGCTGGTCCCAGCAGAAATTTTAGTTTTGAGCTGGATATAGATGTTAATAGAGTTCAGCCATCTAATGCTGAGGGTCCATCTGGCCTTCGCAACTCATCTGCTAGAGACTCCATGAGGGCATCTTCTGTTATTGCAATGAATATTGTTCATGGTGCGGAGGAAAATTCGATGGAGAGTGTTCAATACCTTCCATGTGACGTTGATGATGTTGAGAAGCCTTCAAGTGCACTCAGGAGTGGTGGAATGAGCGACACACTGGATCTCAACTATAGCAACCAAGCACAGGAGAGCACTTTCGTGCAGCCTGCTGCTGACAGTAATGCAAGAGATATAGGAGGTAGTAGTATGAATGGAGGGGAAGAAGTCCTCAATGCAGATACAGCTCCCATTTTGGCTAGGGATCAACTCAGCTTGGGAGTTAGCGGAGGGAGTGTTGGAATGGGTGCGAGTCATGAAGCTGAAATTCATGGAGTCGAGGTTTCTGAACATAAAACTGAGAGTGTTGTCGGAGATGTAGAACCAGTTCCTGAGCTTATTGAAACCATGGGGAATACTGGTGAGTCAGCGCCTGGACCTGGAATGATGGATGAGTTTGTCCCTGAAGATGTTTGTCAAGTAGAGCCTCAGGGTGATAGCCACGATATGGCCTCTAGGTTAGTGGGCCGAGTTGACAGTGGTTCAACGAAAGCTGATTCTGTCGAGAGTGGAGAGAAGATGAGCCATGCCAGAGGCCAGGAGAGTAACCTACAACATTCTCTTTCTTGCAATGCCAGAGTTTATTCTGGCATCGATCTATCTAAAGACGAAGTGACTCAGACTGCTAACATGCTGACTAAGGATGAGCATGATCCAGGAAATGATCTTGGTACTTCAGCATCTAACTATTTTCCGCGCCTTCTTTGTGCTTACATGTTATATATGCATGCACTTTTGTTGAACTGTGCTAATCAAATTTTATATGAGGTGCTTCTGAACTGAAAAGTTTACATCACTAGGACCATTGGTTTATCAAACTAAAAGATTCATCATCAATAATTCAAGAATTTGTTGACTTGACAGTTGATGTACTAGCAGTATTGCATCTGATACTTACAATGAAATGACTCCCGGGCTGTGGTCCTATATAGGGCATGTACTTATATGTAGATTCATCTTCCGATGCTGAATTATGTGTTTTGATGCACTCAGTTAGTTGAATCTTAATGTGAATATGTTATTCATGTTTTTTTCCGTTTGTTTATCAGGAGCAATGAATGGAGAAAATGACTATGGAACAAGTCTTCCAGAATTTGATCCAATTAAGCATCACAGCAATTGCTGTCCGTGGGTAAATGGATATGTTGCCGCCGCTTGCTCTATCAATACTGGTTCCAGCACAAATAGCTCAGCATTTTGTGGCTGGCAGCTTACAGTAGATGCACTTGAGACTGTCCAGTCCCTTGGGCAATACCAAAATCAAGTCGTGCGGTCAGATTCTGCGGCGTCATTATATAAGGTGGGGATTTAGTCAAACTTACGTGGGAGTTTTTCATTTTTTTTAGAAGTTTTTTTCTCTCTAAAAACCAACCTGATTACCATCAGAAAATTAAGCGTGACCCCCTCCTAAGATACTGCAAACTTCCTGCTTTAGCACTGAACATGCCACATGTTTTGCAGGATGATCATGTTGCACCGAGCCATAAGCTACCCAAAAGGCCAAAACACAGCAAGTGCTAATCAAAGCGCCTCTGGTATATACATACATCTGCTAAACTTGAACAGAGTTCAAAACTAGTTTGACCGATGCAAACCTGAATGGATCTGGTTTGCTATTTTTAAGACTAGGTTCGAGGTCGACGTACCAGAAGAGCTCAAAAAGCGCAAGCGGGCAGCAGAAGAGGAATAAGTAAAGCCTTTTGCTTTTAGCCATCGTTGTAGATTGTAGATGGGTTTGCCCTGCGTTTTGCCAAGCTGTGTCTTTTCCATTAATGTTGTTTATATCTTTACTCTTGTGAGAGATTCAGCGAGTCTAAGATTCTTGATGTACCCTATGTTGTTTGGTCGAAGACTTGTGCTAGTGAACAACATTTGGCTCATTTGACAATAATTTAACTTCACTTCGTGTTTGTTATTTGATATATCCTACTTGGTTGAACATTTCATACCATCACACATGATATCAGGACGGCATGGATGTTAAACAGGCACTTGTTTCTGCATGAAAGGTGAGCAGTTGATGATGAATCTGAGATTTGCGCAACTTTGGATTGGTGAGTTGGACAAGGAGAAGCGTCAGTTTGTGCTTTCGAATGAGATCACAAACAAGTGAATGAATGCCAAGCAAACATAGGCAATGGTCCAACTTTCACACACAAGCTATGGAAAACTGCAGAGAAATCCTGTGAGCAAACTGGATAGGTATATACGCAGAGAAGGAAACTGAATTCATTTTTTGAACTTTGAAACTGAATTCATTGCCGCGGGAGTCGATACAGATCGACACGGTAGGACGGAGGAGTCCGTAGAGTTCGACATGGGAGGACGGTTCATCGGAGAAGGTGGGGGTACTGCAAGTGTTACACGACGCTGTTAGTAGGATGCACGATATATTGTCTCTGGAGGACGCTCACCTAGAGACGCCACTTTGGTAGTAATAACAGTAGCCACAAATCAAAGGAAATCCATAATTGCATTCTGAATCATTGGCCAGTTCGTCGACACGTAGGCGCAATCATGACACAGATTTTTCATGCATATAATTATACCCGTGGGCACATGTTTAAGAGCAATTTGTTCTCAGGTTGATTGTCCCTTTCAGTGTGCCCTCTACGGTGGGCTACACGAATACGCCGGCAGCCCCACCTTGAAAATGACATGCTCTCACGTATGGGTAGCAGGAGGTGGGACAATACAGATTGATTTTTTCCAGCGAAGCAACACAAGCTCGAGACACGTAACTTTCCCGCTATCCGCATAATCGGTAGCCGCAAATCTTATTTGGCAGCGAAGCGACTTTTATGTGCCTTTATTTTTACATACTTTTGTCCCAACTTGCATGAAAAAGAAAATATTTTAGTGGTACTCCTTTGCTTTGTTCTCAAGGAAGGAAGCAAAAACTCTACCTGCCATCAACAACATGGCCCTATTTGGAAAGAAAGTAATGAATTTCCTTTGGGAACATTCTGTAAAGTTGTTATTCTTTTCTTCACACTATGGCCGTAGCCCGTAGGTTAACTAAAAAAAGCTCATTCATAATTGTAAAAGGAATCTGATTTTAAGAGAAACAACATAGCTGATTCTATTGATTTCAAAATAAATTACTTATGTCCCGCTTGGATACAGAGATGTGAAAGGTTTGGTTGAATAATCACGATGACCTAACATAGATGAACCTTTTTTGTCTAAATTATGGTTAGTTTGGTACTACTTTTGTTAGAGGTTTTTACTGAGGTAGAAAGAGATGTGAAAGGTTTGGATGAATCATCATGATCACCAAACTTTTTTTTAAATAACAATTTTACTAGTTCTTAGTCGTGTGATAATTTGCTTATTTTCTAGTCAACGTCAAAAACCATGTATATGATTTGACATATGTGCATTTTTTCACATTCTTTTGAGCCATGAGGTTACTTTTTTTTACTAGATGAATAAATTATTACAACACGGTTAAATATTTTTAGATGTGTATGAACAACTTTGTAAAATCGACTGATAATATGTGAACAAATCATGACCTTTTTAGACGTGTATGACCAAATTTGTAAAGCTGACTGAGACCTAGTTCATTAATTCCTAGTCAAATGAGACATAGAAAATATGCTACAAGGACATGATTTTTCGCATGTAGCAATATAAAAAACATATGACATAGATGGAATGATATACTGAATTCAACAACAGTCGAAAATGCATGATTTTGTAATAAAATTGGTTGCACTACAAAAAAAAACGTAGTTTCATGTGAAGATTTAGGTGCATAGCTGTCATTGGAACAATTTTTTTGAAAGGAAGGGTCACGTTCAAATTTTATTGAAAACTGATAAGACAAGTGTTTGCAACACCATGTCAACTCTCACAACTCTCACCCCAGGGGCACAAACATCCCCTGACGAGTTGAGCGACCCACTCTTCTACTCTACAACTAACCATCTCCCTGGCAACTACTGTAATTAACAAGCATCGTACCCCAGTTCTGAACTTATTACAAACAGCCCAATGGCTCATAATGAAAACTTAACAAGACGGATAGTTTGAACAACTCCAAACACACGTAGTCATTGGAACCATGGGCCGGGAGATGAACCTTCCGTAGCGGTGTTGCACGGAGAGAATCGATCTTACCTACTGTGATGGCGGTACTTGAACTATGGGCTAGCACTTTCTTTTATCAGTTTGGAATCTGATGAGTATGGAACCGTATCTGTATCTCAATGTTTTTATTTTTCTCTTTTGCGGGTACTATCTCGAGTGGAACTTCAAGACGTGAGAACACGACACGGGAAGATACAGACCTTGAGAAGGACATGGCATATCAGAAGTAGTAGTAATAGCTAGCTTAACGGTAAGCAAGACGAAGTACTGCTAGTAATCAGGGAGGACAGGTCGCTCCTTAATTGCGCATGTAAAAAACAAACATGGGACTATGGGAGCGGGCAGGGACAGTTTTATTTTTTTGCGAAACATAGTACAACGCAGACGCTCACATACACGTGTACACACTCATCCTTATGAACGCACACGCATATCCTATCCTATGAGCACCTCCAAAAGACTGAGCCGGCGGTCGGGTCTTGAGATTGACGAAGTCACCACTGACACCTCGCTGTCGACGAGAACGTCGCCTCTTACTTAAGAATATTCCGCTTAAATGAGAAACAACAATATCAAACCTGAGATTTGAACTTTGGTAGACGGGCAGGGACAGGTGGGACTAGGATGAAACGAGTGGATCGCGGTGGCGAGGCGTGTCGGGCTCGTCGTCACGCGCGCCGTGGCCACTGACAGGACGGAATGTCGGGCTCGATCGGACGCGACGTGCGGGGAGTGGAGGCGTGTCGGCAGCGGGCCGTCCCGCGTGGCGCCGTGCAGCGAAAGCGAAAGCGTCGATGCCTTCTTTATCCAGTGGGTATTTTTTTTTGTATTCGAGAAAAGAAATTATTTGCTGACCAAACTGCCCTCGGGTGTCGTACTCCCGCCTCTGCCTGCCCAGATTGCCCCTGGCAGCGGCTTTGCATTCCGGCGCGGCTGCACGTGGGCCGGCGCCCAGCGTTCTAGGCTTTTTCTCGTCCTGATTTTCTTCAAGTTCTACTAGCTCTCGAGCATGCCGACAAACATTAACTTTTGTGAAAAATATATACAGATGACACAATCAGGATGATGAAAAAGAGATACTCCCTCCGATCCATATTAGTGGGCATAGCTTTGTCTAAATTCATATGTATCTAGTTAAGTATTTAGACTAGATACATGTGTATCTAGACAAAGTTGTGCCCACTAATATGGATCGGAGGTAGTACTAATTCGTTAAGATGCAATTTTACAAAACCCTCAATTTACGGCAAACGCAGTACGAATCTAGCTAAAGGTTATCAGTCCGGGTGTTCTCCGGAGGAATAGATCCACCAAATTTTGTGTCGGAAATTTAAACAAAAGAGTTCGCGCAAGATTTAACAATGACATTCAAATTCAACACATGCTATTTTTTATAATAGAGATAGAATTTAACTAGTCGATCTTGCTGTACAAGCCGACGGCGATCTTGCTCATCACCGGCGTGCTTACTCGTCGATATTAAGATAGTTCTTGAAGGCGGACTTGTGCAGCGCGCGAGGTTGTGCTCCACCTTGGCATTTCGACTTTCGAGACTGGTCTGAGCACTGGGTTCACCGTTCGCCACTGCTTCCGTGGCCGCAACAACTTCATCGGGCAAGACGTGCTTGTTGAGCACATCGAAGCAACCGACGCGGTTCGCCCGCCGCCCCATGAGAGCACCACCATGTCCGGCATAGTGCGAGTTGGCGGGCGGCTGGCGCAAGTCATACCACCTGAGCCCTCGAAGGTCGGCGCGCTTGCTTGCACCGGCCGAGGGGCGGGATGCAGCGCTCCTCCTCGTCGCTGCCACGGCCTCCGTCGCTCCTTTCTGGGCCGCCAAGATCACACATGGATGATCCCGCCATGAGTGTACCGCTGAGGTTGAGCGTGGAGGGAGAGACAGGGAGGAATCGCCGCCGGAGTTATTCTATTTCGCGGTTGAAGGATTGGGGTGGGGTTGGGGGGTTAACCCTAAATCCGTCGATACCCTTGATATAGGCGGAGGGGTTCAATATGCGGTTCCCGAAAAAGTTATCCGGACCGGTTCGATATGCGGTGTTTGTTCGTGCCGGAAAAAGGCCCGTGAAACCACATATCGTTATGTTGCCTTTTAGATTCCCTTATACTAGTGGTGTATGCATTGGTTGTGTACCTTTTCGATCATTTTTCATCCCAAATGTTTGGTTTATTTATCACTCCGTCCGATCGAAAATGGTTGACACCGATTCATCTAAATATGCATGTATTTACACGCTAAAATATGTGTAGATACATCTGTATTTAGACAAGTATGTGTCAATCATTTTCAATCGGAGGGAGTAGTTAGTAGATTTTAGTGTCTTACCAAAATTGTTTCTTTTTTAAAAGTGTAAAGCTCATGGGAGATCAAAAGTCGCTCTTCTTCCACCTGTGGCGGCGGCTACTAGATCAACGAGTTCGGTCGAAATCGTGGCATCAGGTCGGTTTGTTCCCGAAGTCAGTGCAATAAAATGGACTTTACGATAATTAAAAGAACACTGATTAATGGGCATAGGTCGGAACACTTACGGCTCAAACCCATCAAAAGCTCAGGATCGATCGTGAGGCGTGAGCTAGTGATGTACGTGTAGGTGGACGGTGGGTGCATGGCCGACGGATCGAGCAGAAGTACCATACGCGTGTTCGCCGGGTTTTTTTTTTTTTTTTTTTTTGAGATGCGCTACGTTCCGCGTGGGCAGCGCGTACCGGCCGGAATAACCGTTTTGGGATGGTGGTAGCTACTGGTTCCAAAGCGACGCAACGTGGTGTGTCGGCAGCGGGACGCCCAGCCCCCACGTGGCGCGTAACGGAAAGCGAAAGCAGTACCAAAAAACAAAAAAAAGTGAGCCCATCCTCGAGACTGGGCCCATGCGCCAGCGCCACATCCGCTAGGTTTCCGGGGAAAAAGAAAAGGAAATCTGTCGTGACGAGACTGCCCCTGTGTGTTCCGGCTTCCGACCGTCGTCTGCTCCTGGGCCGGCGCCCAGGATTTGACTATCTTCCTCTTTGTTTTCTCACTCCAAGCTTGGTTAGCGAGTCCGACTGGATTTAGTTTTTTCGAACGCGCATACAACACGAGGGCAATGGGTACCCTTTATCTACGTACCCTGCGGGTAAAAACCCTACTAGGGTAAGGATTTAGGAAGAAAAAATACCCATGGGTATGTAAATGGGGAAATCTCGTACCCATCGGGCAGAGAGGGTACGGGTATGGGTTCGTATAACCCATACCCGCGTGCCCATGTACCCTTCTAAATCTGTGACAAGTGGGTCTCCCGATAATAACAACCTAATGTACCTACTAATTTTTATAACTATGTGTTGTTGTCTATCATTAAACTGTTTTGCTGTTTATGCGCAAGTGCTACTATTTACATGCGTTTCTTATGCGCAAGTGTTGCTATTTACAAGTACATGTGTTGTTGTTTACAATGTGTTGTTGTTGACAATGTGCTACTGTTTATAAGTATGTGTTGTTGATTAAAGTTATATGATTATATGATGTTTTTTATGATTATTTTTTACTCAATTTGTTGTGTTGCAAACACGGGTATTTTTATCCGCGGGTACCTTTTTACCCTATCGGGTGAAGGGTATAGGAAATAGTTGTACCCGCACAAGGGTATGGGTACGGGTGACGGGCAAGATTGAGCGGGGCGGGTAAGGGTATGGGGTGGCTCCACCCTACCCATACCATGCGGGTGCCATCCCTAAACACGATGCACATACAGTCAGCGTCGGCACCTAGAAGAATGTAAATGCATCATTAAAAATCTAAAATGGAATGCAATGCATGTTGGAATTTTATGGGCCTTTGCCCATGGCCCAACTAAAATTTCTAAAATCTCATGGCCCATTAATATGGCTGGTTGGGTACTAAAGTTTAGTTCCACATTGCTAGTTGGAAGAGACAAATACCACCTTATAAGGTGGAGTGTTGAGACACTTGGTGTGCTTGAGTGAACAGAAGGCTCTCTCCCGCGCACTCCGCCTCCTCCTCCGCTCGCTCGTCTCGACACGACGCAGGTTGCGGGAATCTCGCCGAGCCGAGATTATATTTTTGCTGTTCGGGAAAATTAAACAAGTCATTGATTGATAATTAAAACTCAGCCGTTTTCGATTCTTTTGGATCGTGGGGCTGTTACCGACTTGATCCAGAACCTTGCGCCGCCGTCTTCCAAGTCTTCTCCATCCCGTCTTCCGGCGTGCACCGGTTGAAGGGACAGTAGGCCTCCGGAACCTTGCCTCTTGTGATCCTGTGCGGGAGAGGGGCGATCAGGTTTTTGGGGAGCGCACTAGCGCGACTACTGGCTTCGAGTTCTTCCCAACGACGACTTCTTCCCCGACATCGACAGACTCTTCATCGACGACATGGGCGACAACACGAACGCCAACGCTTCCGCTGCCGCTGCCGCCACACTGTATGATCTCCTAATTTTCCTGTTCGAATTACTACTACAATTTCTGCTAGTAGTATATGCTGTAGATTTGTTCTGTTTATCTACGGCATTGGTAGATCGCATCTGTTTATCAATTGTACTGGTAGATCGCATGATTAGTTTAATTCTTATTATTCTAGTCATGTTATGTTTACTGTTTTCACGAATTAAATTATATGCTAAATTGCTTATATATTCAACAATCCAAAAACCCGATTATAGGCAATTTGCATCACCTGGCTTTCTCGCGTCAACGAAGCCGTTTCCCATTAAAGGGGTGCTTTACAAACGGTGGCGCATGAGAGCAGTTTACTGGTTTCAGAACAGTAACTGCTATGCCGCCACCAAAGGCAAGCCTGAGGGCGAGCTTAATGCTGAACAACTGGAGGCATATGAGAGGCTCGATACTCTTTTCAAGAGTGCCCTCCTCAGTATCCTTGACGACTCCATTGTGGACTCGTACATGTCGTTTGATAACGGAAAGGATATATGGGATGCGCTCGAGGCCAAATTTGGGCCTCGGACGCTGGCAGCGAGTTGTACGTCATGGAACAATTCTATGACTACAAGATGACTGATGAGCGCTCTGTTGTACAACAGGCTCATGAGATACAGTCACTCGCAAAAGAACTTGAGCATTTTAAGTGTAACCTGCCGGACAAGTTTGTTGCCGGTGGCATTATCGCTAAGCCTCCATCTTCATGGAGCAACTTTGCTACTGCTCTGAAACACAAGAGGCAAGAGTTTTCCGTTTCGGATCTCATTAGGTCTCTTGACGTGGAAGAGAAGGCGAGAGCAAAGGACACTCGTGCTCGAGTTGCTGAGGCTGGTTCTATTGCCCACATGGTACAGAAGAAGAATTTCCAGCAGTCCCACAAGCCCAAATATAACAAGGGCAAATCTGAGGGCAAAGGCAAGTCTGATGATAGGCACAAGCCAAAACAGCCTACCAACTTCAAGAAGAACAACAATAAGCCGAGGAAGGGATCATGCCATATTTGCGGTGATCCAACTCACTGGGCACCTCGCCGTCCAACCGCCATGAGCTGCGCGGACTGGACAACAACGGCAAGACTACCAATGTTGTCATTGGCGACACTGAGATGAAGGATTCTGGGTACGGTATATTTTCTACTATCCTTTCAGTTTGTCATTCTCCTGAATGGTTGATTGACACTGGTGCCAATGTATATGTTTGTGCTGATGCTTCCATGTTTTCTTCTTACCAGTTCACAGGGACTTCTCCCGTGCTGATGGGGAACGGGTCACATGCTTCTGTTCGTGGTGTTGGCACGGTCGATCTGAAGTTTACTTCGGGGAAGATCGTGCGCTTGAAGAACGTGCATCATGTGCCCTCCATCAATAAAAATCTCGTCAGCGGATCTCTTCTATGTCGAGATGGTTATAAGTTGGTTTCCGAGTCCAATAAAGTTGTAATATCTAAGTATGGACAATTTGTTGGAAAAGGCTATGAGTACGGAGACTTGTTCCGCCTATCTTTGTCAGATTTTTGCACTAAAGTTATTAATCATATTTGTCATGAGATTGAGTCCAATATTTGGCATTCACGACTTTGTCATATTAATTTTGGTTGCATGACGCGGCTAGCCAGTTTGGATTTAATTCCGAAATTCACTACTGTCAAAGGTTCCAAGTGTCAAGTGTGTGTGCAAGCTAAACAACCTCGCAAGTCCCATAAGACTGCGGAGGCAAGAGACTTGGCACCGCTGGAACTTATACATTCGGATCTCTGTGAGATGAATGGCGTGTTGACAAAAGGCGGAAAGAAATATTTCATGACGCTTATTGATGACTCCACTAGATATTGTTATGTGTATCTTCTGAAATCAAAAGATGAAGTCTTAAACTACTTTAAAATCTATAAAGCTGAAGCAGAGAACCAACTTGATCGGAAAATTAAATGGCTAAGGTCTGATCGTGCTGGAGAGTATTTTTCCAATGAGTTTGATTCTTTTGTGCGGAACATGGTATAATTCATGAGAGGACGCCTCCCTACTCCTTAGTCAAATGGGGTGGCCGAAAGAAAGAACCGAACTCTGACTGATTTGGTTAACGCCATGTTAGACACTTCGGTCTCTCCAAGGCATGGGGGGGAGGCTCTATTGACAGCTTGTCATGTCTAAACCGAGTTCCCACAAAGAAGAAAACTGTTTCTCCATTTGAGGAATGGGAAAGGAAAAATATGAGACCCTTACCTACGTACTTGGGGTTGTTTGGCGAAATTCGATATACCAATCCCCAAGAAGCGCAAGCTAGGACCAAAAACCGTGGATTGTGTTCTTCTGGGCTACGCTTTTCATAGCGTTGGTTATAGATTTTTGGTAGTAAAATCTGAGGTATCCGACGTTAATGTTGGTACGATTATGGAGTCGAAAGATGCGACTTTCTTTGAGGAAATTTTTCGATGAAGGATATGCCTAGCTCATCAAATCAGGAGATACCTAATACATCTAGTCAGGAATTGGTTGATATTTCTGATCCTACCATTTCGATAGAACACACTGATAATCCTGTGGAGGATGACAATGAAGTTCCTGTTAGGAGCAAGAGACAGAGGACTGCAAAGTCCTTTGGTGACGATTTCATTGTGTACCTTGTGGATGACACACCCAGTACCATTTTAGAAGCCTATGCATCTCTTGATGCTGATTACTAGAAGGAAGCTGTCCGTAGCGAGATGGATTCCATCTTGGCTAATGGAACCTGGGAAGTCACTGATCGTCCTTATGGGTGTAAACATGTAGGATGTAAGTGAGTGTTCAAAAAAAAAGCTTAGGCCTGATGGTACTATTGAGAAGTACAAGGCGCGTCTTGTGGCCAAGGGTTATACCCAGAAAGAAGGTGAAGACTTCTTTGATACTTACTCACCTGTGGCTAGACTGACCACGATTCGTGTGCTACTTTCGTCGGCTGCCTCGCATGGTCTTCTCATTCATCAAATGGATATTAAGACAGCTTTCCTAAATTGAGAGTTAGACGAGGAAATTTACATGGATCAGCCCGATGGTTTTGTAGTACCTGGTCAGGAAGCAAAGGTGTGCAAGTTGTTGAAGTCTTTATATGGCCTGAAGCAAGCTTGACAAGGATATACATCTCGGGTACCCTACCATAAGGGTACCTGGTGCACGTGTCGACTAAGGCCCAGCTATCAAGAGCCTACATGAAGCCATGACGAAAGGCCCAACAAGATGGAGTACCCTCCAAGATTAGGCATAGGCATAGTCGGTTTATACTTTCCTTACATGTAAACAGGGTCGGTTACGGACTCCCGAGACCCAGCCTCTTATAAAGGCTGGGAGGGCCGTCGATCCTGGACAAGATACTCGAACCACCAAAAGCTCTAGCGAGATCGACATCTCGCCGGAGCTCCCTGTAACCACATAATCTCACACGATCAATACCAGACAAGCAGGAAGTAGGGTCTTTACCTCCACCCGAGGGGCCTGAACCTGGGTAAATCTTTGCCTCTGCTTGTCAGCCGACGAAACTACCAGTACTACCACGTTCTCTCCCCATAATCTCAACCCTAGGTCCTAACCATGGGATTTGATGAGTTAACCCCTCGTCAATTGGCGCCGTCTGTGGGAAAGAATAGTGCTGGACTCACGGTTTCTTCGGTTCCATCGGAAAACGGCGACTCGCCGATCGCATCTTCAAACGGCAACTCGCCGGCTGCATCAACAAACCAGAACTCGCCGACTCGGGCGGCACACGGCAACTCGCCGACTCACTCGACAAACGGCAGCACGCCAGCTTCACCTGCAAAAAGCACATCAGATCCTCTGATGGATTTGAGCCACACTCGCCAGAATTCCAGGAGACGTTCGCCGATCTCGAGTCAGGTTTGGGTTTAACCGTTGGCTCGTTCAATTTTTTCGTCAACAAGCTTGGTGTGCAGGACTTGACAGATCCACGCCAACTCGCGACTTCCGCACCCGAGGCTCCATCGGTTGCGGCTCCTTGACTGCGGATCCATCAACTGCGTCCATACCATCGTCGATCCTCCAAGCTTGCTCGTCTGCAACAACCATGTCGACTCGAGAGATCAACGAGCTCATTGAAGAACTCCAAGGTGAGGAGGCGAATCAGCATACCGCACAAACGATCCCGAGCTCGATCTCCCACTCGAGGATAGCTTCGACTGCGGGATCTCCCTCAGCGACTTCGACGAGCCCGAAACTCATATCGACAACCACGTCGACTCCGAGATCTGCACCAACAACAACCTCGACTTCGAGATCATAACAACTTCGCCGACACCGAGATGAGCATAGGCGATGAAGACATCGACAGCGAGATCCGTCCAGACGGACCACTCGATGGGCATATCGACTCCGACATGAGCCTCGATGAAGACGTCGAGTCCATGACGGGACTCGAAAACACATACACATACCCTCGGGTGATACCCAGCAGGTCTACGTTGCCTTCGCGCAGAATCATCTGCTGCGGCCAGTCGCAGGCCTACAGAGTTCCCGTGCACGGTTACTATGCCGGATGGAGTCACAAATCTCACAATTACTGCTGAGATGGCAGCAAAAGCAGATAAAGTCATCAAGGAGTGCACAATGATGCCAGCAGACGCAACACGGGAGGAGATGTTGACCTTCCAGTACTTCAACTGGCAGGAATCACTTCGACTGCAGCAGATCAGAGCAACACTCGAAGAACGTAAAAAGCAAGCTAGCTTGTCGAGTGCGCGAAGAAGACAGCTCTCCCTGAGCTCCACCGGGCGAGCAGACACAAGACCCAGATCAAGGCTGTCACACCTCGCGGATGAGAGGGCAGCACTCACCCGCAACCTAGGCCACTCTTTCATGACATACGACGAGGAGGGAGTGCCAGTACCCAAAACAGCTGCGGGTGCTCTCTTTACCGCTGCAGCATACCTAGAGGCAATCAAGCCTCCAGCTGATGACCCCAATGCAAAACTACATCGCCAACAGATCAAATCACTCGCCTTAGCGGCGAAGGCCATACGCCAAATCCCAAAAACTCCAGGAGGGAGTCGAGATCGTGCCATAGTTGACACGCGTCGTGAAGAGCATAATCGCAGTGGTCGCCGCCACCACTCGAAGGAAAGAAGCGGCTCACGTCGGCGCAGGTCCAGGAGCAGATCACGCAGATCTTACAGTAGCGACTCGTACTCTGATCAGGAGCCTGAGCCACACGGAGCTCTGTGCTTCACTCGACGCGTCCGCGAGACACGGATGCCCAAAGGGTTCAAACTCACATCTGAACAGCCCAAGTACACGGGTCGACAGGAACCTTCAGGTGGCTGGAAGACTACAGGCTGGCTGTCGCGTGCCAGCGAGGCACAAATATCACAGCCATGCAATACATACGACTCATGCTCGAAGGCACAGCCCGCGACTGGCTCAAGGCTCTACCTCCATCAACATACGACTCGTGGGATCACTTCCGCAGACTTCATCAAAAACTTCGAGCCTCTATGTGAGCGCCCAAAAACGTTCGAAGAGCTGCGAGCTTGCGTTCAACGGTCAGACGAAACGTTGAGGTCATACATCCGACGATGGACTGAGATACGCAACTCAGTTGGAGTAATTTCAGAAGATATGGCCATGGATGCTTTCATCATGGGCCTCGCCAGGCGAGACTTCAAAGAAGCACTTGGTCGCCAAAAGCCAACCTCTGTGGCTAACCTCCTGAAGATCGCGACTGAGTGGGCAGACGGAGAAGACATGGCGCGCACCACACGCGGGTCCTCACCCCGTGACAATCATGAAAGCGGCAGTCGAAGCCGCAGAGACTCATACAGAGACGACCGAAGGCGCAAGCGTTCAAAACGTCACTACGACGACGACAGACCCGAATTCATGGCGGCTGGGTTCTCCACACCCCGCAACGACCAAGACAGAAGCGACCGACGGTCAGAAGATCGACGGGACAGTCGAGATGATCGCCGGGACAGTCGAGATGATCGCCGGGACAGTCGAGACCGCGGCCAACGCAGCGACAGCTACAAGAGGAAAGACTGGCGCAAGTCACGCTCCGGCGCACAATCCGAGCGATCATTCGAAGAAAAGATGGATGCTGATTGCAGATTCCACCTGTACAAGGGGGAAGACGGAAAATTGCGCTCCAATCACTCGATGAGAAACTGCAGAGAATTCGACCAACTAGCGTCTGAATACGTACAACTCAGAAAGGCAACAGCCGCACACGCACCCGCACCTGCACCTGTGCCTCAGCCAAACAATGTGCCGTCTGATGGCACCACCTCCACCACCACAGCCTGCCGCAGGCGGAAATATCGCGGGTGCCATACAACCCGTACCTCGGGTGGACGAACCTCAGTACCCTCCGCCCCAAGGGCAGATGTACATGATACAGAAAGGTCGCCCTTCCAACAGGGAGCAAAAACTTCGCACTCGACAAGTAAACATGGCGGTCATGTCACCTCCTGCCGTAACTGAATTCTTGAAGGGATCCGAAACTGCAATAAGCTTCAGCAGAGAGGACCACCCACCATCGGTCGTTCGTCCAGGGCACTCTGCTCTGGTACTCGACGCACAAATTGGAGGCTACGCCATGTCCAAGGTCTTCATGGATGGTGGCAGCGGCATAAACATCATCTTCGCAGATACGCTCCGCAAAATGAACAGGTCAGTCGAAAAAGATCTTCAAATACCTTTCACGGTATCGTCCCAGGCAAAGCAATAAGCCCAGAAGGCACCATACAACTCGACGTAACGTTCGGGGACAAGAACCACTTCAGGACAGAGTCGATTGAGTTCGAAGTTGTCGACTGGAAGTCACAATACCACGCCATACTTGGACGCCCGACGTTCGCTCGATTCATGGCGGTCCACACTATGCATACCTCCAGCTGAAGATGCCTGGACCAAAAGGAGTAATCACAGTCAAAGGAAACTTCCAAAAGTCCGACTCTTGCGACCGAGAGTTTAGCAAAATCTCTGAGATGTTCGGCATGGAAGCAACACTCGCCGATCTAGCGGTCTCCAACGATCGAACACTTATGCCGGAGCACAAGAAGGTGGCAGTCGACAGAGCATTCAATGCCACCAATGACACAAGGTCGCATCAGGTGCACCCGACTGACCCGACCAAGACAGTCAATGTCTTCGAGTCTGCCTATCGCATAGGAAAGCGCGCTCGTCGAATTCCTCCGTGAGAACTGGGATATATTTGCGTGGTGTCCAGCCGACATGCCAGGTATTCCCAGGGAATTCGCCGAGCACTCTCTCCAATTATTTCCAGATGCTAAACCAGTCAAGCAAACAATGCGCCGCATATCCGGCCCGAAAAGAACCGCAGTCGAAGCCGAAGTCGACAGACTACTCGCAGCAGGTTTCATCAGAGAAATCAAGAAATCACAATGGGTGGCCAACCCGTACTTGTAGAGAAGAAGCACACAGATATCCTTCGGATGTGCGTAGATTTCACAGCACTCAATAAATGCTGTCCAAAGGATCACTTTCCACTACCTCGAATCGACCAGATCGTCGACTCCACCGCCGGGTGCGCTCGCTTGTCCTTCCTGGATGCTTACTCGGTTACCACCAGATAAGGATGAAGGAAGAGGATGAAGAGAAAACGGCGTTCATAACCCCACTCGGGGTCTACTGCTACACAACAATGCCTTTCGGGCTCAAGAACGCAGGCGCAACCTACCAGCGCATGATGCAAGACTGCCTCAAGAAGCAAATTGGGCGAAACGTCCAGGTCTACGTAGATGACATCGTCATCACAACAAGGGAGGAAAACACACTACTCGATGACTTGCGAGAGACGTTCGCAAACCTCAAACGCTTCCACATCAAGCTCAACCCGAAGAAGTGCACGTTCGGCGTGCCAGCCGGGCAGCTCCTGGGGTATCTAGTCTCGGCTCGTGGAATCGAGGCGGACCCGGAGAAAATACAGGCCATCTTGACGATGCAAAGGCCTTCAAAGCTCCATGACGTGCAAAAATTAGCGGGTCGAGTGGCAGCACTCAGTCGATTCATCAGCAAACTAGGCGAAAAAGCACTCCCGTTCTATCGACTGATGAAGAAAGCAGACAAATTCGAGTGGACGCCAGAAGCCGAAGCAGCCTTCACGGACCTCAAGCGAGTCCTCACAAGCCCTCCAATCCTCGTCGCACCAAGGGAACGAGAGCCACTACCTATATGTCTCCGCAACTAACAGGGTGGTAGCACCGTACTGGTAGTCGAACGCAGGGAGGAGGGACACGCCCAAAGCATACAACGCCAGTCTATTACTTGAGTGAAGTGCTCTCCATATCAAAGCAGCGGTACCCGCACTATCAAAAGCTGGCCTACGCCGTGTTCATGTCCTCAAGGAAGCTGACACTACTTCGCAGACACCCGATCACTGTAATCAGCACCTCAGGGATCGGAGACATCCTCACAAACCCCAACGCAACTGGGCGAGTCGCAAAATGGCTCATCGAGCTAGACCACGAGATATCAAGTATGATTACCCGAAGGCCATCAAAGCACAAGTCTTACCTGACTTCCATACCGAGTGGATCGAAGCTCAGTTGCCAGGAGCACCAGATGTGTCCAACTCATGGACTATGTACTTTGACGGCTCAAAGAAGAACGAAGGCGCAGGCGCAGGTGTCATCCTCATATCACCAAAAGGCGACAAGCTTCGCTATATCCTGCAGATGGGATTCGAGTTACCATCCAATAACGAAGCTGAGTACGAGGCCCTGATCCATGGCATGCGGATGGCCAAAGCCCTCGGGTGCACTCGACTGATGATCTATGGTGACTCGAATCTTGTGGTGCATCAAACAATGAAGGCCTGCGATGCAATCGCAGATACATGATCGCCTACCGTGACTGTACAACTAATGGAGGGCAGCTTCGAAGGCTGCGAGTTGCGGCACATAGGGCGTGAGAGCAATGAAGAAGCAGATAAGCTAGCCAACATTGGCGCGACCAAAGCACCAGTTCCACTGGTGTCTTCCTCGAGCGCATCGAGCACAGGTCCATCAAGAAAAAACGAACATCTCCTACATCAGCCGCACCAGCCAAGAGCAAAGCACCTAGCACAGAGGACCCGCCAGTCGAGGTACTCCTCATCGAGCCAACTTGGACTCAGCCTTTCCTCGCATACATACTCCGGGGCGTCACTCGACGATCTAAAGCATACACCGTCATCAACGGCGAACTATACAAACGCAGCATATCAGGTATGCTCCAACGATGCATAGCATTTGAAGATGGCCAGGCCATCCTTCGTGATATTCATGCAGGTACCTGCAGGCATCACGCCAGCAGTCGTTCACTCGTAGCCAAAGCCTTTCGCGCAGGCTTCTACTGGCCCACAGCACTCAAAGACGCGGAGGACATAGTCAAAAGGTGCATCGGCTGTCAAAAATTCGCCACAAGCCGCACGCACCCGCATCGGCGTTGAAGACAATACCATTGGCCTGGCCCTTCGCCCAGTGGGGGCTCGATATGGTCGGGCCACTCAAAAAATCCTCTCATGGAGGGCATACTCACCTTCTGGTGGTGGTCGACAAGTTTACCAAGTGGATTGAAGCAGTCCCATCACAAGTTCGACTGCCACTACAGCAGTCAATTTCATAAAGTCCATCATATACCGTTTCGGTGTACCAAGCAGCATCATCACTGATAATGGTACAAACTTCACGGCTGAAGAGTTCCGAACTTTCTGCAAAGAGCAAGATATCACGCTCAACTACGCATCCGTGGCACACCCGCAGTCCAATGGCCAAGTTGAAAAAGCCAACGGACTCGTAACAAGTGGAATCAAGAAACGCCTCCTGGTGCCACTCAAAAGAGCCGCGGGTGCTTGGGTCGAAGAACTCTCATCTGTGCTATGGAGCCTACGCACAAGTCCCAACGCTTCAACACAATTCACCCCATTATTTATGGTCTACGGCGCAGAGGCAATCCTACCATCAGATGTAAGATTCAATGCACCAAGAGTCGAGGCATATAACGAAGAAGATGCAGATGAAGCACTCGAAGATGCAGTCGACTTGCTCGAAGAAGCACGCAACACGGCGCTAGCACACACAGCTGTCTATCAGCAAGACCTCCGCAACTACCACAGCCGTCGACTGCGAACCAGGTCTTTAAAGTTGGCGACCTGGTACTTCGACTGAAGCAAAAGAAGGTGCACAAACTCGCTTCTCCATGGCAAGGACCCTTCATCATCACCGAGGTCATTGGTGGTGGAGCATACAGACTGAAGCACGCGAAGACAGGCGAACTCTCGCACAATCCTTGGAACGTTGCGCAGCTGCGCCGTTTCTATGCTTAGACTGCTCAGTCGCACAATATAATATGCACATATGTCGGATAGCTCCAGGTTTCAGACGCGCTCTTTTCCTTACCAGGGTACCTACGGGGACTGGAAGGTTTTTAATGAGGCGGCATGCGGCTTAACATTCAAAAATGGAATATAATCAATGATTCCTCATATTTTTCTCTGCTTATTACTCGCATAACTTATTCGCACAAACTTAGCCTCACCCGAATACTCGGGGGCTGCGCTATCTCAAAAGCATGAGCTTTCGCTCCTCTTCAAACATAATACGCCAGTTGTACTCGAATACTCGGGGGCTGGGTCATTAACATCATACATAAACGAAAAAGTTGCTCAACCCCACTCAATCACTCGGGGGCTGAGCCTAAAAGCATGAGTTCAAGCTTCAGATATCGCAAAAATCCATAGCCACACACGAACGCTCGGGGGCTGTGCGATTTATGTTCCATACTCCAAATGTTCTTTCATAAACCCCACTCGATACACTCGGGGGCTGCATACATACAAATAAACAAATGTACACTACGTACAAGTGGCAAATTTACACTCGGGGCTATCCTCTATACAGAAATACCCTAATCTTCTGGTTCGTCCTTGACTGGTAGAATAGGGCCCATAAGTTGAGCGTGGTAACACTCGACCATCACCCTCGCAGATTCGACTGTACCGTCAAGTTGCGACTGTGACAAAGTCGATCCAGGCACGGGTGGATGTAGCTGCATACTTGCACGCTGACTCTGGATATACGCCATCGTTGCGTTGGCCCCATCCACAAGCCTCTGGGTGATAAAGTCTCGAATGGGACCTGCACTCCAGAAAAGCCCGAGCAGCGCGTGGATTCCATGAGGTTGCGGCCCAGTCGGGAAAAGAGTCTGGTTGATTCGACTGAACGTCGACCTGCATAACTCGAGCAGCAGGGTGCTCCGCCATACTCGATCCTTCAGAGTTGCGAGTATGCGCGCTCGGTTCTTATCCAAGCGAAAGTGCTGACGGCCTGTCATTGGTTCGTCAGTCGCATTGTTCAACTGCTCATCAACACGAGCTTGCTCCGCCTGGAAGTCTGGAACAAAGCCTGCAACAACGCACGTTGGATCAATAAAAAGGATAGACTACGAACTCTTGAGATCAAGGCAGTCATGCTTACACTCGAGTTGTCTGTTCGCGATCTCCATCTCGCCAAGCACATAGTCCTCTCGCTGGGTGGGTAAAGCATGCCTCGCCCTCATCCTATCCAGCTCGCTCTGGGCACTTTTCAATTCTTGCTCCAGTTTTACGACTCGAGCCTTCATATAACGCATTACTACGGCATCATTTGCCGCCTGAGCTCGAGATCGAGTGGAAGCACGATGCCGCGATGAGCCAGATGAAGTAGCGGCTGCCCGTTTCTGTTCCAAACATCATAAAAATCTCATGTCAGGTATGAGAGATTCATCAAAAAGCTCAGGCGAGTGACAGTGTTGGGGGAATACTTTCTGGATTAACCCGCGGCCCAGTGCGACTTAACTTACTCGCACGGACGAAGGCCCACTTGGGAGCAAGCCCAATATTGAACCGCCATAAGGGAAAGATCTAGAAGACATATCCCGGAGGACGTGAAGACCAAGTAGTCTCCGAGTAGGCCTCTGTGGATGTATTCCTTATGGGGAAGTTTCCTTTTGTAACCTAGCGAGCCTCTGTGTATATAAAGAGGACTCGCAGGACTTAGAGCGGGTCAAGCTATCAAGCCCCAAACCCTAGCTCATACGGCGAGTACCAGATCGGATCGCCTCCATTGTAACACCTCGATTATCATATCAATACCAATCTAGGGTAGGCAGGAAGTAGGTCTTTTACCTCACATTGAGGGGGCCGAACCTGGGTAAATCTGTGTTGATCTTTGTTCCTGCGATCCCAAGCTCGGAGATGCTTGACTCGCATAATCCCACACCTACGAAGTCATCTATGACACCTGACGTGACAAACCCACGACAGTTGGCGCCCACCGTGGGGCCTGCGGTCAAGAGCGTCACGTTCCGCGCAGGATCCATGAAGGGAGCTGAAGATCTTGTTGTTGGCCGTATCATCACGGTCAATGGCACACCCCTCATCGACGATTCAAGCTGGGGGCCGGAAGCAGATTATTTGGAGACCGGCCACGTCATCCCGTTCGGATCCATCAACGTCTTCGTCGGCTTCATCGGTGGCAGGTCCGTTAGATCGGTCCAGGAAGGCGATTCAGTAGAAGAAGTCGCCGATGACGGGGAAGAATCCGTGGAAAGCATGGACTCGCAAGAGTTTGGGTCCATCATACCTGCCTTTGAAGAAAGTTGCTGGGGTTACCCACCAGAAATCACATCATCACCAGATCAAGAGATGGCACAAGTCGCGGTTTACATGGCCGGAGGAGCAGGTGCATCAGGAACTGCTGGAGAAACCGAGGCATCGGCACCCCCAAGCAACCCACTTCTTGTCCCTGTGTCAGCCACGAACGCCGCCCTCCGTGCAACAGAAATTGAGGCCGCCAGGGCCGAGCTCCTGTATGAGGTTCGAAGGATGGAAGAAGAGCGCCGCAGGCTCGATCAGATAAACCAAGGAATCCAACAGGAGCGGCAGAGAGTAGCCGCGCTGGCTGCGACTCAACAACAGGTTGACCCGCAAACACAGCTGCGCGCGACTCAACCAACAGTGGAAATCCCGCTCACTCCAGCCGGGGACGGGAATCCAGACGACTGCGGAAGGAAGGGTACCAACAAATCAAGAGACCCAGCAACAACCAAGGAGGTTTCACACCCCACAGGGCCATTACCAGAACCCTGTCGATAATATGTATGCTGCGGCTAATATCTTGACTCAGATGGTACCAACAGGCGATGACCCGGTCAATGCTGAGGCGCGGCGCGCGATTCAGATGCTAAGTACGGCAGTCCTGCAACAAGCCAATAGGGCGGAAGCCGAAGCACAGCTGCCCCTCGTACCAGCCAATCACAGGATTACAGCAGAAAGAAGCGTCCAGAGCAGGCCACCAGAGGACGTGTCAGGAGTCGCACAGAGGCAGCAGGAGCAAGTCGCAGAAGCGCAGGCGAATGCCCATTGATGCAAAAGCGGCCCGCAGATAACCCCGCAGGCGCGCCCACAGCCCTGTCCTCGCGACTCAAGGGACCGGCGTGTTTCACTGAAGGATCAGATCGGAACCTTTTCCTGAAGATTTCAAAGGGCCACGCAAGGTGGCAAACTATAACGCCAGCATGGATCCAACCACTTGGCTCAACAATTACGAGATGGGCATGAGCATCCTAAACGCATCTGAAGAGATCTGCGCACGCTACCTAAACATGATGCTAGAAGGAGCAGCGCACATATGGCTGCAAAATTTGCCTCCCAACTCTATAAATACTTGGGAGGAACTGAAGGATGCCTTCATTAAGAACTTCCAAGGAACTTGCAAGCGACTCTGCAATATAGAAGATTTAGAGCGTTGTGTCCAGAAGGAAGGCGAGTCAAGTCGCCATTGGATGAAAAGGGTGGCAGAAATAATACACTCCTCAGATAATATACCACCAAGCTCAGCCGTCCTGGTGATGGAGAAAAACTGCAAGTTTGAGCCGCTGATTCATAAGCTGGGTCGCATGAAGGATAAAGTCAAGAGCCTCAGCGAGGTGATGGCTGCGGCTAACAAATATGCCAGCTCAGACAAAACCAGAGACGCGTCAGACGGAGAAGAAGAGGAGGTTGCTGCAAAAGGAAAGAAAAACTCCAACAAGCCCCAGCAGCAGCAAACGAGCCACAACAACACGAGTCAAAACAAACGCAAAAGCGAAGATGGTCACTCAGGGCTCGTCGCCAATACGCGTGGAGGATTCAGAGGCCAGCGTGGAAGGGGTCGAGGATACGGCTCCCGTCCAATCAATATGCAAGAAGTTTTCAACCGGCCATGCGACCTTCATGCGACAGGTGATGGACGGCCAGCGGACCATACCAAGGCGCAATGCCATTATTACAAAAAGTGGAAAGAAGAGAGCCAACACAACGGGGGGAATTCCCATGAAGGAAACCCTAGTGCGGCTCATAACACAAACATTGGGCAGCACGGCGCGAGTAACCCCAGGCAGACGGGGCAGTATCACACAATAGTTATCGATACCTCCAAAAGAGAAGAGAAATTGAGCCGGAGAAGTCAGCAGGTGAACGCCGTGATACCAGCAACACCCGCTTGGTTAAGGTGGTCAGAATACGCGGTAACCTGGAGTCGCGACGACCACCCGCCACAGGTACGGGAACCTGGCAAGTTGGCACTGGTTGTGGCACCATACGTTGCAGGATACAAGCTGACCAAAGTGCTTATGGATGGAGGAAGCAGCATTAATATCTTGTACTACGATACTTTCCAGCGTCTAGGACTCAAGGATTCCAGCCTGCAGCCCACGTCAACAGTATTTCACGGCATTGTCCCAGGAAGGTCCGCACGCCAGTGGGGAAAATAACCCTAGGGGTAACTTTTGGAACAGAAGAGAACTTTAGAAGTGAATTCCTAAGCTTCGAAGTGGTAAAATTCCAAAGCCCATATCACGCCTTGTTTGGAAGAACGGCCTTTGCTAAGTTTATGGCCAGGCCATGCTACGTGTACCTACAGTTGAAGATACCAGGACCAAAAGGGGTCATCACAGTGTACGGAGATAGAGAAAAAGCAATAGAATGTGAGAAAGGAGATGCGGCTTTCGCAGAATCCGCCTGTGCCGCGGAAGAACTAAAAGGTTATAAGTCGCAGGTGGACCCAAACGATATGAGTGTGGTTACCACGCCATCTGCCGAGCCACCAATGAAATTCAAAGCGGCCCAGGACACTAAGCAGATAAATCTTGTTCCTGGCGACTCATCCAAGCAAACTAGCATTGGAGCACACATGGAAGAAGAGCAGGAGAAGGCCCTCGTCGCTTTTCTCCAGGAAAATAAAGACATCTTCGCATGGAAGCCGTCAGATATGCCAGGGGTACCAAGAGAATTAGCAGAACATAGCCTCAAAGTGAACCCTGCGGCTAAACCAGTGAAGCAGCCACTACGGCGTTTTCATGATGACAGGAGAAAGGCAATAGGAGAGGAAATAGCTCGCTTGCTGGCTGCAGGATTCATCACAGAGGTATACCATCCGGAATGGGTGGCAAATCCAGTATTGGTTATGAAAAAGAACGGTACGTGGCGAATGTGCGTTGATTACACCAGTCTTAACAAAGCTTGTCCAAAGGATCCATTTGCTTTGCCAAGAATCGACCAAGTAATTGATTCAACTGCTGGGTGCGAGCTGTTATGCTTTTTGGACGCCTATTCAGGCTACCATCAAATCAAGATGAAGAGGGAGGACCAAGAAAAGACGTCCTTCATCACACCCTTCGGAGCTTTTTGTTACGTCAGCATGCCCTTTGGGTTGAAGAACGCAGGTGCGACTTACCAAAGATGCATTCAGAATTGCCTACATGAGCAAATAGGTCGCAACGTTCATGCCTACGTGGATGATATTGTGATTAAATCGCAAGTTAGCCAGGATCTTATTGGTGATCTGGCAGAGACATTCACAAATCTCAGAAAATACAACATGAAGCTCAACCCCACAAAGTGCGTTTTCGGAGTACCAGCAGGAAAGCTATTGGGATTCATAGTATCAGAAAGAGGCATTGAGGCCAATCCTGACAAGATAAAGGCCGTGATGGATCTCCAAAAGCCAGAAAAGATAAAAGATGTACAGCGGCTTACTGGTTGCGTAGCAGCTTTGAGTCGCTTTATATCAAGATTGGGAGAAAAGCACTACCTTTGTACAGACTGTTGAAAAAATCAGACACCTTCGTTTGGGACGCAGAGGCCGACGAAGCTCTGACAGCCTTGAAACATCAATTGACGAATGCTCCAGTTCTGGCGGCTCCAAAAGATAAAGAGCCAATGCTACTATACATAGCGGCAAATTCCCGCGCTGTGAGTGCTGTCATGGTTGTGGAGAGACAAGAAACAGGAAAGGAATACCCTGTCCAGAGACCAGTATACTACGTGAGCGAAGTCCTCACAGCTTCCAAACAGCGTTACCCACAGTGGCAGAAGTTGGTGTTTGGAGTGTTCATGGCGAGTCGCAAGCTGAAGCACTACTTCCAAGAGCATCCAATAACTGTGGTGAGTTCAGCACCATTGGCAGATATCATTCGTAATCGAGAAGCTACTGGAAGAGTCGCTAAGTGGGCGATCGAGTTGGGACCACATCACATCAGTTACGAGCCGCGCACATCAATTAAGTCGCAAGCCCTTGCAGATTTTATTAACGATTGGACAGAAATCCAAGTTGCTCCTAGCATGGCAGAAACCAAATACTGGACCATGCATTTTGATGGGTCAAGACAGTTGCAAGGCTCGGGGGCTGGAGTTGTTCTGACATCTCCCAAGGGAGACAAGCTGCGGTATGTGTTACAGATACACTTCAACTGCACAAATAACGTGGCGGAGTACGAGGCACTGCTTCATGGTCTACGTATAGCAAAGGAGATGAACATCAGTCGCATACGCTGTTTTGGCGATTCAGACTTGGTGGCACAGCAGGTCTCCGGAACGTGGGACAGCAAGGATGCGAACATGGCTGCATATAGGAGAGAGGTGGACAGAATTGCTGGACATTTCACTGGATACCAAGTTGAACATATTGATCGGAGACAAAATGAAGCTGCGGATGCCCTGTCTCGGCTTGGATCCAACAGACAGTCAGTCCCACCCAATGTTTTCCTGGATGAACTGCACAATCCATCAGTCAAACCTCCAGCAGAATTGACATTGCAGAGCCAGAGGATGATTCAACTTTAGTCGCAGCCCTGCATGAACAGCCAGGATGGACAGAGCCATACATGGCATATTTAAGTCGCGGAGTGCTGCCGGACGATGAAATTGAGGCGCGCAAAATCATACGACGATCAAAGGCCTATACAATCATCAACAACGAATTATACAAGCGCAGCGTATCAGGAGCATTCCAAAGATGTGTCTCACCAGAAGAGGGACGAAAAATCTTGCACGAAATTCATTCAGGCGATTGTGGCCATCATGCTTCGTCAAGATCTTTGGTGGCAAAGGCGTTCCGACATGGATTCTTCTGGTTAACAGCATTAGCAGACGCAGAGCAAATTGTCAGAGTGTGCGATGGATGTCAAAGATACGCTAGGCAAGATCATATGCCAGCCCAAGCACTTCGCACAATACCCATCACATGGCCTTTTGCCGTATGGGGTTTTGACATGGTAGGGCCTTTCAGACGGTCTTCAAACGGAAAAACTCACCTCTTAGTCATGGTGGACAAATTCACAAAGTGGATAGAAGCAGAACCTGTGGGAGATTGCGAGGCTGAAACAGCAGTCAAGTTCTTGAAGAAGGTCATATTCCGCTTCGGTTACCCCCATAGTATCATTACAGACAATGGGAGCAACACCTCTGAAGGGGCTACACAGATATTTTGCGCAGACAATGGGATAAGATTGGACCTCACGTCAGTAGCACACCCGCAGAGCAATGGACAAGCTGAGCGAGCTAACCAGGAAATTCTCCATGGAATTAAGCCGCGCCTTATTGAAAAGGTCGAAGCATCTCCAGGATGTTGGGTGGAAGAACTGCCAGCAGTACTGTGGAGCTTGAGAACAACCCCTAACAGATCCACAGGATTTACACCATATTTCATGGTCTATGGAGCAGAAGCAGTCATGCCCAGCGATATCATACATGATTCACCAAGAGTTGCGGCTTACATCGAGACAGATAATGAGATAGCTCGGCAAGACTCGGTGGACACATTAGAAGAGGTTAGAGACTTGGCAGCATCAAGGTCAGCAGTATATCAACAAGACTTGCGACGCTATCATGCCAGACGCATCAAAACCCGCACCTTTCAAGAAGGCGACCTAGTACTGCGACTTAAACAAGATCACAAGGGAATGCATAAGCTGTCCTCTCCATGGGAAGGACCCTACATCATCAGCAAGAAGCTAAACAATGGGTCGTACTACCTGCTGGATGTAAGGGAAGAAAGCAGCGAACGCCATGATTTCGAGGATCGTCTCGAGGCACCTCGCCCTTGGAACGTCGCACACCTGCGACCGTACTATACATAAGAAAAGGCTAATCAGAGCCAAGCATCATCCTTTCCAGCTTTATAGCTGAGTATCATCACAGCCACTCAGGGCTAGAACTTCAACTTTGGTCGCCACCTAGGCGCGACCTATGCAACATCTGATCGCCACCCAGGCGCGATCGACCCTTGTATCAGAAACCGGCTGCCACCTAGGCGCGGCCGTAAACTTTGTATCATCTCTGGTCGCCACCTAGGCGCGACCGACCCCATGTATCACCATGGATCGCCACCTACGCGCGATCCAACCCTATGTATAACACTCGGTTGCCACCTAGGCGCGACCTTATGTGTCATCATAATCAAAGCTTATCATAGCTTAGCCTATCATGGCAATATCATTATGTTTCTTGGGGTCTTTGTTACCCTGAAACAGCCGATTTATTGGCAATTATCAAATTTACCTTAAGTTGGATTGCTACTCGCATTATGTGGCCAAAGTACTGGGGTGTGGCGTCAATCGAGCTTGATTGCCTATCATGGCCGCTCTCGACCCTGAACACACATATTCCTAGGAAATACTGAGTCGCGCGAGTGCCCACTTAAGGATTCAGATGGCCTAACTAGAGGTCGATGTACTGCTTATAGTACGGCAACACCAATTACAATTACTTGTAACTTAACAATTGTTTTATTCATGATATCAAGTTACAGGTGATGACCTTCAGAGTTCTCTGAGAAGAATTGAGATGATTACCACATAACATCCTCTCAATCCTTGGGGGCTATATCATATTATCATCAAAAATTTGAAGATAGATCGTCATCAAGTTCTGAAGCTATCAGGATACTCTAACAAAGAAGCTCACGAAGTCAGATGATCTTCCAGGTGCGAGTCAAGGCCAAACTTGCACAATTATAAGCCGCGAAACAAGGAAAAGCGCGGCCTAAGCATTCAAGATCAAGAAATACTATGAAGTTCAGGCCACGCTTGGGGGCTAATGTCGGGGGAATACTTTCTGGATTAACCCGCGGCCCAGTGCGACTTAACTTACTCGCACGGACGAAGGCCCACTTGGGAGCAAGCCCAATATTGAACCGCCATAAGGGAAAGATCTAGAAGACATATCCCGGAGGACGTGAAGACCAAGTAGTCTCCGAGTAGGCCTCTGTGGATGTATTCCTTATGGGGAAGTTTCCTTTTGTAACCTAGCGAGCCTCTGTGTATATAAAGAGGACTCGCAGGACTTAGAGCGGGTCAAGCTATCAAGCCCCAAACCCTAGCTCATACGGCGAGTACCAGATCGGATCGCCTCCATTGTAACACCTCGATTATCATATCAATACCAATCTAGGGTAGGCAGGAAGTAGGTCTTTTACCTCACATTGAGGGGGCCGAACCTGGGTAAATCTGTGTTGATCTTTGTTCCTGCGATCCCAAGCTCGGAGATGCTTGACTCGCATAATCCCACACCTACGAAGTCATCTATGACACCTGACGTGACAAACCCACGACAGACAGCACATAGCCTTACAGGCGAAAAACAAAACAAGGCACCAAGTCCATACAAGTATAGCAAAAGCTTACGCATACTCGCGATGTCATAAAGCGTAATTACAGTCCATAAAAAAGGGTAGATGGCCCTAAAAGTCTATGATGTAGACTCCGACCTAGCCCTACGCGCGCGTTGGGCGACCTCCGCTCACCGGCGCTCCATGGTAGCCATAAAAATTTCAGCCAGCCGCGCGGCTGGCTCGTTCACATGCTTCAGAGACACCAGCTTCCCGTCCGGCTTCCGAGGGAAATCAGACAGAGCGGTCTCGAAGTCACCCTCTATCCCATGACCTAAAAGGAGCTTGAGGGTGGTCTCTGAGCCGCGTACAGTCAGGGTGCGAGCAAAACTCGCCATAGTCGAGGTCCCCGGGCCTAGGACGTCGGCGAAGCCATCCACAGTCGATGGAAGTTGGCCAGATGGGAACACGCCCTTGTATACGACGCCGAGTGTGCTAATAGACTTGGCAAGTGCATCCTTCGCTTGGGCGGAGATGGCGTCAAGGTCGCCAATAGCACGGTCGAGGGACAAATCGCCACTCGCCATGTCTACAGGTGCTGGTGCGCCAACAGCTCCTTCAAAAATCAGAAAGAACAGAAACTCTTACACAACACTCAGTGACAGCAGAAGTAAACAAAAAGTGGCAAATTTACTAACCGCCCACGTCTTGGGTGAGGCTAGCCGGCCGCTCAGCATACTCTTTCTCGCGCAAGGCAGCGGAGTCCTTGGCATCATCCAAAGCCTTCTTCGACTCAGCACGCCGCTTGGCGAGTGCATCTTCTAGCTCCTTCACCCGAGACTCAGCCGATGCCTTGTCGTCTGAGTTTGATGGCAAGAAGTAATTCAAACATTCGATTAAGCAAAGACAATGCAAAAAGGGACTTCGGGTTAAGAATCAAAATACACTTACGAGTGAGTTGCTCCAAACTGGTGCGCAGACTGTCCCTCTCTTGCTCCATTTGGACAAAAGCTTTGCCCGATTCTACCAGGTTGAGGTAGTAAGGCTGCAAGCACACGAAACCAGCATAAGTTATACATACTCAGTCCCGTATGCGGACTCGACCAAAAGACACTTACGTGTTCCGTCCAAGGAGCAGGCTTCGAGGTAGATGTCCCAACCTCCGGAGTTGTAGCACTCGTAGCCTTGGCCAAGGCTGTTGATTGAACGACCTCCGGAGCCACATGAGAGACTTCCGGGTGCTCAGGGGTCGTAATCTTCTCGGATGGAGGAGTCGGTGGACGCACAGTCTCAACACTGCGAGTGACAGGAGAAATACAACATAAGCAAGAGTATCAACAAACAAAAACTTTAGTACAAAAAGCTCAGACGCATACCTGTGCTTTTCTTCCTCATCAGTATCGAGGTTGTCAAAGTTTGGGCCTCCAAAAACCAGCTCCTCACCCGACTGAGGAGGAGGAGCTGAGCTCAGCGGGCTCACGTTCAAAGGAGCAGCTGTGGCAGTAGGAGACGAGCCCGAGTCTCCGTCATCTTTCACATCTGACTCCTTCGCGGGTGAACTCGTGGAAGAAGACACAACTCGAGCCACCCGACGACGCTTGCGAGTGGGAACCTCGCTCACATGATCAGTCGTTGCGGGCTCCTCGGCCTGTACTTCCTCTGCCCCTTCCTCTTCGACCTCTTCCGTCGGAGATGTGGCAGCCGAAGGTAGAGGCGACTCATCCCCTCCCTTCGTTTCTACTGTTTGCACCTCCGTTTCATGAGTTGGGCCATCTTCGGGAAGAGGAGGAAGGGTCGACGCAGTTGAATGACCCTGCATACCAAAAACAACAATCGAAAGTTACAAAGATGCACAACAAAATAGCAAAAGCAGGAGATCATAAACTTGATTGTTCACTAACCTCCTCCAAAGGCCTATCAGGACCATAAGGAGTGACAGGGCAGTCGACGTTGCAGGGCTCGCTGGATTTCGTGCTGGTAATGGACCGCACATGTGACACCAGCTCGCTCTTCGACAGTTCCTCCTTGCTCATTCGGGTGACGTCGAGTGCACCCTCATACTCCCACATGGGGTGGGCTCGAGCGCGGAGCGGCCACACCCGCAGCTTCACAAAGGTGGCAATCAAATGCACACCAGTTACGCTGCTTAGCAGCTCTCCAATCTTCGACAGCAGAGGCGCCGCTTCTGCCTTTTCTTCAGCTGAAAGCGGGTGGTCCCAGGCATTCGTCCTCATGTGTATACCAGCAGTCGAAAATGGCGGGACTCCTTCCTGGTCGACGCGCACATAAAACCACCTCTTCCTCCACCCTTGCGCCGAGTCGACTGGTTTCAGGGCGAAGTAGCGGGTGTCGCTGCGCACCTGGATCCCGAAGCCGCCAACAGGATAGGTGCGGCCGCCTCGGTTGTTTGGGCCGGACCCAGAGGGCCCAGCTGGGAGAAACTCCCAAGAAGCACTCGCACAAAACCATAGAGCAGGCAATGTGCATAATGCCATTCGGGGTGAAATCATGAATTTGCACCCCGTATGCATACATCAAGCCACGAACAAAGTCGTGGAGGGGAAACGAAAAACCCCTAGGCAGAAACTCCGCAAAACAAACGCGCTCGTTAGCGTGAGGCTCGGGGAGTACCTCCTTGGGCGACGGCGCACGAACGAACAGCTGGTCCGCGGGTGGCAGTATTCCCTCCTCGCGAAGCTTGTTCAGATGTGCCTCCTTAATGGTGGATTTCATCCAAACGCTGTCGCTCTTCTTGAGGTCGACGACAGGCGCAGATGCGCCAGCCGCAGTCTTCTTCCCCTTCAGAGCGGCCGCGTCGGTCGCGGGCGCGTCAGCAGCAACAGCCTTTCTCTTTGGCGCCATGGCAGTGGTGGCTAAGGGGAACAGTGGGAGCTCGGGCGCAAGAACAATGGGAAGCGAGAGGAAGACGATGAAGCAGAGGCGGCGCGTAGAGCAAATGGCAAGTAAAAATAATGCCAGCGCCGTTCCTCCGATTTACCACAAATCAAAAGCGATCACAACCGTTCAGATCCTAATCGTGCGTTACGCACGCAATCTCACCGTACACGTGGCAACCGCGGAGGGCAACCGTCGCCGGCCACTCCGCCCACTACACACGCAAAAAGAGGAGCCATCATCACGCCTCCGTCAAAAGTGGGCCAGAGTGGTCAAATCAAGTCCAAACGGCACCATCGTTCGGTCAGCGCTGCACAATGGGCCCACATATGTGTCACGTCCCATCCATCACAGCATAACGCACGCCACCACGTGTCAGGAAGCGAAGTCGCCAGAAACATCATCCCTGACGTCATTGCAAGCATATGTTCAGAAAAGTATTCGAGTTCGCCCAATGCATATCGTTCAGTCGACTGTCTTGATTGGTTCGGGTGTGAAAAAGCAACGTTAAAGCAAAAATTGGTCACTCGACCGTTCCTTCGACTGAGGCATATTACTCCCATCGGGAGCGTATCAAAAATTTCTTCGACTAGGAGTATATGGGATAAAAAGATTTGAGATTATCCTCCATTGCAAATAAAGCACAATCTCGGGGCTACTCCCATCGGGAGCGCTGTCGTGCACCGATAGAATAACGACAAAGTGTCAGTTGACAAAAGGGTCGACTGAGTTCATATACAAAATCATACTCGAAACATTCCCGAGTTGCGTCCGCCACAAATACCTCGGATGCTGCACGCATAGTGCAAAGGTAAGACCCGCCGAACTTTCGAGCTGGGCTAAGGACCGTTCCAGCAACGTCAATCCTTATACTTTCCGTGTCAACAGACATGATGAAAAATCCTGACGGACGCGTTGGGTAAAATTCAAAGCTATACTGCAGATCGACTCAGTAAGACCTCCGCGGCCTAGTCGAATCTGACCAGTTTGTTCCAGATTCGAGTCCGGGGACTCGAGTTTGATTGAAAGCTAGTAAGGTTTTACCCGAATGTGTAGTTAACCAGTCCCGATCCGTCGAGTGTACTGGGCCTGCTAAGCTATTATCCCTTGATCATCATGAGCAAAAACCACAGTCGATGAGATACTCGACATAGCAACATGTGCTATTCATACAGGAATTCCAATTATAATATAATATACAAAATACAAAGCATATGACGTGCACTTACGAATGAGTCCATGCCCGATTCTACGAGTCAGACAAGTACTCGGGGGCTACTGACAAGGATATACATCTCGGGTACCCTACCATAAGGGTACCTGGTGCACATGTCGACTAAGGCCCAGCTATCAAGAGCCTACATGAAGCCCATGACGAAAGGCCCAACAAGATGGAGTACCCTCCAAGTTTAGGCATAGGCATAGTCGGTTTATACTTTCCTTACATGTAAACAGGGTCGGTTACGGATTCCCGAGACCCAGCCTCTTATAAAGGCTGGGAGGGCCGTCGATCCTGGACAAGCGATACTCGAACCACCAAAAGCTCTAGCGAGATCGACATCTCGCCGGAGCTCCCCTGTAACCACATAATCTCACATGATCAATACCAGACAAGCAGGAAGTAGGGTCTTTACCTCCACCCGAGGGGCCTGAACCTGGGTAAATCTTTGCCTCTGCTTGTCAGCGGACGAAACTACCAGTACTACCACATTCTCTCCCCATAATCTCAACCCTAGGTCCTAACCATGGGATTTGATGAGTTAACCCCTCGTCAAAGCTCCTAAGCAATGGCATGAAAAGTTTGAAAGAACTTTAACTGCTGCAGGTTTCGTTGTAAATGAATCTGACAAGTGTGTGTACTATCGCCATGGTGGGGGCGAGGGAGTTATTCTCTGTCTGTATGTCGATGACATACTGATCTTTGGAACCAACCTTGAATTGATTAAGGAGGTTAAGGATTTCTTATCTCGCTGTTTTGAGATGAAGGATCTAGGAGTGGCTGATGTTATCTTGAACATCAAGCTGCTAAGAGATGGTAATGGTGGGATTACACTGCTTCAGTCTCACTATGTGGAAAAGGTCTTGAGTCGCTTCGGGTATGACGACTGCAAGCCTTCTCCGACACCATATGATCCTAGTGTGTTGCTTCGAAAGAATCAACAGAGTGCTAGAGATCAGCTGAGATATTCTCAGATTATTGGCTCGCTTATGTATTTGGCTTGTGCCACGAGGCCTGACGTCTATTTTGCTGTGAGCAAGTTGAGCCGGTTTGTTTCTAATCCGGGAGATGATCATTGGCATGCTCTTGAGAGATTTATGCGTTATTTAAAAGGCATTGCGAGCTATGGAATTCACTACTCTGGGTATCCGAGGGTACTGGAGGGTTATAGTGATTCAAACTGGATATCTGATGCTGATGAGATTAAGCCCACGAGTGGTTACATGTTTACACTCGGTGGTGGCGCTGTTTCCTGGAAGTCTTGCAAGCAGATCATCTTAACAAGGTCAACTATGGAAACAAAACTCACATCGTTAGACACAACCACTGTTGAAGCAGAGTGGCTTCGTGAGCTCTTGATGGACTTACCTGTGGTTGAAAAACCAATACCCGCTATCCTTATGAACTGTGATAATCAAACTGTGATAGTTAAGATTATAAGTTCTAAGGATAATTTGAAGTCATCAAGGCATGTGAAGAGGAGATTGAAATCTGTCAGAAAATTGAAGAACTTCGGAGTTATTGCGTTGGATTATATCCAAACGTCTAAGAACTTGGCAGATCCCTTCACAAAGGGTTTTATCATGTAATGTGATAGATAGTGCATCGAGTGAGATGGGTTTGAGACCCACGGTATGAGTTCTCCACAGTGGTAAACCACTCTATGTGATCGGAGATCCCGTGAATTAGAAGTGGGTGACAAGCTGTTGGTCAGCTGGGAGGAGATCCCTACATTATTTTTCCCACTCCGTGAAGATGCAATACTCTCCTGATCTGCATGGCAGGTTGAGATTTATCTTAATGTGTTCCAAGCGGCTTACTTTTATAAGCGGAGATGTTATCCTGCAAAACATCTCTTGAGGAATACACCTATATAAGTCTGACTATTAAACGTCGTAGTCTATGAGAGTTGGGTGCTCTCTAGTAAACTCATGAAAGGTCTTGGAGTATGACGCATAAGCTCCACCCGCGGGGAAGCCTTGCGGCAGCCCAGTATCGGTCAAGGGCTTGTGTGAAACTAGTTTGCAGCAAACTTGTAGTTCAAGGCATAGTCCACTATCCAAGTTGTGATCTAGTGTAGCATAAATTTCTAAGTGGAAGTTCAACTTAACAGTATCCACTAAGCACCGGTATATAAAACAATGTTTTGGAACTGAATGATGAGATGTGTGCCAATGATACTTTGTGGGGGATTGTTGGAATTTTATGGGCCTTTGCCCATGGCCCAACTAAAATTCCTAAAATCTCATGGCCCATTTATATGGCTGGTTGGGGACTAAAGTTTAGTCCCACATTGCTAGTTGGAGGAGACAAACACCACCTTATAAGGTGGAGTGTTGAGACACTTGGTGTGCTTGAGTGAACAGAAGGCTCTTTCCCGCGCACTCCTCCTCCTCCTCCGCCGCCGCCGCTCGCTCGTCTCGTCACGTCACGACACGCCGCGGGTTGCGGGAATCTCGCCGAGCCGAGATTATATTTTTGCTGTTCGGGAAAATTAAACAAGTCATTGATTGATAATTAACAGACGCGTTAATTACCTCAGCCGTTTCGATTCTTTTGGATCGTGGGGCTGTTACCGACTTGATCGTGCGGCTGCGCACACATCCTACCCGACCCGCACTATATATCCTGGCTGAGAGAACCCTAGCCGCATACACGCAACACATGGTCGCTCGCCGTCCTAGTTCCAGAACCTTGCGCCGCCATCTTCCAAGTCTTCTCCATCCGTCTTCCGGCGTGCACCGGTTGAAGGGACAGTAGGCCTCCGGAACCTCGCCTCTTGTGATCTTGTACGGGAGAGGGGGATCAGGTTTTTGGGGAGCGCACTCGCGCGACTACTGGCTTTGAGTTCTTCCCCAACGACGACTTCTTCCCCGACATCGGCAGCCTCTTCATCGACGACATGGGCGACAACACGAACGCCAACGCTTCCACTTCTGCATCCGCTGCCGCTGTCGCCACACTGTATGATCTCCTAATCTTCCTGTTCGAATTACTACTACAATTTCTGGTAGTAGTATATGCTGTAGATTTGTTCTGTTTATCTACGGCATTGGTTGATCGCATATGTTTATCTATTGTACCGGTAGATTACTTGATTAGTTTAATTCTTATTATTCTAGTCATGTTCTGTTTACTGTTTTCACGAATTAAATCATATGCTAAATTGTTATATATTTAATAATGCACAGCTAGGCTCCAACATGATCGGTGATCCGATCGAGGTACTCCTACTAATTTTGACAAATCTGATATGGATGACATAGCAGACAGTTTGGCTGTTAAACGCATGTCTTTTCCTCGTCACAAAAAAAAGAAAGAAAAGGAAAACGCTCTTTGTCAGCCGGATGTAGCTACAGCCGGTCCGTGTCCTCTCGCGTACATCTCTTTCTCGTGTTCACTGTTGTCCTGCTCATCCCCACGCACGAGGCCGATTGTCTCCCTGGTTTACTTGTGTCCCCCCGCCCCCGACGAGGCGTGTGTGCCAGCGCCACCCATCTGCTTTCCGGCGACCACCGCCATGCTCGCCTCCCGCGCGCCTAGCTCTATCGGGTTCAAGCGACACCGTCGCCACGAGCTCTGCCATCGCGTTGCCTTTTTCCGCCGGCGACGACCGCTTGCGTGCCCGTCGGGCTCTCCTCTGGCCCGCCAGCGCCGCCCTTCGTCGCCCATGCATCGCAGGCACCACCTCGCCATATAGGACCGCGTCGGCCGATCCCCGTGCCACCAAGCTCCATGTCGGTTGCACCAAGAGCAGTAAGAGGGCGAGGCGCCAAAAGCCATGGCGGCGGTGGCGGAGGCGCAGAGGAGGACGAGGTGGCTTCGGCGACCAGCGGAGGTGCAGAGTAGGACACAGGATTCACCCGCCTTTTGACGAACTTCCGCCGCGGGGAAATTCATGGACGAGGAGCTCGAATGGCCAGCCGGCGCCTCCATGGTCGATAGCGAAGGTCAACTTTTGGGCATTTTTTTGTCGATGTTGTATACGGTGCTGCTTTTTGCTACATGTATGTATAGCCTTTGTTGTGTAAGAACGACCAAAGTGCTACAATGATTTTTGTAAAGTGACGGTTTACTGACGTTTTGCTATAACAAATGGAGATTTGTTGCATAATTTGTTGGTTTTTGCTATATGGAAGTGTTTAAAGTGCTACAACGTTTTTTTCTACATATTCGTGAAATTTTGCTACACATTCTACATGGGTACAAAAAAATGTTTACGTTCGAATATTTTTGCTACAGTGATCGGACACAGATTTTTCTAAAATTTGCTTTGTTACATACGATGTTGCATGCATGTCAAAAAATGTTACACACGAAACATTTTTGTTACATAAATCGGACGCGCAGGAGCGATCCATTTAAATGGATCCGACGGTGCGGAAGACGGCTGTAGCAATGGGAGAGACTGTCGGCTAGCACAGGCCCCAAAAAAACGTAAAAACAGGCGCCTAAACTAATTGCCCATACGTTAATACAAATATTTGAATGGCCCAAGCGCCGAAGCGCGTGTACGAAAAAAGTGGAGGAAATAGCCTAGAGTAGGAAGACGCATGTGCAGGCGAGAGACAATATGAAAATAGCTAGCGGGACAAACGTGAGATGCATGCGCTAATTCGTACAGCAAAAATATTGTTTGTCAAATGCAACTGAATCTCATGTGGATTAAAATGCTATCATGGCTCTTTTGTACGACTGGTCATCGTGGGACTGTAACATGCACATGTTACTACTCTATGTTACTACTTTTATAGTGGAGAGTGTCATATTTGTGGTAACATAGAGCCATACATTTATTACTTTGTAGATTCATTTTGCATTAGGAAGTGTTATGTTACGGTAACTATCTATGTTACTCCATTTGCCCTCTCCTCATTAATTACATGCCACATCATCTTTTGTGTGCTTATATGACATCTATGTTACTAGCTATATTAGGCCTGTGCCAATGCATCGTCTCTTAGCACGATATCATATGAGTATTAAATATTTAAGATACAACTAGCACAATGCATTGTTTCTTATGTGTTGTATCTACATTTAATGTTTTGGAGCTCATGCATGCATATGATTGGGTTAGAACCATTTTTTGCCTATGGCCACGTGCAAAGGTTGTATCTTAGTTAAGATACAACTTCACACTCTCTCTTCATTAATTAGTATGCCACATAACCAAAATGCCTATGAAACCGCGCTAAGAACCTTGCATTGGCAAAGGCTTTACTTTCACTATGACTAGTCTAAGAAAAGAAGAAACAACCGTCTATTTTTGTAGCCCAATCGCACGCCTTTCTATACTTCCTCGCCAAAGACCAACCTTGTCATAGACATAGCAAAATCCCCACTTCCTCCTAATTTCCCCTCCCAAATTTCATTTCTCCCGCCGCACCCGCTCGCCCAGCTCTCTCTTGTTCCCGCCTCGTTCCCATGGCGAACGGAGTCCCCTTCCTTGACCTCACCGACGACGGCGCAGGGCTGGACGACGTCAAGCAGGAGGACGACGAAGCAGGGCCCTGTGGCGGCGACATAGTCAAGGACGAGTTCAAGGAGGACTACAACATGTTCTACCGTTAGATTAGTTTAGTTTTAAATTCCCCTAAATTTTGTTCAAATTTGTAAAATGTCCTTAAATTTGAATTGAATGAAATGTACCTTTTTTAATTTTCAAATTTGCTTATGGGCGTCGCGAGTGAGAGCGACGCCCCCCCCCCCCCCCCCCCCCCCATAGCCGGCAGCTCGTCCGGACGGCGCCATAGAGCTCGTCCGGACAACCATCTGGACGTCGTTTGGGCGTCTCGAGTGGAGATGCTCTTATAATTAGGAACGGACAGATGGAGTATGTTTCAATAATTTACTTTGCTTGTAAAAGTTTCTATTTGATCGATTACGCTTTAGATACACATTAGTTGCATATTCAAAATGTGCAACTTTAGTGCAATGGCCAATCCAGTGATCGACCAAAGAACTCACTACGAAGGGTTTCAAATTACTTTGTTGAAAAACAAACGCGGACGAGCAACCGAAAAAAAAGACAGGCCGACAGGCGACAGGCACAAAGCTACCCATCCCCTATGTCTAGGGGCAATCCAGACATTTCGCTCATCTCCCTTGTCTCATTCCCTTCCTCTTCCAGTTTTTCCTCCCTTTCCATGGCTCGACAGCCTCCGCATTCACAACCCATCAACTCCCCACCACCTCGCCAGCAACACCGCAGCAGAGAACAGCAAAGCATCCAATGCTTCCCCCTCCCCACCATTCACTGCCCTAATAATGCCCTCCGCTAACCGCGCCCTCCACCACTAAACCCCTCTCCCAATCCCCAGGAGGTTCGCCTAGCGCAGGAGCGCCGGCGGCGGCGGGGGCGAGATGGACATCTCGTCGTTTATCACGTCGCTTCTGACGTCCTTCATCATCTTCGTGGTGCTGGTCCTGGTCTTCACCTGGCTCTCGCGCCGTCCCGGGAACGCGCCGGTCTACTACCCCAGCGTCCTGCTGCGGGGGCTCGACCCCTGGGAGGGCCGCGGCCGGGGCACGCTCAGCCCCGTCGGCTGGATCCAGCAGGCCTTCAGGGCGTCCGAGGCCGACGTCGTCGCCGCTGGCGGTGTCGACGCCGCCGTCTACCTCGTGTTCCTCTCCTCCGGTACGGATAACCAAATTAACCGCGCTTTTCACTTCGTTTGTTTGTTTACCTTGAGTTGGGTGCGTTTGGTTGATTCGTGTACGGAATATCTGTGCGTTTCTGCGTCTTATTTTTGCAAAAAATATCTAAGTCGTGCTGTTGAGGAGCATGAATTTTCTGATGAATCTGCTGATGTGAAGATGTATTCTATTCGAAACGAAGATCTGTTTCTAGAAAAAGTAGCCCATGTGTTGTGGAAACGAAGTTATTGTTTTACTTCTGTATGTATGCCAACATAAAGGGCATATGCGCTTACATGAACTGCCGGAACAGCAATAACGACCGCTAATTGCTGCCATCAGTTTACTTTTCAATTTAAGAGTGCCGTTATTAAGTTGCAAAATAATTTCTGTAGAACGAGGCAACGAGCCAGAGCCCTGCTTGTCTTTTTCTTAACAGTTAAAATGCCAATTACCATCACCACATGTACTTTAAGGCCAGGCTCAAACGAGACAAAGCTGTGTATGGTGTATGTAGAGATTGCTGGAATTACGAAATTTAGCGAAGTGAAACGGCTTGTCTACACCGTTGAATAGGCTAGGATGTGTTTGTTCAGTTATAGTTTGTGGAGTTGTTGCCAGTTTTCAGTTTGTTTATTGTTCTCTTCTCTTGTGTTCCAGTCTTGGCAATCCTTGTGCTCTCTGGACTTGTGTTGCTTCCAGTTCTATTGCCCCTTGCTGGAACTGATCATGCACTGGAGGATTCTGCTGTCAAAAATGGCACGCCGCCGTCAGCGCAGTTTACGGTTATAGAAAAGCTAGCATTGGGCAATGTTCACGTAAGTATCCTTTTATTGGAGTTTAGGCCTGTTTTTGTTGCCACGAATAGCTCTAGGTTGTTCAAATTATACAGAACCATAGACTTTCAGAAGCATGTTCCCTCTTGATTGGGCCCATTTGATAACCAGGTGGATAATCAATTTGAAAAAGATAGTGTTCTACATTAGCCATTAGGTTCATCATTTCCAAAGTTAGGATTGAAATGAAATTCTGATTTCTTATCTGTATTCCGTGCATTCTCAGTGCATCCAGTTTACCAATTCTTCACGTAATCACTTATAAGATTTGTCACAATTGGATTGTTCATATCTACAAATTCAAAAGAATGTGAAGCTTAATTGAAATGATTACGTTTTAAAGGTAAAGCTTACTTTAAGTGTGATTGCCTAACAGCAAGCATATTATCATCGTCACGCTGACAACTAAACTCGGTGGTGTCTTCACATTTTCTCCAGAAATCAAGTTTGAGGCTGTGGGGATTTTTATTATCAGTCTATTGGGTCTCTTTTGTCACCTATTTCGTACTATGGAAATCCTACAAGCATGTTTCGAATCTGAGAGCGGCTGCAAGATCAACATCAGATGTTAAACCAGAGGAGTTTGCCGTGTTGGTGAGAGATGTTCCTGTACCGCCTCCTGATCAAAGTATAAAGGACTCGGTGGACTCCTATTTCCGAGCACTTCATCCTGATACATTCTACAAAGCAATGGTTGTGACAGACATCAAGAAGGTACTCTAGTTCCGAATTTCTTTTAGGGGTGCTGCTGCCCTTTGTATATTTTATTCGTGACACATGTCTCATTTCCCTGCTGTCTAATGAAATTGCTCTTTGCAGGCTGATAAAATTTCCAAGAGATTGAAGGTCACAAACAGAAAATTACTCGTGCTGAAGCTGTCCTATGCAGAGTCGAAAACATCAAACAAACCTGAGGGCACCAAGCCTACTCACAGGACTGGATTCCTTGGCCTTATCGGTAAAAGGTTGACACGATTGAATATTGTAATGAGAAGATCAAGGAATGCTGCCCAAGTTGGAGGACGAGCAAAAGAACACCTTAGTGAGAAACAACAACGGGCTGCCATTGTTGTCTTCAACAGCAGAGGTGCTGCAGCCTCTGCATCTCAGACTCTCCATGCTCAACTGTTTGATAAATGGACGGTTACAGAAGCTCCTGAACCACGTGAGATAATATGGTCCAATCTTCCGAGGAAAATGTATGACAGGCAAATAAGACAGACTGTGATCTATTTCATTGTCTTTCTCACAGTGTTTTTCTACTATATTCCTATTACTGCTATCTCTGCTGTTACGACGCTGGAAAAATTGAGGGAGAAGCTGCCCTTTCTGAAGGTGGTTGTTGATCAACCAGTAGTTAAGACAGTCTTACAAGCTTACCTGCCGCAGCTTGCACTTATTGTTTTTCTTGCTTTGCTGCCTGCCTCCTTCTGTTTCTCTCAAAGTCAGAGGGGATCCCTTCACAGAGCCATGTAGTCAGGGCAGCGTCAGGAAAATATTTTACTTCATCATCTTCAATGTCTTCATTGGCTTTACAATTAGCTCCTCATTGTTCAGCGCCTTGAAAACCATTATCGATAGCCCTGCTGAGATTATTACGATGCTAGGCAATAGCCTTCCTGGTAGCGCAACTTTCTTCCTCACCTTCGTTGCCCTGAAGTAAGGCCTCCATTTATTCAAATCTACATATGCCTGAATTCAGCATAACTATGGAATATAACTGTTTGATTGCTGTTTTTGACAGATTCTTTGTTGGTTATGGGCTTGAGCTCTCTCGCTTGGTCCCCCTCATCATTTTCCACCTGAAAAAGAAGTATCTATGCAAGACTGAGGATGAAGTGAAAGCAGCATGGAGTCCAGGGGACTTGGGGTATAACACCAGGGTTCCCAATGACATGCTGATTGTGACAATTGTGCTGTGCTACTCCGTCATTGCACCTTTGATTATCCCATTTGGTGTTGCTTACTTTGCTCTTGGATGGCTTATAGCAAAAAACCAGGTACGCAAGATGTTACTTACTTCAATGTAAGTTCAGCATAATGGGACTATATTTGAAGAACACAGATGTCCGATTGATTTGGTAATGGACTTACCTTACATTCTTATCAACTCCAGGTTTTGAGAGTTTATGTTCCTACTTATGAGAGCAATGGGCGATATTGGCCACACATGCACACGAGGATCATTGCGGCTCTAATGATTTACCAGGCCACCATGATTGGTGTCATATTACTGAAAGTGTTCCTCTATTCTCCTATCCTTTTTCCACTCCTTCCAATAAGCTTAATCTTCGCCTACACTTGCCATACCCGCTTCTATCCTGCGTTTGCAAAAAACCCCTCTCGAGGTGGCAAGGCAGGAGCTCAAAGAGACACCTAACGTGGCTGCCATCTACGCTGCGTACATCCCGCCTTGCCTGAAGTCAGAGAAGCTAGAAGATGTGGAAGTCTTTGAAGATGCTCAGTCGCGCACGACCTCTAGAGCCCCGTCCATTTAATGTAAGTAAGTGTGTTGATGAAATGCATAACCATTTTGAACACACAGATGGCCTTTGCTTTGCTATTAAAATTTCCTATTGCAAACATAGTGATGACCGAGCATTGCCATCGAACATCTGCAGGATTTGTGATGAACGTTCACCTACGTTGGATGGCCTTTCCACGTCGACCCCCCTTGAAGCTGCTGTTTCCAGGATAGGAAACTGATTGTCATGTGCCGTGTACATACACACGCTGTTGCCTGATGAGCAGTTGTGTGAAAGATTTCTTCATATATTTAGGTAGTTGCCGTGGATACTGCTGGGTGTTTACGATTGTTTTTTCTGTTATTGTGTCTAGACTATCTGCCGTGCTGGTGTGCAAAAATCTCACAGTCAGACTGCTTGATGCCTTTTAACTCTTGACAATTTATCCCGCTTGTGTTCTTATTTGCTACTGAATGGGTTGGCCACTATGTCAATGTGCTAAACATGTATTTGCAACACGGGGTAGTGCTACTGAAATGTTTATGCCTTCTTGTTCGAGAAAAATGAGTCCTTAAGAATCAGTGAAGTCGTATTCCGGCAATCTGTCATGCTTCCCTTGCTCTTTTCTTGGGATTGGTGAGTGGTTTGGATGGAAGTAGCACTACCCTGTGTTGCAAATACATGTTTAGCACATTGACATAGTGGCCAACCCAAACGTAACATTTTGACCATATATTATTGGTGATAGATTTGATGGTATAAATTTATGATAGATCTGGTAGATAAATTCCATGTTATCAGTGCTGATAATTTTTCTCGGTTGATACTGAACCTTTTAAGCGAAGATTGATTTTTTTTAAAGAATCATCTAGCCTTTTATTTAGATAGCCACAAATGTCGCCCTACTGGCGATGAAAGAACTAGCCTAGCTAGATCATGGGGCTCTACTTTCATGAACTACCGAGGCATCAATAAAACCACAAGTCCAGCTTTGATCTCTGTAACGACTGTCCTTGTGGACTGTCTCTCTGTTGTCAATGCGCTCCGGGGTTCAGGCCCAACAAGCCGAAAGCACAGCAGATGCCCACCATCAATACGCAGCCATACCCAACGTCTCGCGCCGCCTTCCCTCCGAAAATCCAACACGAACCAAGCAGCAACCACGACACGGCCAATGCCATTGCCATGACCGAAGCAATCGCTCGAGCACCTTGCACTTACCCAGCGCCGCGCCACTGCGTCGCGCTCCTCCGCCTCCACCTCGCGTCACCGTCCGTCTCCATCGCCAAGCAGATCCACGCGCGCGCGCTCCGTGCGGCTGGCGTGCCCCTGTCTCACCCTCTCCTCGCAAGCAGCTCCTCTTCCACCTCGCCTCCTTGCGCGCCGGCGCCGCCCCGCTCCGCTACGTCGTCGCCATCCTGTCCCGCCTCCTCCCGGGCCCGGACCCTTTCTCCCTCAACACCGTGCTCCGCATCGCCGCGTCCTCGTCCCGCCCCCGCGTCGCGCTCGACCTCCACCGCCGCCGCCTCGCGCTGCCCGACACGCACACCTATCCGCCGCTCCTCCAGGCCTGCGCGCGCCTCCTCTCCCTTCGCTACGGAGAGCCTCCACGCCGAGGCCGCCAAGAATGGCCTACTGGCGCTCGTCTTCGTCAAGAACTCGCTTGTCCACCTCTATGGCGCGTGCGGCCTCTTCGAGAGCGCCCACAGGGTGTTCGACGAAATACCGCTGCCCGAGCGGAATCTCGTCTCCTGGAACTCCGTGATGAAAGGGTTCGCTGCCAATGGGAGGCCCAACGAGGTGCTCACTATCTTCCGGGACATGTTGGAGGTGGACCTTGAGCTAGATGGATACACCATGGTGAATGTTTTAAATGCGTGCGCGGAGATCGGGGCCCTCGCTCTCGGGGGAGGGTGCATGTCTCTGCGGTGAAGGTTGGACTGGTAGGGAACACACATGTTGGGAATGCGCTGATCGATCTGTATGCCAAGTGCGGCGGAGTTGAGGATGCAAGGAAGGTGTTTGAGGAAATGGGGCTTAGAAGGACCGTGGTCTCCTGGACGTCACTGATTGTGGGTTTGGCAGGGAATGGGGTTGGGAAGGATGCTCTTGAGCTGTTCGGTGTGATGGAGAGGGAGAAGCTTATCCCAACTGAAATCACTATGGTAGGAGTGCTGTATGCCTGTAGCCACTGTGGGTTGGTTGACGATGGCTTTCGATATTTCAATCGAATGAAGGAGGAGTACGGCATTGCACCGAGGATTGAGCACCTTGGATGCATGGTTGATCTCCTGGGGAGAGCTGGGAGAGTTGAGGAAGCGTACAATTATATCAGCACGATGCCACAGGAACCCAACGTAGTTGTGTGGCGGACCTTGCTAGGTGCTTGTGCTATGCACAAGAAGCTGGAACTCGGGGGGCTGCTTGGGCACGGCTGGTTGAACTTGACCCTGGGCACAGCGGCGACTATGTGCTCCTCTCAAATCTTTATGCTGCTGTGGAGGTGGGCAGATGTCCATGTGCTTAGGAAGACAATGGCCACGCATGGAGTGAGAAAGAACCCAGGACACAGCCTTGTGGAGCTCCGTAACTCTGTCTTTGAGTTTGTTATGGGCGATAGATCACATCCCGAGAGCGATCTGATATACCAAATGCTTGCTCAGATAGCTGAGAGATTGAGGCACCAAGGTTATGTCCCTCGCACAAGCAATGTGTTGGCAGATATAGAGGATGAAGAGAAAGAGGCTGCCTTAAACTACCATAGCGAGAGGCTCGCCGTTGCCTTTGCCTTGCTGAAGTCCATTCCTGGTACTCCTATCAGGATAGTGAAGAACTTGAGGGTGTGTGGGGACTGCCATTCGGTAATTAAGCAAATATCTAAGGTATATGATCGTGAAATAATTGTAAGGGACCGCAGTAGGTTCCACCATTTCAAAGGGGGAGAATGTTCTTGTAAAGACTATTGGTAGTTGATTCATGTATATATTGTCGGTGATGAATGCACAGTTTTACGAGATTCCAGGCCCTATAATCAGGTAACTGGTGCTGACTTTATTTAGAACACTGGTGCTAACTTGTGGTTGCAGAACATCTCTGTAAAGTTCATTTGTCTGACACCTCATGTATTGGCTCAGCCACATCATACGATTTATGTTGCACTGGACTACTGCATTGAAAGTGCTGGGAAATTATATGTTGCCGCAATCTCATTCTGGACCTAACTTACTAAATGTGTAGTGGAAAAAAGAAGCTTCATGATTTAGGACATCAGGAAGCAAGTTTGAAGTTGGATACTGCTGGCACCATTCTATACAGAAAATTATGATGAAAATTTTCTGATTTCTGGTTTCATATCAAGTTTTGTAGAAGTTTAAATGTTGTCATCTCACACGTTGATTCAGCAACAGTATCTGATGCATATTCCACTGGAATGGAAGTGTTAGGGTAACCTCATCTTTTATATGTTGTAATCTCGTATCTAGTCCAACTTTACTAAATATGGAAGTGGGAAACATAATCAACCAGGGATACAGACAAAAACAGGTTTGGAGACTGCAAGTATATATATATACCATTGGAAAAGTTGTGTCTCTTATAAAATTATGTGCATCATTAAAGAATGTACCAGTATCCTACTGATTGGTATGTGCACCATTAGCTATTACTGTGATGATCCTTAAGATTTTCTAATTTCTCTCGGACACTAAAGTTATCTTGAAGGAATGATCTGTTTCTTGTAATCAAAGATTTACAGTTGATGATTGACATGATAAAGCTAAGGATGATACAAGTAAGAAAAGTATAATGACACGAGGCACGTTTCGATAATGGTCCTCTAATTACTATACCACAATGGCTCCTCTGCCTTGAATTCATTCTTTCTGAGGATGTGTGAGTTATGATACAGATTTTGTAAACATACTTTCATTCCCGCCAACAATAATGAAAATTTAACCATTTCACTGGAAACTTAACTGAGATACAATATTCCTCTCCTCTTAGCCAGATTCTGATTCCAAATCTAATTTGAACAAACACTTGTTGTAGTTACTTGCAAGCTTTTTTGTGTAATAGTAAATGGCTTACAGTTTGCCACTTATTCGCCACCCATTCGCAGTAGATTGCATGTGAAAAGTGGATCTACAGGTTATGATCAGGTCATGTTTTTATGACGACCCTTACAATTGTCTAAAGACGGACGACAGCAAAGTTAAGATACAATTTTCTTCATGACAACATCAAAGGTGAGCTCAGTATTATAGTCATATATCCTCTTTAACTTCTTAATTGGTGTTGCTTTGCTCCATATGTCTTGACTCATTGGGATCACCATGTTAAGCTTATTAAGTCAGCAATGCGGCGGTGGCCGAGCCAAATGAGTTATTGCCAGCTAACTGAGGGATCTGGATCTGCTCGTCGGTCGACCGAGCTGAGAGTCTTGTCTCGGTTTGTTATGAGAGTGAGCCTAGCCGAGTTTTATTCAAGCAAGAGTGGTTCGTGTTCCTTTTTTTTTTGGTTCAGTCCATATCAAGCTGCTCCATTATATTTACGGAGTATTTAGTACGCCATTATCTGTCTATTTATCTGCTTTAGTACAGCTAGTTTCGAGTGTTGTTTCTTCTCCATTCTGCTTCAGCATGAGAGTAGTTCCGTTGACAGGTATTATAAGGTCAGTTAAACAGTGTAAGCTTCAGTCTTTCTAAAGTGAATCAAGGTTCTTCCCTTAATCCACAAGAAAAGCTTTTTGCTCATGAAGCTCCGACATATTCTACCATGGAACAGCAAAGAGAAAGGTAAAACATCATGCACTTGGCCAGTTGGCCCCTTCCGAGATCTTATGGAATCTATTGCCTGGTTTCCTTTTGTCCCTTTAGAAATCATGCCCATGCATGCATATCTCCATGGGAGAATCCATGGTTTCCTGACCCTCAAGTCATTCGATGTACTCTATGTCATATTATATTCATAAAGGTATCTGCATTGGCTTAACACATTAACAAACTGACTTGCATTCTCTGTTCATAGGTTCTTTGTGCCACCTCTTTGCCACGGCCATAAATATGCGCCATATGGACGATGAGCAAACCGGTGACTTTTGGGTTTCATGACTTGCTCAGTGAATCGAGTGAAATCGAGCACCTTTTGCATGGACAGTAGCTTCTTTCCTGTTGATACAGGTGCTCTTTGCTCAGACTCCCATTATATTCCCTAGGAGAGTGGCACACAGACCGGGAGGGAGGGAAAGAGACGGGTCAGAGATAATTCTTTCCAGTTTTGTTTCACCCATGAAGAGAAAGGAGCTGATCATGAACGGTCTTTTGATCCTTGCATGGTCTGTTGGTGAGTTTTTCAACCTCATACATCTCTTCTTTCTTTTTCTTGTGTCTTCTTGCTCTTGTTCTAGATCTATCAGCAACCAACTATTGGAAATGCAAAACTTTACATATGTATCATCCCAGATTTCCAGTGTCTCACAGCTCAGGTTAATCACATCTTTAGGTTTGGCAGAAAATAAATGTTCTTGCTCAGAGATTTATGTCTCCATCATTTGATCTTACCCTCTCATTTCATTCCTGTGCGATCAGTCTGCGCAGGCGTCGCGCCGCAGGAGAAGGTGGAGTCGACCATGCCGATCCCTACCCTGTCTCCTCCAGAAGGAAACACAACGTTCATCGACGGCGTCACGTGGTGTGTTGCTCGTCCGGGAGTCTCCCAGGAGGACCTCCAGAACGCACTGGATTGGGCATGCGGCCAGGGCGCCGCCGACTGCTCGCCGCTTCAGCCCGGCGGCCATTGCTACCAGCCCGACACGCTCCTGTTGCATGCCTCCTACGCCTTCAACATCTTCTACCAGCAGAACGGCAACTCCGACATCGCTTGCAACTTTGGCGGCGCCGGAACCATCACCAAGAGGGACCCAAGTAATTATTTTGAAAATCTTCTGCTCCAACACTCTTGTTAATGCATTGTTCGGTGGTGTCACCTGTTCTTTGTGTTCTTGGTAGGTTTCGGGACATGCAAGTTCCTGGCATCTGAGTAAGTGTACTCAAGCATACTAAATTAAGGTCATTTGGGAAACAGGAATTTCACATGAAAAGTTCGATTTTTCACCCTCTCGACAGGATCTTAGTAATTTATTATGACATTAAGCTAATAATATTAAGTACTTTGTGTGTGACTGGGAATTTTGGCTCGGCTGGTGCAGGACTTCTGCTGCTTCAGCACTGGTGTCCAAGAGCATGCGGATAATCGGTGCTGTGTTTCTGATCGCGCTTCAGCTGACAGTTTTCCAAGCTGTGTACTACTGAGCGCCGTCTGTCGGTGGATGAGATGGCTTGGTGCTACCAAAGTACTTCTAATGCCAGATTAACGATGCTACGGCGGTTTCTTTTGGCATTTGTGTAGGAGCTAGTGATACTTTTTCTGTAATTTTGCAAAGATGTGCCTTTGGGGTTGGGGCTTATTTAGAAACTAGTAGGCCTTTAACACACGGCTCCCGTGGTTACAGAGCATTTTAACGGCTGCACAAAAATATCAACTTTTTTAGATAAAAGGTTCAAATAGCTTAGCTTTATAAATTAATAAAGCCCAAACGGCCAGGAATATGAGTACACATCGAACCCGTTGAAGATACCAACTTACAGATAAGCACACAGCAAGAAAACAAACGCCTAAACCACAAAGCGGGTGACTACCCCAAGCAAAACAACAACAAAGCCTTTTTTCCCAAACAAGTTGGGGTAGGCTAGAGTTGAAACCCATAAGATCTCGAAACCAGGTCATGGTTCTGGCACATGGATAGCTAACTTCCACGCAGCCCTATCCATGGCTAATTCTTTGGTGATATTCCAATCCTTCAAATCTCTCTTAACAGACTCCTCCCATGTCAAGTTTGGCCTACCACGACCCCTCTTAACATTCTCATCCCGCTTTATCCGTCCGGTATGCAATGGCGCTTCCGGAGGCCTACGTTCTATATGACCAAACCATCTTAGACGGTGTTGGACAACCTTCTCTTCAATTGGTGCTACCCCCACTCTCTCACGTATATCATCATTCCTAACCCGGTCATTTCTTGTGTGGCCACATATCCATCTCAACATGCGCATCTCCGCTACACCTAACTGTTGGATATGTCGTCTCTTGGTCGGCCAACATTCTGCGCCATACAACATCGCAGGTCGAATCGCCGTCCTATAGAACTTGCCTTTTAGCTTTTGTGGCACTTTCCTATCCCAAGCATTGACAAGAATAAAATGAATCGTGCTAGCCTTGATATCTTTATCCTCTGACAGCAAAGTGCGTTGCTAGATCAAGCCACCACCTTCACCGGGATCCCCATGGCATCGTCTTCTCGAGCTCTTACCACCAGCCCAATGAAACCATTGGAAGTGTAGAACAAGGCAAATCGTCCAGGATGAATATTCTAAAGCAACACCTCCAAAGAGGTGACGCCCGCCCCAAGAAGGGCAATATTTTCACCTAGAAACACAAGACCAAAAAAGGGACAGAAGCTAGTAGAAACAGGGGCTTCAGTTTAGCCCATTTGTACCGGCTATAACTGGAACCGGTACTAATGGGGCCATTAGTCCCGGTTCCAGAGGCGGGGAGGCCGGCTAGCACCAGTCGCAGTTCGTGCGGACCAACCGGGACTAAAGGGTTACGGCAGGCGGCCACAGAGGCGGGGCCCAGCGCGAGCACCTTTAGTCCCGGTTCGTATTACGAACCGGTACAAAAGATGCATCTTTAGTACCGGTTCGTAATAAGAACCAGGACTAAAGGTTCCCCTATATCATCTTCTTCCACCCGAGTCCAGCTCCATTTTTCCTGCTCGAGCACAACTCCATTTTTTGCTCTCTCTTTCCTCTCCCGAGTTCGAGTTCACCCCATTTTTCTCCACCATTTGTCAAGATTGGTGGCACCCACCTATCCAAGGGTTAGCAACTTCATCCTCTCTTCCGGCATTTCAAATTTAGCTCATTTTGTTGCTAGTTTAGCTCATTTCATTTTTCTAGTGCTAGCTACGTGTTTGATGAAATGCCTAAGTTAGGGAGTTTATTTGTTTTATATGCAATTTGAGCTCAAATTAAATTATGATTTGTGGGTTTTTATAGTGTCGTCCCGTCCCCTTCCTCACCGCCGTCGATCGCCCGCGCGCGCGCCCCGTCACCGACTCCACCTTGGTAGCCTCTTGTTCTTATTTACAAAAACAAATTCTTATTTGTATGATGTACATATTTACTTGTATATAATTTTCGTAGTTGTATGATTGTTTGTTATATGTATAGTGTCATGGTTAAAAGTTTTGATATCCGTCCCCGTCGGCCCTCGTCCAGTCTATGATTCGGATGTGATATTATCTTTTATAACTATTTGCTTGTTTCATTTCGTGTTTATGACAATTAATTATGCCGACCAACTTGACATAGATATTTTTATCTAGGAGGTAGTGGAACCGGAAATGCCAATCGGCCCTATTGTCGAGAAGTCAAATTTGGTTGAAAAAGAAAATGATGACTTGAAAGAAAGATTGAAAAAACTGAAGAAAGATTGAAAAAACTGAAGAAGAGAAGATGATATTGGAGTTGTATCTTGCTGATGTCTTCGATGGTCACAAGATCAAGATGGATGCAATGCGCCTGAATATTAGAAAGATTAAAAATATGCAATTAATAAAGAGGCTTGGTATCATTATGCTGTCGGGTCAATTGTTACCTTTGTTGCGATTTTGATCGCATTTGTTGTTGCATTTAAATGCATTAATTAGATAGTTGTATGTTAGTTTCAGTGTATTTTTTATGAGAACTATGTATTACATTTGGTCACTACTCTACTTTGGTTTTAATGTGTGATGAACTTGTATTAATTAATTTGGTCAGTTTCCTATTCATGATGATGTAGTGTAATGGTTTTTGATAAATTTATATAATGCAGATGAGCCGGCAATGGATGTACGGTGACCGACGCTGTCCCGAGTTCATTAATGGCATGCATAATTTTCTCCGTGTGGCTGAGGCAAACACGCAGAATGGTTTTATGTTTTGTCCATGTGATGTCTGTAGGAATAAGAGGAACTACCCTTCCTCAAAACCCTACACTCCCACTTGTTGCGAGAAGGCTTCATGCCCAATTATTTTTGTTGGACTAAGCACGGAGAAAGAGGGGTTATAATGGAAGACAATGAAGAAGAGGATGATGACAACTATCCTGTGTTCTCTGAACACGGTGGTACTACAATGGGGGAAGACGAAGCTGAACATGAGGTCATTGTTGATGAGTCCGATGATGATCTTCGTCGGGTCATTCTTGATGAACAGATAAACTGCGAAGTGAAAACGAGAGGTCGAAGTTGGAGCGCATGTTAGAGGATCACAAAAAATTGTTGTACCCAAATTGCGAAGATGGCCAGAAAAAGCTGGGTACCACCCTGGAATTGCTGCAATGGAAGGCAGAGAATGGACTATCTGACAAGGGATTTGAAAAGTTGCTGAAAATATTAAAGAAGATGCTTCCAAGGATAACGTATTGCCCCAGTACGTACGAAGCAAAGAAGGTTGTCTGCCCTCTAGGATTAGAGGTGCAGAAGATACATGCATGCATCAATGACTGCATCCTCTACCGCGGTGAGAGTACGAGAATTTGAATGCATGCCCGTATGCGGTGCATTGCGGTATAAGATCAGGCGAGATGACCCAGGTGATGTTGAGGGCGAGCCGAGCCCCAGGAAGAGGGTTCCTGCCAAGGTGATGTGGTATGCTCCTATAATACCACGGTTGAAACGTTTGTTCCGAAACAAAGAGCATGCCAAGTTGTTGCGATGGCACAAAGAAGACCGTAAGGAAGACGAGATGCTGAGACACCCCGCTGATGGGTCGCAGTGGAGAAACATCGACAGTGAGTTCAGGATTTGCAGGTGACGCAAGGAACTTAAGGTTTGGTCTAAGTACAGATGGCTTGAATCCGTTTGGGGAGCAGAGCAGCAGTCATAGCACCTGGCCCGTGACTCTATGTATCTATAACCTTCCTCCTTGGTTGTGCATGAAGCGAAAGTTATTATGATGCCAGTGCTTATCCAAGGCCCGAAGCAACCCGGCAACGACATTGATGTGTACCTGAGGCCATTAGTTGAAGAACTTTTACAGTTGTGGTCTGACGAAGGTGTACGTGTGTGGGATGAGCACAAACAGGAGGAATTTGACCTACGAGCGTTGCTGTTTGTAACCATCAATGATTGGCCTGCTCTTAGTAACATTTCAGGACAGTCAAACAAGGGATACAATGCATGCACGCACTGTTTAGGTGAGACTGAAAGTATATTTAGGTAACAAGAATGTGTACCCGGGGCATCGTCGATTTCTTCCAACAAGCATCCCGTAAGAAAGAAAGGCAAGCATTTCAAAGGTGAGGCAGATCACCGGACGAAGCCTACCCTCCCTACTGGTGATGTTATATATGGCATGGTCAAGGATTTAAAAGTAATCTTTGGAAAGGGTCCTGGCGGACAATCTGTTCCGAATGACGCTGGCGGACACGTACCCATGTGGAAGAAAAATCTATATTTTGGGATCTACCCTATTGGAAATTCCTAGAGGTTCGCTCTGCAATCGACGTGATGCACGTGACGAAAAATCTTTGCGTGAACCTGCTAAACTTCTTGGGCGTGTATGGAAAGACGAAAGATACACCGGATGCACGGCTGGACCAGCAACATATGCACGAACGAGACGACCTGAATCCAGAGAAGTATCAAGGTCCTGCCAGCTACGCTCTTACCAAGAAGAGAAGGAGATCTTTTTTCAAGTCCTGAGCAGTATCAAGGTCCCGTCTGGCTCGTCGAATATAAAGGGAATAATAAACATGGCAGAGAAAAAGTTCCAAAACCTAAAGTCTCATGACTGCCACGTGATTATGACACAATTACTTCCGGTTGCATTGAGGGGGCTTCTACCGGAAAACGTTCGAGTACCCATTGTGAAGCTATGTGCATTCCTCAATGCAATTTCTCAGAAGGTAATCGATCCAGCAACTCTACCAAGTTTACAGAAGGATGTGGTCCAATGTCTTGTCAGCTTCGAGTTGGTGTTCCCACCATCCTTCTTCAATATTATGACGCACCTCATAGTTCACCTAGTCCAAGAGATTTCCATTCTCGGTCCTGTATTTCTACACAATATGTTCCCCTTTGAGAGGTTCATGGGAGTCTTAAAGAAATACGTTCATAACCGTGCTAGGCCAGAAGGAAGCATGTCCAAGGGCTATGGAACAGAGGAGGTCATTGAGTTTTGTGTTGACTTTATTCCTGACCTTAAGCCGATCGGTGTTCCTCAATCGCGCCATGAGGGGAGACTGCGTGGAAAAGGCACGCTAGGAAAGAAAGCAACAACAAGTATGGACGGGCATTCTTTCACTCAAGCACACTACACAGTTCTACAAAATTCCAGATTGGTGGCTCCGTATATCGGAACACATGGATATTTTACGCTCCGAATACCCGGAGCAGCCTGACTTCTGGATTAAAGAAAACACATGGATACTTTCGGCGGTTGGTTGCAAACACATCTCATTAATAACACCACTGTTGGAGAAGAGCTATACTTGTTGGCCAAGTCACCATCTTCGACTATATTGACTTTCCAAGGGTACGAGATAAATGGGAATACATTTTACACGGCAACCAAGAAAAAGAGCACCAACCAAAACAGTGGTGTCCGCTTTGATGCAACAAACGACAATGGGCAAAGGACACATATTATGGTTACATAGAGCAGATATGGGAACTTGACTATGGACCTTCTTTTAAGATCCCTTTGTTTCGGTGCAAATGGGTCAACCTGTGACAAGCGGGGTACAGTAGACCCGCAGTACGGAATGACAGTGGATCTCAAGAATCTTGGGTACCACACCGAACCATTCGTCCTAGCCAATGATGTGGCTCAGGTTTTCTATGTGAAGGACATGTCTTCCAGACCAAAAAAAAGAAATATAAGCAAGCGAATACATCATACGATGAGCCAAAGCGCCACATAGTTCTTTCAGGAAAAGAAACATCGTGGGAGTGGAGGACAAGACAGACATGTCAGAAGATTACAATAAGTTTGATGAAATTCCGCCCTTCAAATGAAAGCTGACCCAAGCATCCCGTTAAATGATGAAGATTCTCCATGGTTACGGCGCAATCAGAAGAAAGGGTCGACATACGCGAAGAAAAAAAATTATACCCCAACAATAGATAGGGGATGTTGTTGGTGATGTGTAATAATGTATTAAACCTTTTATGTAACTGTGTTATTTGACACATGGGTGTGTCTTGGTATGGCAAACAATGTTGCAGAACTGTGTTTTTTCAAATTAGTTTTATAAATATGACATTTTTTGTGAAGCAAGTACACAAAATATGGTGCAAAATGGCACCCATCCATTTTTTATAAATAGAAAAAAGTTGGATGTTCATAAATATTGGCTGTTCCAAAATTTGTTGATTTTAGAAACTAATTTGACTTAATTTGGACAATTAAATCAATAGATATAAAAGAAATCAATACAAAAGAAATTAATAGACAATTAAACAATTAAATGTCTATAGACAATTAAACAATTGGCTCAAATATAGTTATGATCAAATATAGATATGAGTTTTACAAATACAGATATGTTTTTCACAAATATAGACAGTTAAACATGTAAATCAAATAGATATAAAAAGATATCAGAAAAAAGAACCAGAGCAAAAAAAAAAGCCATTAGTCTCGGTTGGTAACACCAACGGGACTAAAGGTCTTTCTCGGCGATTTGGGTGGTTCCTGCCCCAAAATCGACCAAATTTCTCACATTTCGACGCCTCTCCTTCCTGCTCCGTCGCCGTCGTGCTCGTCACCGCTGCCGAATCGCCGCCGAATCAGCGCAGAATCGCCGTCGACCCGCTGAATCGCCTCCTCTGGTCCTGCTCTCCGTCAACCCGAGCTCGTCGTCGCTAAATCGCCGCCGAATCGAAGCCATTATCGCCGAGCTCGTCACCGTCGCCTCCTGCCACGACGCCCGCCTGAGATGCTGCCGCCATCGAGGTGATGCCCCTCCGCCGCGCCCGAGGTGCTGCCGCCGTTGCTGCCCCTCCCCCGCGCCCGAGGTGCTGCCACCGTCGCCTCCCCTCCCGCGCGCCTCCCCTGCTACCGTCGACCACCACCGTCGCCGCGCCCGATACGCCGCCATCCCCTCCATCTGCTTCCTGGTGATCCTATGGCCCTCAAGAACCCTTCCCCTTGTTTGATTCTAACCAATTTGAATTCGGCCGAAAACAGTTTCAGAAAATTCAGAGATATGACTTGGTGAAAATTTCTATGTCTCAGTTTTCAGTTAACAAGTAGCCATATAGACCTGATGAAATCAAGGCCTTGGGCAATTCAAATATGGGTGATATGATTTTATAAATCAGTATACACCATAGTGAATGAAAATCAACAAATTCATCGAGAAAAGAATTCTAGCTAGGAGAAATAATTGGAGAGAAATGGTATGTTATATCTGTTTTTCCCGTGCTGATTTTTCATAGCAACTTGAGGGCATCATTTAAATATCATGGGCAATCCCAACATGAAAAACCTTGGATTTACTATGAAGTACTAATATAATAATCCAATACCATGGAAAAAGTTAGAATTAAAGAACATCATTTATCCCCTAATTTGGGCTCAAGAAACTGAATTAAAGAGAGGGATTAGTGTAGAAATTTTAAATAGGAAAATATTGTAGAAGTTAGTATAAATTTTGTATAGTTAGTTTAGTGTTAGCAAAATTAGTGTAAGCTAGGTTAGTTGCTAGGTTAGTTAGCTGTAGGTTAATTAGTTCTAGGTTAATTGTTGCTAGCTAGCTGTTAATTAGTTCTAGGTTAATTAGTTGCTAGGTTAGTTAGCAAAATTTGTTAGAAGTAACTGTTGGAAATTTAGTGTTAGTAAAAATTGTGTATAAGAATTTAGCTACTGTTTTAGTTAGTTTTAGCTACTATTTTAGTTAGTTTTTCCTAAAATTGTTAGAAGCAAAATTAGTGGTAGCAATATTCTAGTATGAAATGTGTGAAATTTGCTACTGATTTCTTATATGAAATGTGTGATTTTTTTTGGCTAAGTTGCAATATTGTGTATATTATAAGAAATTATTGTTACGGGATAATTTTTGTTAATACTCCATTTGTTGCAATACTTATAGCAGGTGTATACATTGAGCTACAGATCGGCACGTGGACCATATGGCGGTGGAGAAGATGGTGATGGAGAAGATGACGGTGGAGAGGATATCAGCTCTTAATTTTTGAACGACTTCGGTGGGGGAGCTGAGCTAGAATTAGTGATAGACGACGACGAAGTGCCCTTAACAAACTCTGGCGTGGTATGTATATATATTAAGTCTCTGTTGATCACTAGATGCATTAATTGATTTGTATTGCACTTATTAACGAATCATTTTTTTTAGCCCTCCGGATCTAGCGTAACTGCGCCAAAGACGAAACGAGGCCCGACCCAAAGGATGGGAGATGGTGAAAGGTTCTCGATCGACATAGTTGCTAATGATGGCAAACCGCTGAAACCCGAAGACAACTGCCATAAATTTGTAGCTCATTGCGGAGTTCTTGTTAGGGACACGATCCCGATCAGCATTGTAGAATGGAATAAGCCGAAGAAAGGCGCCAACGTTGGAGCTAGTTATGTCGAGCAAAGAATTAAAGATTTGCTTTGGGACACGCTCTGACAAATTTCAGCCTACCGCAAGGTCTCCCAGATGACAAGAAAGAGAAAGTCAAGGAGTGGACTTTTAAGAAGATGGCCACACAATTCCAGTCCTGGAAGAAAACATTGTGGAGAAAATATGAGAAAGAAACTCTAGATTTCACTGGACCTCTAGCGAAGATACAAAATGATTGGCCCGCATTTAAGGCGTATAAGGAATCGTCTGTCGCTAAGACACGATCGGCCATAAATAAGGTGAATGCTGGGAAGAAGATATATCACCATACTTTGGGGACAGGTGGCTACAAGACTGCCGTGCCTAAGTGGGAAGCCTTTGAAAACGAACTGCGTGAAAAAGGGATCATTCCACAGACAGATGACTGGCCCGAGAGGTCCAAGTTCTGGTTGTTCGCGCATGGGGCAGTGTTGGACCCAGACATATGGCTGATTGCTGCAAAGGGAAAATGGGCGGACAAAATTAAAATAGTAACAAAAAAACTTGTGGACGCAATAGACCAAGTTCAAAAGGGAGAATTTGTTCCCGATTGAGAGGACGACGAGCTGACAAAAGCCCTCGGGAATCCTGAACACTGGGGACGAACTCGAGGCTACGGACCCGGTGTTCCGTGGAATCAAGGGTTTCCGGCGGACGTTGGAAGTTATAGAAGCCGTTCCAGAAATAAGAAGAAGGATTTGGACCGGTTATCGCGCTTAGAACAAACGGTGCAGCGGCAGCAGGAGCAACTGAACTCGATTACCCAGCAAAGGCCATCTCAGCAGCAGCTAGAAGATCCTGCAGTCGATGCCGGCCCATCTCAGCGGAAAAGCAGCGTGGGTTCCACGCAGCTAGAAAATTCGGCATTCGTCGAACCGCCGGCGGCTCACTACCCCGTGGATGATATCACGGAGAGCTACATGGTCAATGAGGAACGTTAGTTTCCCGGTGGCGTTTGGCTATGCTTTACCAAATCAACCAGGAGCGATCTTCCATTTTGGTCAGATTCCAGCTGGCTATGCTCGTGTCGGGTTGACAAAAGTTATGTCGGGATTCCAGACACTGGAGCTTGACATTCCTGGAGGTGACAACGAGAAGACACAGGGAGAAGTCGAGCTTGGTATGGTTCTATGGAACAAGAAATACATCGTGTTTCCAGACTCGGCGCCAAGGCCACCGACTCCTCCGAGTAGAAATCCACCACCTCAAAGTCTATCCCGCCCCGACGATTGGGAGCCCGCCGCGAGTCCATCGCCCGCACAGTCCCGTCAGCCGACTGATGCGCCCACTAGTAATTTGACAAAGCGGAAGCTGCAGTTCACGTCGACTGGTACTATGCTCAGGAAAGACAGGTCTCCTGTCAAGAAACGTGCAAAGATACTCAAGAAAGCCAAGAATCCTGAGAAGTTATCATACGAGAAGACTAACGAGGAATTAGAAGAGAGCATCCGTTCCGATGTGAAAGCCCAGTTTGCACCGAAAAAGCCCCCTACAGACCCCATAAAGGAACTTCTGAACACTATACCAAAGGAGAAAATTGATCTTAACCGTTGACAACTTATATAACCCTCCAGTGAGCCCCCTTACAGACTATGAGCGATGTATTGAGAAGACACATAGCTCACAGATGGAGAGAAGAAATGCGGGAAAATAGTTCCCCAGCTCGGAGAACAAGAAGTACAATCGATCGCCCCGCTCAAGGTGTTTTCTGATATGGCGACCCTCTACAACGACAATGTTGCTCATGAAGTTCTAGGCGACACAGGTTACGCCATGGCTGAGATAGCATATCGATTTGTTCTCGGGCAGCCTCTGGCCACAGATACGAAGGCTCTAACAACACAATTATGGAATTGCATAACTGGTACATGACCGCCACAAAGGAAGGGAGATTCTATTTCATGGCGAGAGTTAAGGAAGAACACTACTTCCGAGGATGCGCTGTGCAGGTTGAGTTCTCCAAACTTTTTCAGATGTACAATCAATGTGCCCTCGACAAATCTATCATCAGCTGCTATTGTCTGTAAGTGATTTATTTGTGTAATTTAATTCTTTAGTTAAGCTCGTTCATTGTCCGTAATTATCCTCACGACATTATTTTGTACGCTATTATGCAGAATAAAGATTCGTGAATGCAGAGTGGGAGGAATCTGGGACATTGGGTTCATTGACTGATACGTCTCAAACGTATCTATAATTTCTGATGTTCCATGTTGATATTATACCAATTGTTACATGTTTTATATACACTTCATAGTATTTTTATGCATTTTCTGGGACTAACCTATTAACAAGATGCCACAGTGCCAGTTCCTGTTTTCTGTTGTTTTTGTATTCCAGAAAAGCTAGTCTGGAAATATTCTCGGAATTGGACGAAACTTGGACAGAACCTCCTATTTTTCCAACACGAAGACGGAGTCCAGAGGAGAGACGGAGGAGGGCCACGTGGCACCCACACCATGGGGCCACCTGGCCCCCCTACCGCGCCGTGGGTGGTGTAGGGCCCTCGTGGCTCCGCAGCCGCCGCCCTTTCGCCTATTTATTCCTCCCGACGCGAAAACCCTAAATACCCGAGCCATTATCCACGAAAAGTTCCAGAGACGCCGCCGCCGTCAACCCTAGCTCGGAGGGTTCAGAAGCTCTTCCCGGCACCCTGCCGGAGAGGGGAATCATCACCGAAGGGCTCTACATCACCATGCCTGCCTACGGAGTGATGCGTGAGTAGTTCATCCTTGGACTACGGTCCATGGCAGTAGCTAGATGGTTGTCTCTCCACTTATGCTATCATGTTTAGATCTTGTGAGCTGCCTATCATGTTCAAGATCATCTTATTGTAATGCTACATGTTGTGTTTGCTGGGATCCGATGAATATTGAATACTATGTCAAGTTGATTACCATCTATCTTATATGTTATTTATGATCTTGCATGCTTTCCGTTACTAGTAGATGCTTTGGCCAAGTAGATGCTTGTAACTCCAAGAGTGAGTATTTATGCTAGATAGTAGGTTCATGCCTCCGGTAATCTGGAGAGTGACAATAACTTCTAAGATTGTGGATGTGCTGTTGCCACTAGGGATAAAATAACCGATGCTTAGCTTAAGGGTGCGCCGTTAGGTCTAATGCATTTGTTTACATTACGCACATTACTTAATGCAATTATCCGTTGCTTGCAACTTAATACCAACGGGGAACTCGGTATGACAACCTGGCGGTGGATTATTAGTCATAGACGCTGTTGGATAACGGTCTATGTATTTTGTCGTAATGCCCACATGAATATCATAGTAATCATCATGTCATATATATGCATTGTCATGCGCTCATATTTTGTCCATTGCCCAGTTGTAATTTGTTCACCCAGCATATTAGTTATCTTTTATGGAGAGACACCACTAGTGAACTGTGGACCCCGGTCCATTCTTTTACACTGATAATACAACCAACTGCAAACACTGTTTCTTTTCATTCTCTGCAATTTACTACTGTTTTCCACACCATACGTTTAATCCTTTGTTTTCAGCAAGCCGGTGAGATTGACAACCTCACTGTTTTGTTGGGGCAAAATAGTCTGATTGTGTTGTGTGCAGGTTCCACATCAGCGCGCCATTGACAACCTTCAGAAGTGATTTCTTGCTCCTACTGGTTCGATTAAACCTTGGTTTCATACTGAGGGAAAACTGCTGCTACACTGCATCATACCTTCCTCTTGGGGTCTCCCAACGAACGTGTTATCCACGCAATCATTGACCCGGATAAAGTTCATGAATGTAACGTAGATAAGTATCCCCAGAACATAGAGGACGTTTTGCTAAAGTTTTTTGAAGCGACAAAGTACCAAAAAGAAATACTTTTCATTACAACTTCAAGTGAGTGTTACTGTCTTGTACACATTCTATTTTGCTTACCCGATGTTAAGTGTAATTGATGAGTTATGCATGACTGCGTATATAAACGTGCGCAGGTTCCACTTCATTCTGATGCAGACTGGAGAAGTTGAAATCATGGACTCATTAAGGAGAAAGCCTGAAGAATACAAGAGCGTGCGTATTATGCTCCAGAGGTAATTTCAATCGCACTATATTGGCCTCTTTCGTTCATTTCCTGATATCAAGTAAGTAATAACTCCTCTATTCATTTTCTTTACCGGGCAGGGTTTGGAAACAGTTCACCAAGGAAGAACGCGGTGAATGGAAAGATAAGCTGGACTTTAAGACTAACAACGTAGGTAGTACTACGTACCCGATTTCAATACCATTATCATTCTCTTGATTATTATTTGATTGAATTCTATTCTCGTATAGTGGTGCCTGCAACAACCACAGGGGACTGATTTATGTGGATACTACGTTTGCGAGCACATTCACGGATTGTCAATGAGAGAGTCAATAGTCGAAGAAATCAAGAGGTACATAAACATTATTCACAACTTTTTTTGTTACCATCAATTGTGTTTAGTTTTCTTCATAAATTAATTGTTTTGATCTCCTTTTAAAGATGCAAAGGAAGCGGAGCACACTCCTACCAATGAACCGCGTAAAAGCAATTGCGGAGGAATTGGCGGGATTTTTCCTTACGCACGTCATACCTGAATCCGGAGAATTCCACTATATCGAAAAATAGCCTCCCTCCATGTACTAGCAGTGATCTCCATGTAATGAGTACTTTATGTGTGTACATATATATACCAAGTTGTATGTGTGTTATGTATATGCATTAATGTGATCTTCATGTGTGCGAAAACTTTTTTTGGTGCATCGACGTGATCTCCGAACGATGGAAAAATCCGAAACCCTAAACCCTGAAAAATAAGCGAAAAGAAAAAATATGCCGCGCAGCGTTTTAGACGTTTTCCTGCCGCGGCAGGAAAAGGGGCGGTTAGAAGAAAAAAAACAGAAACCTTTAGTCCCGGTTGGTGTTACCAACCGGGACTAAAGGTCCTCCGCCCGCACGCGCCCGCTCCGCCCACGTGGAGGCCTTTATTTTCGGTTCGTAGGCAACCGGGACTAAAGGGGGGCCTTTAGTCCCGATTTGGATGTCCCGGTTGCACAACTTGGACTAGAGGCCCTCTGGAACCGGTACTAAAGCCCCTGTTTCTATTAGTGCAAGACTCCTCAACGACGCCTACAAAAAGGGAAACGGCACCTAGCGGTGTCATCGTCATTGGCACCAGAGTAGCGGGCAAGGCTTTCGCGGCACCATGCCTCCCCAATCCTGTGGGTAGAGGATCTCACTTGAGACAAAACACTAACTAGGCTAGAGATTCATGGCAAGCATAAGATACGCGAAAGTGGATCACCACAACATGGAAAAAAGCGAGACAAACAGAGAATCTGCATCTCATTAGGTCCGGTGGAATCTTGGAGGGAGGGGGACGTAATGGGCTCAGTTCCACACCAACGAGCAAGATTGCGAACATGACTCGAGGATGAAGAAGAGGGAACCGCACAACCTCTTCTCTGGTGCCAGTAACATTGTGGGTCACCCTGTGTAACATCCCAAAATTATTATAAGTATTATTATAAAAAATGTGGGCCAACAAAAACTTTGTTAAATTATAGGTGTTGATTGCATATTGTTGCTTGTGATAATTATTTCTTGTTGCTTGTGATGTTGTTTGCTCTAATTAAAAACTTGAAGAAAAGAAAAGAAATAAAACAAAAGTTAAAAACTAGAAAATCATGTGACAAGTGTCACACCATTTCTCCAAGAGAGAAATTAAAGTTATGCCAAACAAAATTCAGAGGAGTGATGGTAATCACTCTTATTTTTATTCTCACCACTTTTCCCTCTCAAATATTAATTTCAAAAATCTAAATTTAAATTCCAAACCTTTCTTTATCTTCTTAAATCACAAAAATGTGCTATGTTGCACTTGTCAAATAAAATCCAACACAGCACCACAAATCATGGTAAATGTGTATAAACCAAATTATGAAAACAAATTGCAAAAATTCAAATTTGGATTTGGGTGAGGACACTGTCGAACACCTGGTGGCAGTACACGTGTTCTTCCCCAATTCGATTTCAATCCGATGAAATTCGGTCGATTTCGAGTAGAATCGAGCTAGCCACTGCCTCCACTCTCTCCTCTAGTCTCACTCACCTCACCGCGCTCGCGGAGCAGAAGGGAACGGGTCGGGGAACTAGGAGGAGCAAGGGACAGCCGCCCGTGCGCCGTGCGCCATGGTCGCCACTGTGGCGACGGAGGTGTCGACGCCATGGAGTCCCAGCGCCGTGCCCCCCTCTCTCCCTCACCTCTCTGCTCCCTCTCGACGCAGCAAAGCCCCCAGCAGGAGCCCGCAACCGTAGCCCTCGCACTCGCCGTGCGCGCCGAGCACCGCCCAAACGCGCACACGGCCGTCCCCCCACCTCGAGCAAGCGCAGCTCGCCTCCACGCAGCCAAGCTTGCTCCCCTGCACCCCAACACCGTAGCCGCACCGCACCGCCCCCTATGGCGAGCTCTCCCGCCCTCTGGACCTCCCCTGCACCCAGGCCACCATGGACCGAGCTCGGTGGTTAAATAGAGCACCCGAGCTCTCACTCCCTCCACACTCCACCACTGCCCTCCTTTGCTCTCCACCACCTCTCGTGCACCGCCAGGAGGGCGGAGCCGCTGCTGCTGAGCTGCTACTGCCCGTATTCTTCTCCAAGCTCGGCCGTGCCCGAGGTAGGAGGCGACCACGGCCACGCCGTGCTGCTCTCTCTTTCTCTCTTCTCTGGACCGCACGCTCATCTCCATGAAACACCGCACACACCTACCCCTTTTTCCCCTTGCTTCGTGCCCAGGAGCGATGCAGGAAGCTCACCGGAGTTCGTACATGGCCGCGGAGGAGGAGCTGCTCGTCGCCGACGCCAGAAGCCTCCCAGCAAGCGCAAGTCCTCCCAGAAGCTTCCCGAGCCTCCGCCGTCGATCTGCATCATCTCCACCACCCCCGAGCCACCCTAGGTGAGTCTCCGACCACCTCGCCGTCGCCGGAGCCATGGCGCTGCCCAGTTTAGGTCGTCGCCGTTGCGATTGAACATGGGCCGTTGGATCTTTGATCTACGGCTGCGTACCGCTTCGATTAGAACAGCCACTGACGAGCGGGCCCGCTGTCAGACTTTTAAACATTTCCAGCGTTCGCACCGTTTCAGTTGAGTCACTGACGAGTGGAGGTTCTTCAACATTATCCAGAATAGTTAACTTTTCTAATTTAAATCTTTAGAAGATTTGGTACTGGCATCAACTTTAAAATGCAATATCTCAAGAATAACAAATCCAAATAAATCGAATCCAAATGTTCTGGAATCTTTGAAATTGTTTAACCAACCCAAGTGGTTTCATTTTATTTAGATAAATAATAAAAATGTATTATTAAAAATACCACAAGGTTTAAAATATAAACTTGTTTGTTTCTGATACTCTGTTAAGCCAAATAATTCCAAACCAATTTTGTTAGCTTGGTACTATGATCTATTAGCTTCTCTAATTTTGGTAGAATTAAGTACGCAATGATAATTGTTTAGTTTAAAGATGAAGTTAGAGAACCCTTCTGCACTAAAACAATTAAAGATGTTTAATGGTTAACCCAAATGAATTAGGACCAATTTTTTTAGGTCACATTTAGTCATGGTTAGTTACCCCTAAAAGGATTTAATTTTAGGATCAACAGAACTTAATTGGTAGCTAAAACTTGATTATTAAGTTACTGGATTAAAACAATTATGTAGAGAGTTTGGTAACTCCAATTAATCCAAACTAAATTGGGTTGTCTTCTACACTCAGTAACTTTCTGTAGAAATTTAGTTTGTATTTTTGTGACCAACAGAACTCAAGTTGTGTAATTAAACATGTTCAACAAGTTTCTGCCATATTTAAGACATAAATAAATAATGTTTAATTCAATTAATTTGAAACCAAAGTGTGTTGTTTGATGGGTGCAGTGGCTATTTATAGCATTTTAAGATTGTAATGTTGTGATGTTGATTGAGTAGATTAGTGATTGTTTGTATTGCTTGTTTGTTAATTAGACGAGAATGCTGTCGGATTTATCGAGGAAGGGGAATTTGTTGAACCTGAAGATCAAGACCAAGGTCACTTTGTCGAGCAAGGCAAGCTACCCTCTGAGCTTGCAACCCAAATATATGCATCTACTTTGATAACATGATTTACTCTTAAGGCAAAGATTTTCTAGAACCTTTTCAAAAAGTATATGGAAATTATTTTGCCACCCTATGTAGAAGTATAAGATAGTTTATATAAAATTATAGGATGGGAAAAATAAACATGGTTTATTCAAAACTCCTTTGAAAATACTTGTGTGGTTATGAAAGGCCGAGATGTCGGTATTGAAGTGGAGAAATGGAGAATGGTGATGTTTATGAAAAATGCACAGTGTGTCCTAGTACTATGACGACCAATCTTACCCTGTGCGACCACATTTACCCACATATGGGAAAGGGCTTAGTCATATAATTTGCTCATATTAGTATGGGATGCCTCATCGACGGAGATGACTCCGTTATGCATGAGGGGATGGTTTGGTGACCTACCCCTGATCTGGGTCCTCGTTCAAACTCTATGGAAAGATAAGGAGGAGGATAGAAGGATGTCCCCTATACACCGCCAGGCAAAACTATGAGTCCTCACACTTAGATTCCGACGGGCTGGGTTAAGTGTTGATGAAAAGTGTCATATGGGAAGGGTCCTATACTAGCATGAGCAAAGGACAGGCTAGGGTCGGCGACTCAACTTCGCATACACCTTGTATGGCGGGACGTGGCTGACACGATGAGTTACCGAATGGATGTGGGAAAAGCGTGCTACCTCTGCAGAGTGTAAAACTATTCGAATAGCCGAGTCCTCGGATATGGACAGTTGGAAGGCTGTCCTAAGACCATGTGCAAGTTTTGAAAAGAGTTGAGTTTTAAAGAAAAATGAAGTGGAGAATGTTTTATACACCTATACCAACGGATCGGTATGAGGTTGTTGGAAACAAGTGGACCATGATGGGCCATGGTCGGAAAAAGGAGGAGTTTTTGGAGAAACAGATAAATTGGTGATTCTATTCAAAGATAGTTATAAAATTCTTCTTACCTTTTTCAATAAAGATATAGAGATGTTTTAAATAAATAAAAGTATGAAATTAAAATAAAACTAGTGCATACTCATGTTGGGGTAGTTTGCGAGTACAATCAAATATACTCATATTGGTTTCGTCCCTGGCTATTGTCTTAGCCAGACTTCGAGGAGCACTACGCCGAGGAGGAGTATGGCGACTTCTACGCGAACTAGGGATCTCCATAAGTCAGCTGCCTGTCGGGTCGTCGTTAGGATTTGATGTCTACTGCGCCGTAGCTTCCGCTGATTATTTTGGTTTGGCCCATGAAGGCACCTATGTAAGACTTGGTCTAAATGACCATTTATGTAAGACTTTAATTCGGTACTGTAATGGATGTAAACTTTGGTATTCAGTTCAGATTATGTGCAACGACAGACTGATCACGGGATCGTTGTGTTAAGCATAATCGGGTATTTCGGACGGCTAGTCCGGGGTCCCCGCAGAGCTGGTATCAGAGTCATCCTGACTTTAAGAGACCATAGATTAGCATGGTCGCTAGATAGGAGTTACAAATGTTAATTTCTAAAAATAAAGGAGTGAAGTATTTTCGAAAATTGCTTATCTCCAATCCTCTCACTTATGCAAAATTTTACTCTCATTAAATATTACATTTTCTTGTATCCTTAAAATTTTGCACACTTGTCATCCCATTAAGCTTAAAATTTTGCTCATTTGTTGCCTCACTACATTTAAAATTTTGATACACTTGTCACCTCACTAACTTAAAATTTTGCTAAAAATTTGTAGATGGCGATCCATTTCACCGAGTTCGTTCAGCTTGAGAGGGACGGCTAGTTGATGTTCGAGAAGGACTTGTTCGAGCTGAGCAAGCTGTTAGGTCGCCCCGCTCCAGAGTTTAAGGGAACCCAGGTGGACACTCTCGGCAACGGGAACCTGTGTTGGTTGGTCGAGTCGTCAGTTCGGGGGAACATCAAGTCTCCCGGATCCAGGACGCTGATCTTCACCACTATGGACGTCCACTGGGACGACGGACTGTGTCGTGCCATGCAGAGGCTGCTAGCCCGACTTTGTGAGGAGCACAAGGCGGAGTTGGTGAACTCCCGTTTCCGGTTCTACGGGAGGCGCACTGACGATGGACAACCTATCCGATCCCCTCTACACCCGACGTTCGGAGAGTACATCCTAGACATGGAGATCATGCTCTTCCGCACCCAGGAGGATCTGATGTGCACTAGGCTTCGGTCTCGCTTTGAGCGCATCTCGCTCAGTGAGAGTCGTGAGAGTGAGGCGCAGCTGAAGGAGGAGAAGGCCGCTCTTCTCAATAAGAGGACCCAGCTGAGGAGGACCATCGCGAAGCTCCGCAGAGGGTGGCGGAGCAGGACGAGATGATTGAGGACATGGATCATCAGGTGAACGAGATGGAGGAGGAGGGCGAGGATCTCCGCAAGGAGAACAACGCTTTCCTCAGTGATGATGACGACTTCCTGGAGGAGATGGATGATACGTCTCAAACGTATCTATAATTTTTATGTTCCATGCTTGTTTTATACCAATTGCTACATGTTTTGCATCTACTTTATATCACTTTTATACATTTTTTGGGACTAACCTATTAACAAGATGCCGAAGTGCCAGTTCCTGTTTTCTGCTGTTTTTGTATTCCAGAAAAGCTAGTCGAAATATTCTCGGAATTGGACGAAACTACACGGGGGTGCCTATTTTTCCAGAATACGCCTGACGGAGCGAAGAGCAGCAGAGGAGGGCCACCAGGAGGCCACACGCACCTAGGGCGCGGCCCCCTCTGCCGCGCCCTAGGGTGGTGTGGGCCCCTCGGGGGTCCGCAGCCGCCGCCCTTTCGCCTACTTATTCCCCCCGACGCGAAAACCCTAAGTACCTGAGCAAATATCCACGAAAAGATCCAGAGACGCCGCCGTCGTCAACCCTAGCTCGGGAGGGTTCAGAACCTCTTCCCGGCACCCTGCCGGAGAGGGGAATCGTCACCGGAGGCTTCTACATCGCCATGCCTGCCTCCGGAGTGATGCGTGAGTAGTTCATCCTTGGACTACGGGTCCATAGCAGTAGCTAGATGGTTGTCTCTCCACTTTGTGCCATCATGTTTAGATCTTGTGAGCTGCCCTACATGATCAAGATCATATTATTGTAATGCTACATGTTGTGTTTGCTGGGATCCGATGAATATTGAATATTATGTCAAGTTGATTATCAATCTATCTATATGTTATTTAAGATCTTGCATGCTTTCCGTTACTCGTAGATGCTTTGGCCAAGTAGATGCTTGTAACTCCAAGAGAGAGTATTTATGCTAGATAGTGGGTTCATGTCTCCGTTTAACCTGGGACAGTGACAGAAAGTTCTAAGGTTGTGGATGTGCTGTTGCCACTAGGGATAACCTAACGATGCTATGTCCACGGGCATATGTGTTTGTTTACATTACGCACTTTACTTAATGCAATTATCCGTTGCTTGCAACTTAATACCAACGGGGGACTCGGATGACAACCCGGCGGTGGATTATTAGTCATAGATGCTGTTGGATAACGGTCTATGTATTATGTCGTAATGCCCAATTAAATATCATAGTAGTCAACATGTCATGTATATGCATTGTCATGCGCTCACTATTTGTCAATTGCCCAGCTGTAATTTGTTCACCCAACATGTTAGTTATCTTTTATGGAGAGACACCACTAGTGAACTGTGGACCCCGGTCCATTCTTTTACACTGATTAAACAACCACAAACTGCAAACTGTTCCTTTTTCATTCTCTGCAATTTAATACTCATTTTCCACACCATACGTTTAATCCTTTGTTTTCAGCAAGCCAGTGAGATTGACAACCTCACTGTTTCGTTGGGGCAAAGTAGTTTGATTGTGTTGTGTGCAGATTCCACGTCAACAGTCCAGACTCCCTGCGACAGCTATTTTTCTGGCGCCGTTGACAACCTTCTGAAGAGTTGCTGCTCCTACTGGTTCGATAACCTTGGTTTCTTTCTGAGGGAAAACTTGCTGCTGACTACATCATACCTTCCTCTTGGGGTCTCCCAACGAACGTGTGTTTCACGTCATCAAGCTATTTTTCTGGCGCCGTTGCCGGGGAGACAGCAGTCTTCTGCAAGGGGAGTTTCACGCTTCCAATCTCTTTACTTTGTTTTTGTCTTGCTTAGTTTATTTTATTTTATCTTGTTTGCTTTCAATTATCAAAAACACAAAAAAATTAGTTTCTTGCATCTAGTTTATTTCGGTTTGTTATTATGTCTAGTTATTTATTTGCTATCAATGTCTTCTCTGTTTGAAACAAAATCTTATTGGCTAAGTGGGTTCGCGGAGGAACAACATAATTACTATAAGGAATACCGCTTGTCTCAAAAAGGGAAATATTTATGGGAACAAATAAGTAGATTGAATTATTTTGCTAAAAACTTGTGCTCTACTTATGATGAATCCTACTGCTTTAATGAATCTTTATGTTGTAGAAGGCATAAACACCTCCCTTTCCAATGTGATTATAATGATAATGAAACTTTGGCTGCTTATGCTAAAGGAAATTATGACTTTGGTAATCTTGAGCGAATTGAAGAATTTTTTGTTTTTAAGGGTGCCTATGAAATTGCTGGTTATATTCAAAATGATGATGCTCCTTGTAGAACTGAGAATTATGCTATACTTGGTTATTGCCTTGAATATTATAATGATAATCCTTATATCACTGAATTTCTTGAGAAAATTTATTCTCCAGAACAACTTGCTACCTTTCAGGAACCTGTGGGAGAAGAAACTGCTAAAACTGAAAGCTCATTGGATGAAAAAGAGGAAGAGAGTGATGAACAAAAGGAGGATCTACCTTCTAATGATAGTAACTCTTTAACTCTTACATTATATGATTGCCCTCCATGCCTACTAAGGAGGAAGAGTGCTATATTGTTGAATGTCATGATTCTATTGAAATATCTTTTTGATAAATTTGAAGTAACATCCTCCTTGACTCAAGTAAAAGAGGAAATTGCAGAAAGTAAAAATGTGCTCCCTAATGTTATATATGATAATGCTCTTGATGATGGTCCTATATTGCCTAATGATATTAATTATACTACTATTGTCAAAAGTGGGTTTGATAACCCACTGTTTTTGAGCTTAATAAAAATTATGTGTTTGTAGATCATGAAAAGCATGCTTTATGTGATAGTTATATTGTTGAGTTTGTTCATGATGCTACTGAAAGTTATTATGAGAGAGGAAAATATGGTTGTAAAAGTTTTCAAGTTACTAAAACACCTCTCTTTATGTTGAAAGTTTTGAAGCTATATTTGTTTCATCTTTCTATGCTAGTTGCTTTATGCTTCAATAATTTATTTTGTTACAAGATTCCTTTGCATAGGAAGTGGGTTAGACTTAAATGTGTTTGATATTTGCCTCTTGATGCTCTCTTTTGTTTTTCAACTCTTATTCTTATGAGAGCATCATTAAAATCTTCTAGCCTAGCTAAAAGGCATTAAAGAAAGCGCTTTTGGGAGGCAACCCATTATTTTTATTTTCTTATTAGTCAAGGAGTTTGTTTACTTCTGTAGCAACTCCTTTGTATCTTTATTTTCTCGCATTGTTGTGCCAAGAGTAGCCTCTAATGTTAAGATGATGCTTAATTTTGATTGCTGCGCAGAAACAGATTTTTGCTGTTCACTGTACGAAATTCCTAAAATCACCAGATTGTTAATTAAATCTGAAATTTTTGTGCGTAATCTTTATGAATGTCTGAAACTTTCATTAGTTCAGAGTTTCTCGATCTGAGCGTCGTAAGTGCCTCGAAAAAATTCGTCTTTGCGGACTGTTCTGTTTTAGACAGATTATGCCTTTTTATTTTTGCATTCTCTCTTTTACTAGTGTTGAGTGAAATTCTTTTTTGGGTGGAAGAGCTTCACATAACATCAGTGGCTGTAGCTAATGTTTAAAGTAACAAATCATATTGCGTCTTTATAGAACATGTGAATTTTTGATTATGCACTAACCCTCTAATGAGATCTACTTTGAGTTTGGTGTGACGGAAGTTTTCAAGGGTCAAGAGAGAAGGATGATATAATAGGATCAAGAAGAGTGAAGAGCTTAAGCTTGGGGAGGCTCCCATGGATCTCCCCAGCATATTTCAAGAAGACTCAAGCGTCTAAGCTTGGGGATGCCCAAGGCATCCCCTTCTTCATCGTCAAAATTATCAGGTCATCTCTAGTGAAACTATATTTTAATTCTTTCACATCATATGTGCTTTTCTTGGAGCGTCTGTGTGCTTTTATTTTCAGTATTGCACTTTTATTTTCAATAAAGCTTGACTGGACCCTAGCATTCTTGATTGGGAGAGAGACACGCTCCGCTTTTTCATGAGAATACTCCTATTCTTCACTTATATTTGTTGAGTATTCATATCTAGCGCTGTTCAGCTTTTAGCTCTTGTTTTCATGTATCTCTTGTCAGAGCTATTAGCTTTCTTTTGTAGAAAGTACTCTCTTGCTTCACTTATATTTGTTTGGAGAGTTGATGAAATAAATTGATTGGTGTTTGGTTGGTTCAGAAAATGTTGCATGTGGTAATTGGTATAAGGAAAAACTTGCTTAATCTTGTAGATCACTAAAATGGATAACTTGATGCTTGTCAATTGTTTTGAGTTAACAAGTAGATCATGATTAAATTGTGCATCACATGAGTTAAGCCTATTAGTGAAGAACTACCGTAAAGCTTGTTGAAAATTTGGTTTGCATCGGTGGTACTCTAAGGTCTAGATATTTTCTAATAACAGGGTTTGGTTAACAAGGAAGACGGTATGAAGTCTTATAACGTTTGCAATATGTTTGTCATATAAAACTTGGTGTACGGGTTGATATTCTTGTTTGCTTACATAACCTTGCTAGCCTAAACTCTGTACTGAGAGGGAATGCTTCTCGTGCATCCAAATCCTTGAGCCAAAATCCATGCCATTTGTGTCCACCATAACTACCTATATGTGGTATTTCCTTGCCACTCCAAGTAAATTTTTCATGTGCTACCTTTAAATTATTCAAAATGTTATTATTCCCTTTTTGTGTCAATGTTTACTAGCTCATGAGGAATTAGTGTGGTTATTCTTTATTCTATTTGTCGAGTGGACTTTTACACCTGGACTAGTGGCATATACATCCGCTTATCCAATAACTTGCAAAAAGAGCTGGCAACGGGGTGCCCAGTCCCAATTAATTACAACTTTAACCAATTAATTCTCTTCACACTTTTGCCCTGATTCATCAGTAAGCAATGACAAACAGTGAAATACCTGAATGTGTGTAAACCAAAGAGAAAGAGGGATGATCTGCCTTGCTGGTAGAAATAACGTCCTTCATGGGAGCCGCTCTTAAAAGTCCGTTCGACAGGTAGAATACTGTTCTCACCCGCTACCATTCGTTGACAATTAACAAACACCTCTCAAAAATAGATACTCCTCCATGGTATGTGATTGATGGAAGGCACCCGAGGATTCGGTTAGCCATGGCTTGTGTTAGCAAGGTTGGGAGGAGTATCAAATATTTTATGCAATCTCTATATGCTTTCAAAAACCTAAAAGCTCTAGCACATGATTTAATCCCTGCTTCCCTCTGCGAAGGGCCTTTCTTTTACTTTTATGTTGAGTCAGTTTTCCTATTCTTTCTGTCTTCCACAAGCAAACACTAGTGTCAACTTTGTTACAACATGCGTTATATGCAATGTATTGGACTTGTTATACTACTTTGTGTTGACAATATCCATGAGATAAATATGTTGAAAGTTGAAGCAAATGCTGAAACTAAATTCTTCCTTTGTGTTGATTAAATACCTTTTATTAGAAACTATTGCTTTATGAGTTAACACTTATGCAAAACTGTTTGATGCTTGTCTCGAAAGTACTATTCATGAAAACGTTTAGCTTGTGTGATTCATTGTTTACTCATTATCTATTTGGTAGCAAATTATAGACCATTGACTTGGATCACTTCATTCATTTACATGTGCCTTGCAATATTATATGATCAAGATTATGATAGTAGCATGTCACCTCAAAAATTATTTTGTTTTTATCGTTTACCTACTCGAGGACGAGTAGGAACTAAGCTTGGGGATGCTGATACGTCTCAAACGTATCTATAATTTTTGATGTTCCATGCTTGTTTTATACCAATTGCTACATGTTTTGCATCTACTTTATATCACTTTTATACATTTTTTGGGACTAACCTATTAACAAGATGCCGAAGTGCCAGTTCCTGTTTTCTGCTGTTTTTGTATTCCAGAAAAGCTAGTCTGGAAATATTCTCGGAATTGGACGAAACTACACGGGGGTCCCTATTTTTCCAGAACACGCCTGACGGAGCGAAGGAGCAGCAGAGGAGGGCCACCAGGAGGCCACACGCACCTAGGGCGCGGGCCCCCCTCTGCCGCGCCCTAGGGTGGTGTGGGCCCCTCGGGGGTCCGCAGCCGCCGCCCTTTCGCCTACTTATTCCCCCCGACGCGAAAACCCTAAGTACCTGAGCAAATATCCACGAAAAGATCCAGAGACGCCGCCGTCGTCAACCCTAGCTCGGGAGGGTTCAGAACCTCTTCCCGGCACCCTGCCGGAGAGGGGAATCGTCACCGGAGGCTTCTACATCGCCATGCCTGCCTCCGGAGTGATGCGTGAGTAGTTCATCCTTGGACTACGGGTCCATAGCAGTAGCTAGATGGTTGTCTCTCCACTTTGTGCCATCATGTTTAGATCTTGTGAGCTGCCCTACATGATCAAGATCATATTATTGTAATGCTACATGTTGTGTTTGCTGGGATCCGATGAATATTGAATATTATGTCAAGTTGATTATCAATCTATCTTATATGTTATTTAAGATCTTGCATGCTTTCCGTTACTCGTAGATGCTTTGGCCAAGTAGATGCTTGTAACTCCAAGAGAGAGTATTTATGCTAGATAGTGGGTTCATGTCTCCGTTTAACCTGGGACAGTGACAGAAAGTTCTAAGGTTGTGGATGTGCTGTTGCCACTAGGGATAACCTAACGATGCTATGTCCACGGGCATATGTGTTTGTTTACATTACGCACTTTACTTAATGCAATTATCCGTTGCTTGCAACTTAATACCAACGGGGGACTCGGATGACAACCCGGCGGTGGATTATTAGTCATAGATGCTGTTGGATAACGGTCTATGTATTATGTCGTAATGCCCAATTAAATATCATAGTAGTCAACATGTCATGTATATGCATTGTCATGCGCTCACTATTCGTCAATTGCCCAGCTGTAATTTGTTCACCCAACATGTTAGTTATCTTTTATGGAGAGACACCACTAGTGAACTGTGGACCCCGGTCCATTCTTTTACACTGATTAAACAACCACAAACTGCAAACTGTTTTTTTCATTCTCTGCAATTTAATACTCATTTTCCACACCATACGTTTAATCCTTTGTTTTCAGCAAGCCAGTGAGATTGACAACCTCACTGTTTCGTTGGGGCAAAGTAGTTTGATTGTGTTGTGTGCAGATTCCACGTCAACAGTCCAGACTCCCTGCGACAGCTATTTTTCTGGCGCCGTTGACAACCTTCTGAAGAGTTGCTGCTCCTACTGGTTCGATAACCTTGGTTTCTTTCTGAGGGAAAACTTGCTGCTGACTACATCATACCTTCCTCTTGGGGTCTCCCAACGAACGTGTGTTTCACGTCATCAATGGACTATGAGCAGGAGGACGACGAGGAGGAGTTAGTTGACGAGGAGGAGGACCCACTCGAGGCAGTTCTCGAGGACGAGGAGGAGGACCCGGAGGAGCCACCCTACCAGTCAGATGTGACGCAGCAGAGCCTGAGGTTCCACCTCAGTAGGCGAGTGACTTGAGTACTACCGCAGGATTAGGTTGACCCCCTATCGCTAGTCGAGTCGAAGTAGTGGTTCTTTTGGAAACCAGGTGTTATGTACCTTAGATGTAGGGCGATGTTGTAAGCTTGATGTTGTGAACTCCTTGATGTGATGTTTGGATATATAAGTGTGTTGTCTTGTTTGATCTGTGTAAAATATTTTCCATATCATCCTAATTAATCAACCACTTCGCGAAATCGTCTTTTCCCTTAGTCGAACCTTTTTGCCTTGCCTCTTATACCCGGTGTGCTTCAGGATGGCGAACACTCGTCGCACCAACACGGAAGGAGGAGCACCACCCCACCACCGAACCCAACCCCCGCCCAACTTCTCGCGCTTATCATGGAGGAACGCGAAAATGCCCGGGAGGAGCGTCAAGCTCATCTCGCTGCCCTGCAGCAGATCGCTGCCGCCCATCTCAACAAAACAACAACAACAACAACAATGGTGGCAATGGCAATGGCGATGGAAACCAGCGATCCACTTAGCGATTTCCAGAAGACCAACCCACCTACCTATTCCAAGGGACTTCACCCACTGGAAGCCGATGATTGGCTTCGCACCATGAGAACAATCTGGAAGTTGCTGCGTGGGAGAATGAGAAGGTGTTGTATGCAACCCACTATCTTGCTGGACCTGCACGAGCTTGGTGGGAAACTACCAAGGCTCTCCAGCAAGCTGGTCATGTTATCAACTGGGCTGAGTTCCAGGAGAAGTTCCGCAAGAAGCATATTCCCGGCGGACTCATTGAGAGGAAGAAGGATGAATTCCGCAAGCTGAGGCAGGGAAGTAGATGTGGTCGGTTATCTGGATGAGTTTACCGACTTATCTCGGTATGCTCCTGATGACACCGACAGAGAAGAAGAAGATGGAGCGTTTCATGAGTGGACTTCATGATGAACTGCAGTGTGCTTGGTTATCCATGACTTCTATGATCTGGAGTCACTTGTGGACAAAGCCATCCAGCTGGAGACCAAGCGCAAGTCTATGTTTGAAGGTCGCAAGAGGAGGATGAATGCTCAGGAAGGTTCGAGCAGCCAGAAGCCTCGTATCTTTCAGCAAAACCCCAGCCTGCCTATCGACCACCACAAGCTCCACGCCCCAATTTCCCTAACCGCCCAAACAACTTCAACCGCCCCAATGACAATAACCGTCCCGGAGGAAACTTCAACAACTTCACCGCAATGCCAATGTTGTCTGCTTTGAATGCGGCAACAAGGGTCACTACTCCAGAGAATGCCCCAATCCAAGAGGAATGTTCAGCGCCCCAATGCCGGCACCGAACAATGGTCAAGGCCGCAATGGAAATGGCAAGAATGCCGCACCCCGCGGAAATGTTGCTGTTGCCAAGGGTCGTCTGCACCACATCAATGCTGAAGAAGCCAGGATGCGCCAGATGTTGTGCTGGGTACGTTCCTTGTCAACTCAGTACCTGCAACTGTTCTGTTTGATTCTGGTGCTACCCATTCATTTGTTACCCAAGAATTTGTTGCTAAGGGAGGTTTAGTCGAGAGCCTCTTACCCAAACCCATGGTCATCCAAATCCCAGAATCCACCGTAGAGACCAAGATGTTTTGCTCCGATGTACCCCTTGAGATCAAAGGAGAAAAGTTTCCAGTTAACTTAATTGTTCTGGGAACCCAAGGCATCGATGTTATACTCGGTATGAATTGGTTAGCCAAGTACCATGGTCGAATTGACTGTGCCAGAAGAGCTGTATCCATCACCACCGACAAAGAAGTAGAAGTGGAGTATGTGTCTGAAACAATCATCCCACCAGGCTGCCATGAGAGCATAGCTCGACCCCCTAGATGAGATCCGTGTTGTTCACCTATTCGAGATGTTTTCCCGAAGAATTGCCTGGTATGCCGCCAGACCGGGATATTGAGTTCATAATTGAGCTTATCCCAGGAACAGCCCCTATATCCCAAAGCCTTATCGGATGAATCCGGAAGAACTGGTTGAGTTGAAGAAGCAGTTGGCTGATATGCTCAGCAAAGGTCTTGTTCGCCCAAGCGCTTCACCTTGGGGATCACCCATTATTTTTGTGGACAAGAGAGACGGTACCACACGCCTGTGTGTGGATTATCGCAAGCTGAATGACGTGACCATTAAAAACAAGTACCCTCTTCCCAAGATCGAGGATCTGTTCGATCAAATGAACGGAGCCCGAGTCTTTTCCAAGATCGATCTTCGGACAGGATACCATCAGTTGAAGATCCGAGAGACAGACATTCCCAAGACCGCCTTCACCACTCGTTACGGTTTGTTTGAATACACCGTGATGTCCTTTGGTCTGACCAATGCCCCAGCCTATTTCATGAATCTCATGAACAAGATTTTCATGGAGTACCTCGACAAGTTCGTGGTAGTTTTCCTTGATGACATCCTTATTTATTCCAAGACCGAAGAAGAGCATGCTGAACACCTGCGTCTAGTTTTGGAGACCCTCCGAGAGCACCAGCTGTATGCCAAGCTTAGCAAGTGTGAGTTTTGGCTCAGTGAAGTGGCATTTCTCGGACATGTTGTGTCTGCTGGAGGAATTTCTGTGACCCGAGAAGATCCAAGCCATTGTTGACTGGTTAGCCCCAACCAGTGTGACTGAAATCCGAAGCTTTCTCGGACTGCGGTTATTACCGCAAGTTCGTTGAAGGATTTTCCAGTATAGCCAAACCCATGACCCAACTGTTGAAGAAGGACAAGAAATTTGAATGGACTCAGAAGTGTGAAGATAGTTTCCAAGAATTGAAGAAGAGACTAACCTCAGCCCCAATCTTGATTATGCCAGACGTCACCAAGAGTTTCGACGTGTATTGCGATGCATCACGCCTCGGACTTGGTTGCGTTCTGATGCAAGAAGGCAAAGTTGTGTCGTATCTGTCCCGGCAGTTGCGACCGCATGAAGAGAATTACCCAACCCATGACTGGAGTTAGCTGCTGTTGTTCTTGCTCTTAAACGTGGCGTCCCTATCTTGCGGGACATCGCTGCGAGATCTATACGATCATAAGAGCTTGAAGTATATTTTCACCCAGAAGGAGTTGAACCTGCGACAGAGGAGATGGATGGAATTAATCAAGGATTATGATATTGGAATCCATTATCACCCCGGAAAGGCTAATGTAGTTGCCGATGCCCTTAGTCGCAAACCTTGCACCCTGAATGCCTGATCCAAGCCGAACAGCCAGCCTTGTTCAAAGAGTTCAAGATTTTGGACTAGAACTTGTTAGCCATGGTTATCTCGCCAATTTAGAGTTAACCCCAACCCTGATGGATCAAATCAAAGAAGCCCAAAAAGGTCATGAAAGCATTGAGGGAATTAAGAAGATTTCTCTCGGCAAAGCACCCGGTTTTACCGAAGATGCTGAAGGAGTGCTGAAATTCAATGACCGTATCTGTGTGCCCAATGTCACGGAACTTAAGGAGTTAATCCTGAAGGAGGCCCATGAGACCCCTTATTCAATCCACCCCGGCGGAACCAAAATGTACCAAGACCTTCGAGAAAGATTTTGGTGGCATGGAATGAAGCGAGAGATTGGTTCTTTTGTAGCCAAGTGTGATATCTGTCAGCGAGTCAAGGCTGAACATCAGCGACCCGCTGGATTGCTTCAACCTTTGAAAATTCCCGAGTGGAAGTGGGATGAGATTGGAATGGATTTTATTACCGGACTTCCAAGATCCAACCGAGGCCATGATTCAATCTGGGTCATCGTTGATCGACTGACCAAGGTTGCCCATTTATTCCTGTCAAGACCACCACACCGGAGCTCAGTTAGCAGACTGTATATTTCCAGAATAGTAAGCCTGCATGGTGTGCCTAAGAAGATTGTATCTGATAGAGGCACGCAATTCACCTCAAGATTCTGGAAATCCCTTCATGAAGCCCTCGGAACCAAGTTAGCATTTAGCACAGCTTATCATCCCCAGACCGATGGCCAAACTGAGCGAGTGAACCAGATATTGGAGGACATGCTTCGCGCATGTGTTCTATCCTATGGTTCCAAGTGGGAAGATTGTCTTCCGTTTGCAGAGTTCTCTACAACAACAGTTATCAGTCTAGTCTGCAAATGGCCCCTTTTGAAGCCCTTTACGGCAAGAAGTGTCGTACACCCCTGAATTGGTCCGACACCGGAGAAGGCAAATTGTTTGGACCAGATACCCTCCGTGAAGCTGAAGAGAAGTTCAGCTTATTCGTGAACGCCTCAAAACTGCCCAATCCCGTCAGAAGAGTTACGCTGATTCCAAGCGTCGTGATGTCACTTTCAGTATTGGAGATTATGTTATCTCCGAGTGACACCCCTTAAAGGAATGCAGCGTTTCCATGTCAAAGGAAAATTAGCGCCAAGATATATTGGACCCTTCAAGATCATTTCTCGTCGAGGAGAAGTATCCTATCAACTGGAGTTGCCCCAGAGTTAGGGATTATCACGATGTCTTCCACATTTCCTTGCTCCGGAAGTGTCTCGAAGTTCCCGACCAGCCTGATGTTTTTAAAAACATCGACCACCTCTCCATCGACCTGAACCAAGACCTGACTTATCGTGAGAGACCCATCAAGATTCTTGACGAAGATGTTCGTCTTACCCGGAGACGCGCGATCAAGTTCTACAAAGTCCAGTGGACTAACCACTCTGAAGAAGAAGCAACTTGGGAACACGAAGACTATCTTAGAAGCGAATTCCCAAACCTCTTTAGTGCCTAAGCCTAGCAAATCTCGGGACGAGATTTATTTTAAGGGGGAAGGATCTGTAACATCCCAAAATTATTATAAGTATTATTATATCAAAATATGGGCCAACAAAAACTTTTGTTAAATTATAGGTGTCGATTGCATATTGTTGCTTGTGATAATTATTTCTTGTTGCTTGCGATGTTGTTTGCTCTAATTAAAAACTTGAAGAAAAGAAAAGAAATAAAACAAAAGTTAAAAACTAGAAAATCATGTGACAAGTGTCACACCATTTCTCCAAGAGAGAAATTAAAGTTATGCCAAACAAAATTCAGAGGAGTGATGGTAATCACTCTCATTTTTATTCTCACCACTTTTCCCTATCAAATATTAATTTCAAAAATCTGAATTTAAATTCCAAACCTTTCTTTATCTTCTTAAATCACAAAAATGTGCTATGTTGCACTTGTCAAATAAAATCCAACACAGCACCACAAATCATGGCAAATGTGTATAAACCAAATTATGAAAGCAAATTGCAAAAATTCAAATTTGGATTTGGGTGAGGACACTGTCGAACACCTGGTGGCAGTACCCCTGTTCTTCCCCAATTCGATTTCAATCCGATGAAATTCGGTCGATTTCGAGTAGAATCGAGCTAGCCACTGCCTCCTCTCTCCCTCTAGTCTCACTCACCTCACCGCGCTCGCCGGAGCAGAAGGGAACGGGTCGGGGAACTAGGAGGAGCAGGGGACAGCCGCCCGTGCACCGTGCGCCATGGTCGCCACTATGGCGACGGAGGTGTCGACGCCATGGAGTCCCAGCGCCATGCCCCCCCTCTCTCCCTCACCTCTCAGCTCCCTCTCGACGCAGCAAAGCCCCCAGCAGGAGCCCGCGCTCGTAGCCCTCGCACCTCGCCGTGCGTGCCGAGCACCGCCCAAACGCGCACACGGCCGTCCCCCCTCCTCGAGCAAGCGCAGCTCGCCTCCACGCAGCCAAGCTTGCTCCCCTGCACCCCAACACCGTAGCCGCACCGCACCGCCCCCTATGGCGAGCTCTCCCGCCCTCTGGACCTCCCCTGCACCCAGGCCACCATGGACCGAGCTCGGTGGTTAAATAGAGCACCCGAGCTCTCACTCCCTCCACACTCCACCACTGCCCCTCCTTTGCTCTCCACCACCTCTCGTGCACCGCCAGGAGGGCAGAGCCGCTGCTGCTGAGCTGCCGCTGCCCGTGTTCTTCTCCAAGCTTGGCCGTGCCCGAGGTAGGAGGCGACCACGGCCACGCCGTGCTGCTCTCTCTTTCTCTCTTCTCTGGACCGCACGCTCATCTCCATTAAACACCGCACTCACCCGCCCCTTTTTCCCTTGTTTCATGCCCAGGAGCGACGCAGGAAGCTCACCGGAGTTCGTACATGGCCGCGGAGGAGGAGCTGCTCGTCGCCGATGCCAGAAGCCTCCCCAGCAAGCGCAAGTCCTCCCAGAAGCTTCCCCGAGCCTCCGCCGCCGATCTGCATCATCTCCACCACCCCGAGCCACCCTAGGTGAGTCTCCGACCACCTCGCCGTCGCCGGAGCCACGGCGCCGCCCAGTTTAGGTCGTCGCCATTGCGATTGAACATGGGCCGTTGGATCTTTGATCTACGGCTGCGTACCGCTTCGATTAGAACAGCCACTGACGAGCGGGCCCCGCTCGTCAGACTTTTAAACATTTCCAGCGCGCGCACCGTTTCAGTTGAGTCACTGACGAGTGGACCCCACTCGTCAGGTTTTTCAACATTATCCAGAATAGTTAACTTTTCTAATTTAAATCTTTAGAAGAATTTGGTACTGGCATCAACTTTAAAATGCAATATCTCGAGAATTACAAATCCAAATAAATCGAATGCAACAAGATTGTAATTAAACATGTTCAACAAGTTTCTGCCATATTTAAGACATAAATAAATAATGTTTAATTCAATTAATTTGAAACCAAAGTGTGTTGTTTGATGGGTGCAGTGGCTATTTATAGCATTTTAAGATTGTAATGTTGTGATGTTGATTGAGTAGATTAGTGATTTTTTGTATTGCTTGTTTGTTAATTAGACGAGAACGCTGTCGGATTTATCGAGGAAGGGGAATTTGTTGAACCTGAAGATCAAGACCAAGGTCACTTTGTCGAGCAAGGCAAGCTACCCTCTGAGCTTGCAACCCAAATATATGCATCTATTTTGATAACATGATTTACTCTAAAGGCAAAGATTTTCTAAAACCTTTTTAAAAAGTATATGGAAATTATTTTGCCACCCTATGTAGAAGTATAAGATTGTTTATATAAAATTATAGGATGGGAAAAATAAACATGGTTTATTCAAAACTCCTTTGAAAATACTTGTGTGGTTTTGAAAGGCTGAGATGTCGGTATTGAAGTGGAGAAATGGAGAATGGTGATGTTTATGAAAAATGCACAGTCTGTCCTAGTACTATGACGACCAATCTTACCCTGTGCGATGTAACACCCCGAAAATTCAGACCAAGTTTTAAATTATTTTTGGACGCCGGAAAACTTTTTCTAGTTTTAATAAGGGTTTCCTAAAATCTTTCGAGGAGATTTGACGTAGAGTTTGCTCTCTCGTGGAATGCCGGAGGACTCCCCTGCCCATTTCTAGAAGACCCGCAAAAAAAAATTCATACTCCAATTCAATATTTCCGATTTCGGAGTTAACTGTTAAATGTCGGCTCTGATCCCAAATTTATTCAGTCACTTAGGAGTCTCGGAAAATTCTCATAATTTAGGGAGATGCATATTTTTTTATTTCCTACACTTCTTCTGTTGGACCCAAACCCGTTTGAGCAAATTTTGACCTACTTCCTTTGTAAGCCGAAAATCGATGTCGGTACACAGCTTAGCGGATTTTTGCAAAACCCCTTTTCCACAACACCAAATGAGCTCAAACTCCTTAGACACCCTCCATATACCCAACATACCCAGTGGTAATTGGTTGGGATTTTTCCGAGATGTGCAAGGCCCCTGTCATTTTATCGAGCACCTTCGGTGCTTTTGGTTTTCTAAACATCTTAATTTACAAAGTTTGGAATCCTGGAGGGATTCTTGTTTGATTGTGTTGTTCTCGTCGTTACGAACTCAGCGGTAGAAACCTTTTCCCGTTTGGAGCTCCGAGTCACCGGGAACGCGATGATGTCGCCCGTGTCGCACTCTGGACGTCCGGGACGCACGCTTTGGCGTGACCTAAATCCGCTTAGCCCTAAACCTGCCAAACCCTTCTGCTGCAGTGCAGTCTCGTGCTCCACTGTGCAACCAGCTCAGCTCACCCTATCCAGCCCCGTTCCTATCCCTTACCATTCATTGCCTGGAGACAAACCGTTGCACCGGTGGCATTGAAGCGCCGCACACTCAGTCGTCGGTTTCCGCTTTTCCCCCCCAGAGGAGCCCCAAGCCCTGCACGAGCACCTCATACCCCCCCCCCTCTCCTGCCCTTGCTAGCCATCCATCCAGAGCATTAGTTGGTGGCCGAAGCCACTCAGTTCATCATCAGCCGACCATGGCCGTACGGGCGAAGGTCGCGGGCGACGCGACCCCGGCCTCCCCTTCCGCCCGAAGCCATCACCGAGCCCCTTCTCCTGGCGACCACCTCTCTGCCGTCCCCGAGCGGCGGAGGAGCCGCCCGTGCCTGACTCCGCCATGGCCGAGCTCGGCGGGCAGCGCGCCGGCTCGGGCAAGCAGCGCACCTAGGCCAGCCACGGCGCCATCTCGGGCGAGCAGCGCACCCAGGCCAGCCACGCCGCGGCCGCCAGCGAGCGGCGGATGCAGCGGAGCAGCGGCGGCGGCCGAGCTCGGTGAGCTCGGGGCCTCACCTCCCGAGGTCGTCCCCGTCCTCCCAGGCACTCGCTCCGGGCGCGGTAGGCCCCGGCGAGCCCTTCTCCGCCGTCGGCCGGCGGTCGGCGACGTCCGTGCCAGCCGCTCGAGCGAGTCTCCTGCTCGCGCGACCGAAGAAGAGAAGCAGTGGAGGAAAAAAAAGAGAAAGAAAAAAGGGGAGAGGATAAGGTTAGATCCCTGACACGTGGGCCCGGCCCCACCAGTCAGCTTAGTGGAGATGCATTCCCAGCTTTCCGCCTTCCAGAGCTGAAGACGGTGTTTTCATGAAATGCGCCTTCAGCCCAGCCTAGCTCAGTTTCGGCCCATTCCGTTTTTTTTTTCTCTCTGGTGAGCAGCAAATAGCTATCCGTCGCACGTCAATATCTTTCGAACCGTAGCTCCGTTTGGAGTGATTCAAATTTGTAAATTCTTAGTTTGAGAGGATCTGTCCAGTGGTACAGGTCTTAACTTTTTGTAAAATACTTGTATGCTCGGTACCCTTGTATGCCTGCTTAGGTGTATTCCGCGGTACCGGCAAACCGAGACCCTGACCCGTGACGCGTCCGTGATCCCTGAGCCAAATGGTGTCGATCTTCGGAGGCAAGCTAACCCCTTGCTATGAGCAGTCCCACAATGTTGTTTGTTATTTGCTTATTGCCATGTCGAGTGTTTATATTTGTCTGTATTCGGTATATATTATGTCGGTCTGTTATTGTTGTGTTCAATATGTTACTTGGAATATTGCTCCTGCCATGTTTCATTCATCATCACTGTGTGCATTAGAATGACGTGTGAATTATTTGTGCGCCCCGCACTTGCGTGGCTTTGTCGAACCCTCTAACTAAACAACTGTAAAACATGCGTTCCTATGAGTGTTTGCTTCTTCTCCTTCGCCGAGGTGAGGAGCGGACGAATGTCGTCTTATGATCCTATGAGTTGGGGCATTTGCCAAAAGAGTTGTTTGCTTCTTCTCCCTCCGTCAAACGTGGTTGGCGTAAGCCCACCTGGACTGCGACGCTTGGGACATTTGCTTTCCATTTGGTTCTTTTTGCCAAGATTGCTGACACCACGTCGGGTTAATCCTTGAGTGGTATGGATGCTTTCTTTCTTATGAGTGCTTTTCGCGGTTCATTTTGGAGACTACATGCCCTACCAACTTTGGTAGTTGATCTGTGATGGCGCTGGTCGGAGGTATCTCTGCCACAGTCACCTGGTCGACGCCAATAAACTGTGCTAACTTTTGTAGTTGATCTGCGAAGGCGCTGGTCGGCGGGTTCGCCGCCATAGTCTTCCGGTTGACGTTTCTTTTCCTTGTCGAACGAGAAGGCGCTGGTCGGCGGGTTCGCCGCCGTAGTCTTCCGGTTGAGGTTTCTTTTTCCTTGTCGAACGAGAAGACGCTGGTCGGCGGGTTCGCCGCCGTAGTCTTCCGGTTGACGTTTCTTTTTCCTTGTCGAACGAGAAGGCGCTGGTCGGCGGGTTCGCCGCCGTAGTCTTCCGGTTGACGTTTATTTTTCCTTGTCGAACGAGAAGGCGCTGGTCGGCGGGTTCGCCGCCGTAGTCTTCCGGTTGACTTTTCTTTTTCCTTGTCAAACGAGAAGGCGCTGGTCGGCGGGATCGCCGCCGTAGTCATCCGGTTGACACCATTTTATTTTGCTAAGTTTGGACATGGATACTACTATTGCTTGAGATATTATGTTGCTAATGTCTTGATGTTTGATGATATATATTATTATGATATTGTGATTGTTGTGTTGGACTAATCCTCTGTTGTTTGGACTTGTTATGATGAAACTTGATTAAATGAAACACCCCTCCAAACTTCGATAGGGTCAGTCCATAGTGCCACTAATCTGAACATCGAAAGCACTACCACTGTCGCTCATATGGGCGGGCCTTGACCTACGTATCCTATTGAGCCTCCTTTGATGCTACCATTTTGGCAAGTCTAGTCGGTTACCTTTGTGGTCGGGGCTAGTCTTGCGAAGGTTCCGGAGCTAGGCGTCGCTCATGAGTTGGGGACGTGCCGGATTCACTTCGTCATAAGACATAGAGTTGTGTCGGTGGCTATACAGGGAGTGTCTTGGTAGCGTGAACGGTCATGTACGTGTATTAGGTCGTCTTAAGGAAGAGTTCCTAAAGTACCGGCTATATGGTGCACCTAGATGGGTGGAAACTGCAACCTCTCGAGAGGGTCAAATCTAGATGTCTAGGCTCGTTCCAAGGTTATGGAACATTTCACTAAATGAACAATAAGATGATGCAGGGAATATTACTTGTGTTGTGGATGGTTACCGTGTTTAGGGATGACGGTGTGATCGTTGGGAGCCTAGAGTTAGGCCGGAGCCAACATCAACCGTGCGTGCCCATAGTGGAAAGATGAGGCCAGTGGGCCTAGCAGTGATCACAGGTGCTGTTGTGTATTATTTGGTACCACTTGGTACACCCGTTTACTCGTCACAGGTAAGCCCTTTGTATGATTGCTGGTACACGATCCAACCCCACCTGGCTTGGACTCTGTACTGGTGATACCCCCGTTGTCTGCTTACGACATGTTTGGTTGTCAATGCCAAGCTACTTTTATGTCATGAATTTAGAGTACACCTTGCCATGTTGTAGGAATTATTTCCAATATGTATCTTGCTGCATGATTGTTGGATTGTTTGTAGTGAGTGGCGATTCTTGCTGAGTGCATACAAATGTACTCACGGGCCTTGTGATTGTGGCCAGATTTTGGCGAGGACTCAACTTCCACCTTAGCCAGAAGTGGAGCAAGAGCGTGCTAGGATCAGTAGCCCAGCCAGATACCTGTGGAGTGGAGCCGCTCCAAGCCGTTGCCTCATTTATGTCTTCCGCTGCCAGTTAAAACTCTGAGTTGGGCCATGCTTGGCTTGATATTTTGTAATGCCTCGATGGCCTTGTAAACCCTTTGTAGCACTTTGTGCCTGATTGTGTAATGATTTCCGCTATATTACATTGTCGTAACGTGCGGCCAGATATCTTGGGCTGGCGCACGGGGCGACCGCCCTTCTGAAAAAATGTGCCAGAAGGGGGTGCCACATGCGACCACATTTATCCACATATGGGAAAGGGCTTAGTCATATAATTTGCTCATATTAGTATGGGATGCCTCATCGACGGAGATGACTCCGTTATGCATGAGGGGATGGTTTGGTGACCTACCCCTGACCTGGGTCCTCGTTCAAACTCTATGGAAAGATAAGGAGGAGGATAGAAGGATGTCCCCTATACACCGCCAGGCAAAACTATGAGTCCTCACACTTAGATTCCGACGGGTTGGGTTAAGTGTTGATGGAAAGTGTCATATAGGCAGGGTCCTATACTAGCATGAGCAAAGGACAGGCTAGGGTCGGCGACTCAACTTCGCATACACCTTGTATGGCGGGACGTGGCTGACACGATGAGTTACCGAATGGATGTGGGAAAAGCGTGCTACCTCTGCAGAGTGTAAAACTATTCGAATAGCCGAGTCCTCGGATATGGACAGTTGGAAGGCTATCCTAAGACCATGTGCAAGTTTTGAAAAGAGTTGAGTTTTAAAAGAAAAATGAAGTGGAGAATGTTTTATACACCTATACCAACGGATCGGTATGGGGTTGTTGGAAACAAGTGGACCATGACGGGCTATGGCCGGAAAAAGGAGGAGTTTTTGGAGAAACAGATAAACTGGTGATTCTATTCAAAGATAGTTATAAAATTCTTCTTACCTTTTTCAATAAAGATATAGAGATGTTTTAAATAAATAAAAGTATGAAATTAAAATAAAACTAGTGCATACTCATGTTGGGGTAGTTTGCGAGTACAATCAAATGTACTCATATTGGTTTCGTCCCTGTCTATTGTCTTAGCCAGACTTCGAGGAGCACTACGCCGAGGAGGAGTATGGCGACTTCTACGCGAACTAGGGATCTCCATAAGTCAGCTGCCTGTCGGGTCGTCGTTAGGATTTAATGTCTACTACGCCATAGCTTCCGCTGATTATTTTGGTTTGGCCCATGAAGGCACCTATGTAAGACTTGTTCTAAATGACCATTTATGTAAGACTTTAATTCGGTACTGTAATGGATGTAAACTTTGGTATTCAGTTCGGATTATGTGCAACGACAGACTGATCACGGGATCGTTGTGTTAAGCATAATCGGGTATTTCGGACGGCTAGTCCGGGGTCCCCACACCCTGACCACGCGTGCACAAATCCCCGACGACACCCATTGCCGACATCGCTGCACATCAATGCCGGCCCTGAGGGGGGTCAGGAGGGGCGGCCGCCCCGGGCCCCCGAATCCAAATTAGCTAGGGCATATGCATTGGAGGAAGAGATGACGTCATTAGAACAGATTATGAGTTTTGTATCGTATTGAGGACGAGGATGACGAAGCGTTATGCTGTGTGCATCCTATTGGGCTAAAACTTGGGCCTTTCTCCTTTTAGATAACTTGGGCTTTTCTCTTTAGTTAGCTTAGGCTTTTTCCCCTTAATTTGCCATGGAGTTAAGTGGGGGTGTGCCCGTTTAATTAAAAACAACGAGGGTCAGGCCGGTGGTCTACAGCAGCGCCAGATGACCGATTTAGGAACGAAGTGCACATGCTAAGAGGTAAAGTAAAATATACAGCAGACAGGCGAATCATTTTTTTTCCTTCCACCAACCAAATAAATTGACTCATTTTCCTCTTTCGTTTAATGTTGATTCCTCATGTTGACATAACACTATCATTGACTTCACATGTCGTGTTGTTTGAACAAAATTCAAAACCATATGTATACATTGTTTGATATGATTTTGTGTGCAATTCAATTGATTATTGTAACGTTTGACGAAATTTCAAAACATTATGTATATGTTGTAAGGCGAGAAGCGAGTCCTCTTTGCCGACACTCCCTTCGCCAAGTATGTTTAATACTCGGCAAATAGGTGTTTTCCAGTAGTGAACACTTCATATATACACACATATATCGGAAATCCATATCGGTCCATTGGTGCAGATGCATCCACTGCTCAAAAATATATTTTTAAAATCTCAAAAAAAATCAAAATAAAAATTTCAGATATCCTTGAATACATTTTATGTTAGCACAAAAAGTTTCGCGTAGAAAAGAAATTTTTTGTGACCTGTGCAAAAAAGACAAATCCGGACGCTCCAAAATAACTTGTACGTGACATTTTTTGTCTTTTTGCACCGGTCACAAAAAATGTCTTTTCTCCGTGAAACTTTTTGTGCTAACACAAAATGTCCTGATGTATATCATTTTTTTGTTTGTAATTTTTTGACATTTTAAAAAGTTTCTAAAAATGTTTTACAGAACGGGTGCATCTGCACCCGTGATGTGAAACGCCGTGTCCCACATATAATAGTTATTATTTGGTTGTTTATAGGGCCCCCGAGTTCTTTTTCGCCCCGGGCCTTCAAATTCTCAAGACCGGCCCTGCACATCATTGGCGGCCAGACATAACCCAAAAAGTGTCGCCATGCCACCAACTGCTTGAAGCATTACCGCCAGACCCAAAGGCCAACTCCAACCACCACGCACACTTACACAAAGACCAGATCTGGTGAGACTAGAACAACACCCGCACACCTCCTACATAGAAACTCAACCCTTTACCGTCTGCCGCAGAGAACAAACTGCAACTAGGCTGTGTCAGCCACGCAATAGACCATCTTGCAACGACCCACGCCGGCCAAGCACCGAACCACGGGTTCCCACGACCAAGCGATAGCAAACCACGTCCCTTAGCATAGAAACAACCACTGGCCCATATCTGAGGAAGGAGATCTGTGGTGGCCTGGGTGAAAGAGCATTTGGCTCCCTAAGTGGTTTTTGGTATTGATGACACCGCAATTAGCAGACTAATCATGTGTTTAGATTTATAAGTCTTTTGAACAATGACACACACGGATTCGATGCCCCTCAATTTGGGATCAAAACTAAGACGGTGTCCCGGAGATTCTTTCTTTATTTTCGGTTATATGACCCCGTACCATCAAGAGGGGGTCTGCTACGGAAGGGTATGGGGGATTGGTTATCACGTACACAACCCAAATTGCACTCCCAAAGCCATCCCACTTGGTCGAGCGATCCCTCCCTAAAATCCTGTTTCAGGCAGTGGTAGTACCGTTGTTGCCAATAGCTGTTTTGCCAGGCAATGGTAGAACTTCCAGCTGGCAGTGGCCTTTAGGTTGTATTTAGCGGTAGCTGCGCCGGTAGTATAGCTCCTCTAAAGAGGCGGGGGAAGTGAAAATTTTCCCCCCAAATTTTTTTTGGGGCAAGTGGGAGTGAAATATCAGACAAAGGCACATAGCTTACATGCGCATCGCTCTCCTGCGGGGCGGCACGGGTGGAAACCCTAGCCGCTGCTGCCCAAGCGCCTTCTCCGTCGTCTACCCCGTTGCCGTTAGAGGACGCCGATGGGCAAAGCCCGCTCAGTCGACAGCGGCGGCAGGTTGCCTTCTCACGTGGCGGCTTATCCCCCGCGGGAGCTCTCCGGTCGCCTGGGTGGTATGGTGATGGTGGCCGAGACTGGGAGTTGGGTGGCGGCCCCCGAATCGTACTCCGCCCATGGCGGCTCGGGCCTTCCAGCAGGAAGCCAGCTGGCGGCGTGGGGGTTGCTGGCTTGTACAAAATAATGGAGGTTTGGCCCTAGCTCTTCTTCCATCCAAATCGTTGTTCACTTGCTGCCGGTCGTCCTTAATTTGACCGTCGATGAGTTCCGGTTTTTACCGAATTTGGATGTCATGGATTGGCACAAGATGATCATAAACCTCCGGATTGGGTGTGATTCGGTCGTGTGTGCCCACAACTATCAGCCTGTGAGGCTTCAAGGGAGCGTGTCGCGAAGCCCTACTTTTCATTGACACCATGGGGCATGTCGACGCCTGCGATTTCCATGGTGTCGGGGTGGCAGGGCATGTAAAGATGGCTATGATTGGAAGACCATAAAGGCGGTGGCGGGTCTCGGATGCGTTGAATACATTGCTTCACAAGATGTATTGTTGGCATGGCTGAGGGATGTTGTTCCTGTCCGAGTCCCACACTTGATGCTTGTGAGCCTGGTGATTTTTGTTTTGCAGCCGCGACTTCGACAAGTGGGGGCGACAACACTGGGAGACTTCAACTTTGGTGGTGCTTTTCGAGTACCGAGTCGTGTTTTCTAGGGTGAAAATCCAAGCTCTGACCTTTATTGGTTGTACCTGGCAATGGCCTTGTTGAAGACATTGTTTTTGGAACTCAGTCTTTCTCCAGGGTGAAACCTAAGATTTTTGATCGGGCGATGGCAACGTTTGTGCATTGCTTCCTTCTTGGAGGCATTGCTTTTGGAGAATCTCTGTTGTAGTCTGGGTGTTGTCTTTGGTGGTGGTTAGAGTGTTGCTGCTACGAGTGATTGATCACCGTGGAAGAGTCTTTTTTCTCTTTTTTTATTTTCTTTTTTGGCTTTGTGCATCCTAGATGTTTTCGCGCATCTTGTTGTAGGTGCAGAGGCTGGGTGTAATTGGTATCTTCGCGATATTAATATATTCCCTTTATCTAACAAAAAGTAGAGCTCCTCTCATGGGAGATGTACTGCCACAGCCACACTGGACATTTGTGTCGTTTCCCCCAAGGAACTGTAATACGGCTGGTGGTATCGCCCCTCTAGACGCAATTAACGGTACTGCTCGCGGTAGTGGTCCGGTAGTACCGCCCCCAGCGGTACCACCGGTACTGCACACGGTACTACCACTCGTGGCCTCACTACGGGTGCTGCCTAACGGCCTGATCTTCTAACACGCAGCGGTAGTACATATCGGCGCGAAAAACCCGCATAACGGCTCGCTTTCATTAGCATTCCTACTAAATTCCCCTTCTTCCTCAAGAAGAGGCTAAACTTCATATTCTCTCTCCACCATTCATGTCAAGTTTCAACCTCCTAGATCTCCCACTCCACTAAGCCAAACGACTTGATTCTTTGAGGAGTGAAGGAGGAGAACTAGATCTACACTTCCAACAAAAGAATTTTGAATCCCTCCACTAATCCCTGGTGGATCTTATTGCATCTAGGGTTCATTGGAAGCCTAGACTGAAGTTGGTGCCCTCGTGCTTCGTTCTTGGCATAAGAAGTTTTGGTGTCTTGTTGGGATCCTCCAATCGTTGTGGAGTAACCCCAACCTTGTGCAAATGATTGGTCAACGCCTTCAAATTTAACTCATAGCGGACTGAACTTTCCTTCACCGGAGAGGCTCAAGGATAATAGTGTGAGCACATCCGTGCTATTGGGGTGCCTTGTTGGCTCTACACCCCTCCAACAAAGACATACTTCCATGGGAAGGAACTTCGGGAATTACCTCCTCGTGTCCACGTTTGGGGTTACCTCTTACATTTAGCTTGTGTACCCTTGATTATTATACTTATCTTGCTTTCACATTAGGATTGTTCATCTAGTGAACATCTATATAATTTTTCTTATTTTTTACCCCTTAATTAAAAGAAAAGGATAAAAATTATAAATTTGCCCATTCACCCCCCCCCCCCCCCCCCTATTTAACCATACCAACCTTTCACCAGGGAGCAACAGAACCGACGGCTCAGGACTAGAACCACGCACAGAAATCCATGGCGGCATAGTGGCTGACGGGGAGAACTTGACGGCAAGGAAGACGATGGCGACAAGCAGTGGTCAAAGATGCACATGGAGATGGAGCAGCCAAGACACCTCCGCGTATCGGGAGAGCAGTATATATAGCACCACCCGCGACGAAATGGAGAACCCAACACAACAACCTTCTTTCGTGATATTTTAGGCAGCCAAGAACCGTAGATCCCCGCTGCCCCCTTCACCGGTGCCACACACGGACCCTTCTGGCGGCTGCTTATGAGGACGACGAAAGAGGGGATGGTGACAGGGGCTAAGGTTTCGTCCCTCCCGTGGCCCAAAGGAGGCGATGTGAGGAGCATCTGTTTCATATCATATGTGTGTGAGCAGACTCTTCCTCCTTTGTGGTAGCAGTGAGAATGTAAAAACTATCAACTACTCTCTCAGTCGCTACTTAGGTGGCATACTTGTTTTGCATGCACCAATTTTTAACATAATATCTCATCGGTTAAAATGTGATAATATGTGTCATGAAAATTAAACCTTTTTACGGGACATGGAAACCCTATACCATCAAAGTCAAAACTACGAAGCCTGTCTGCTAGACCGACACAGTCGGCACACGCCTCCCACCGACTCAAACAACCACTAACCGGCTCGCCTCGCCTCGCCTCGCCATGCGAAATCTGATATGAGGATGAGAGAGAGAGAGTTAAGAGGGTGGGAGGGTGTAGTTAATCCCTTTTATTTTTTAACCCAAAATTTAACTGAAACATCTTTTGAACTGTAAGTCCGCATCGTCATGTTCTTCGCGTCGATATTTTCAAAATTACATACTATGTTGATAGGTTCTAACGAATTATTGTTTTACCTCCAAAACTAATATGGGTGTACTTTCAGTTTCTAGTGTTTTTGTACTTTATGTTAGTGTACACTTTCGATAGTTTTTTAAGGAATGCGTAGGGAAAGCCCCTACAACGGATTTTTCTTTATAAATAATAAGAACCCAAATCTGTATCTGTGAGGATTTGAACCTAGGCGGTTGGGTTGTAAATCCACCTACCTAATCCACCTACCGTCAAAACCGTCAGCCCGCACCGCACCAGACCAAGTCACCGGTTTTGAAAGTACGGTAGCATCCCACGCTACATCAACGGGCCTTCCAAAGCTCGCCTTTTACTAGCTATACTCTTTTGACGTTGGACTTAGCTGCCATCCCTTTGCCCATGATTTGGGAAAAATTGCACCGCCATATTGGGTTGCGTAATGGGGAAAAAATCGCCACATGCTACGCAACAGCCAAGATGTATCTATGGAGATACAATTAAACAATAAGTTAAGATCTAGCTGTAGTTCGTTACCAACACCGTTGAAGCGGAAGAGATGTTGATGATGAAGTCGATGTAGTCTGATGAACATTCTCACGGCTAAGCCGAGCGGTGATAATGTAGCCGACTCCCCGTGTTCAGCCTTCTGGATCCAACCGAGCGAACAATCAAACATATGCTCCCTCTGAGAGTTCGCACATGTGCGTCATTTTTGGTTCAGTAGAGTTTCGTTGTCCAGAGCTTAGCCTCTACTGGTGTATATGAAGGTGGAGTTCCCAAATATGGGAGAGATAGAGATTGGATCTCAATCTAAAGGGAGAGGACACCTCAAAACCATGTAGATCAAGTTCCAACTTGTGTGTCTCCAAAGAAGGAGGGGGGTTATATAAGACAGAGACGGGAGGGAATGATTGAAGGAGGGGCAAGCCTTCCCCCTTGCGCTGCCCCCCTGGTGGGCTCAGCCGAGCTGGGGTTTGGGAGGGGCGCCTCCCCTCCTTGCCCTACCGTCGGTCCATCCGGCCACCGCCCTTGTGGGATTTGGGCCCAGCCGAGCTAGGAGAAGGGGTGCCTCCCCTCCTGCCCTAGTCGCCGTCAGCCCCACCACTTGGTGGTGCGGCTGCCCTGGTGGGACCCTAGGGCCCATCAGGCAGCCCTCTAGTGGACTCCAACATTGGAGCATAATTTGCTCCCTCCCGGCATTTTTCCTTTTTCTCGAGTTTGTCTGATTAATTCCCAAACTGGATTTTTCACTTTACAAATAAATTCTGGAATTAATCCGCCATCATATAAAACCATTTATATGATCCTGGACATCCAATGTCCACATATAAAATCTCCGAATGAGTATTCCCTCTATATATAAAACCTCGAAATAATTTTGACGGTGATAGAAAATCTTTCTATGGCTCCGGGACATCTCATGTCCGCTTATTCAATTTCTCTCTGATATAAAAATACCGATCACTTGGAAAGACCATTCCGGTGATACTCTCTCATTGTTCTAGACCTACCATTATACACACATAACCAAACCTAACTTAAGCGTGTAACCCCTACTGGTTCGATAACAATTGGACATGACTCGGAAAAGCTTTTCGATCAATACTCAATAGCGGAACCATGGACGTCCATATTGACTCCCACTATTATAAGAAAGGTGCTCAGTTGAACCTGTTGGTTACCGTACATCATTCCCATTATCCACGATACTGAACTTTACCTGAGATTAGATATTCCGACATTATATTCATCAACCCTTGATCACTATGTCTTTGTCAATCTCGTTAACTGGCAAATGTCCTTTTACTCGTTCCCGTATTTCGGTATGCCCATGATGAATCATCATCATGTATTGTCTGCAGAACATAGTGATACGTTTCATACCGATTGGACCTAGGATGTATCTCTCTTTTGACAGAGGAGTAATTTCCCATCTTGGAACATCAAGATTAATACACACCTTTGGAATTACCCAGTAGCTACCGTTTTGATCACCATGTTATGGTGTGATACATGATAGTACCAAAGAAATTCTTCGTGTATGTATAACCCTAATAACATCATGTTTAAGGACATGTAAGTAGTATAACCTTGCTATGATATGTCACTAAGGACAAAAGACAACATAAAGGAATCTCTTAGTATATCAACGAACTGGTTCTACCTAGCCATATTGTTTCAACCAACAATATGCTATTTATCGATACTGACGTAAACTATGTCCATGACCAGGAAAACACGGTCATCTAGTAATCAACAAATATGCTATTTATCGATACTGACGTAAATTATGTCCATGAACAGGAAAACACGGTCATCTAGTACTCAACAAATTAGTCTAAAGGCAAGACTAGCTAGGGTATGTTTATTTTGTTCATGTTTCTACACGTGTGTGTGAGTTTTTCTCTGAATGTCACATTCAGGAGCCACAATAGTTATATCATAGAATCCTGAATCATAATTCTAAATCAGATATTAATTATCATTTTCTTTTGGGCATACATCCAACATGCCACCCACAGCAGGCTAGCCAATTTTTTGAAGCCCACTCAAGTAGCAGCCCATGATCATGAGCCTACCAATTATTTGGTCAAGCTATCTTTAGCTAGAAACAAAATATACCCAAAATTCCCAAACCCACTGCTCTCCGCCACGACTCCTCTGTGTTATACCTGCTACGACCACCAGTGAGTCGCCCTGCTAAGAAAGCTCCTCGACGCCCCGATAGCTCACCCCGGTGAGGCTCCATTCCCCGCTGCTCTCGCTCGTTGTTCCAAGGCCTATTGTCATGGCTGAGCGACGACCTTCCTCCTTGATGCCCAAGCTCGCGGCACCGCCGGCGTACGCCGTACGGGCCACCCTCCTCGACGGCCCCATACGTAGCACCGTTGACAGGGTACCCCTTGCTTTCCTGGTCGGCTTCGCTACTGGACATGGGTGAAAATTGAAAAAAATGCCAGTGAGATCATTATTTATAAATTAGTACTCCTTTAGAGCATCTCCACCGGCGCGCCAAATAGTGCTCCCAACAGGCGTATTGGGCGCACCGGCACAAAAACGGCGCCCAGCGGCGAGCCCAAATAGCCCAAATGTTGTCGGCGCGCCCCAGTAGAACGTCTGGCAACCCCGCTTCGCGCCCTGTTTCTAGGGGGCAAGCGGGCACGCCAACAACCGCGGCAACTCTGCCACATTGGATTCTGACGGGCGGGGTCGACACGTCAGCGACATGCGCTGGTTTATTACACTTTCCCCTCCCTCCCATCCATTTTCATTCTCCCGCCAGTTGCCTCCCTCGCCCACCTCCTTCCCGCCTTTCCCACCTTGGGCGATACACGTCTGCCACCGATGTCTCCCCTCAAGCGCAACTGTGGCGCTGCTCACGGCGGTGCTGGACGTCGGGGCACTGCTCGTGGTGGCGCCGTTGTTATGTCATCCCTCGCAAATCCCGCGCACGTTCGGTGGATATGTCAGATGCAGCGTGGGTGGAGGAGCAGCAACGTCGATCGACGCCCACCATCGACAAGAAAGAGCAGCGAGTGAGCGCGGCATCAAGGCAGAAGCACATTGATCACGTGGCCGCGTCGCTTGTGTTGAAGGGTGGCGCAAGTCAAGGGAGCACCAACGCATCGGGGGCGCATCGCCGTTGAACCAAGCGTACTTCGATGAAGGTGGCGCCACTCCACGTTCAGGGCCATGGATTTCGCTAGGGTTCGGTGAGAGCAGCCGCTCCGAGTCGCCGAACGTTGGCCTCCACGTCGACCTCAACTAGGTGTTTACCGACTCACCGGATCTGCAGAGGGACGGCCACGACCAAGCGTCGATGGGAGCGGCCAACAATGTCTCTTTGGTAGCGGCCACGACGGTTCCGGCAACAGCGATGGGAATGTTTGATAGAATGCCGACCAGTGCAGACGACAAGATGGTATGAAATCGACGCCCTTTATATAATTCATCTTGTGTTCGTGACATGAAACTGACGCGCGCGTCCTTATTTTCAATAGAAGGACTGTTCGGAAGTGTTGTGTGGCATGATCCGTGATGGCATCGGCAGGGCTGGCGCTCCGGAAGAGTTAGAACAAGAAGAGGAAGAGGAAGGGGGCGAAGCGGAAGAGGAGGGCGACGGCGAGGAGGATGACGGCGGGGCCGACACGGAGGTCGACGTGCACGACGTCGAGACCGGGACGGTCTGGAAGACGAGGAAGAAAGGCACTAAAGTCAGGAGGTGGAAGACCAAGGAGAACGAGTGCATATGCGACGCATGGAAGCTGGGACCAACGAATCCATCGTCGGCTCCAACCAAACCTACGACGGTATTGGAAGAGGGTATGTTGGGGGCCGTCTGTTGGGGGCGACCGGTAGGACGAGACGCTCCCAATAGCACTTGTCCGGTACCGTTGTCGGACGCTCTATTGGACGCACCGGTGGAGATGCTCTTAAACTTCCAAAACGTTTTATATTTAGAAATAGACGTAGCAACTGATGAAGGAAAATCAAATTTCCATTCTCATGCCAGTTCTGTCCTGCGCAGAGGGAAATCCTTGTTTCCCGTGAGAAATTGCATGGTTTGTTTTCAGTTGGTCTGGTTGCTTTGAGATTCGGTTGGACAGGTGTCACGCTCCAGCGATCTGGACTGTACGACCTGATCGTATAAGAGTCGTAGCAGCGGGAGTAGAGAGAGAAAAACAAAGGTGGTACTGTAGATGTGAGCCACCCTCTTTGTATCCCTCGCCAACTTCTTTTCCTCCCTCTCGTCTCGCGGCCGCCTCTCCTCTGCCTTCGCCTCGGGCAGCTTTCTCCTTCCGCCGCCGCCGGTCTGTACACGCCGTCCTTGCCTATTTCTATTTAAGAGAATTCCTTATTTGGTCTTTCCTTAAAATCGTCTTCCCTATTTGGCCCTAGAAAACTTTTTCTTCCCAATTTGATATCTTAACTTTATTTCTTTCCTAATATGGCCCTCTAGTGCATTTTGGGCACTAAAAAGACTCTTTTACCCCTCATAAATTATGTGACAATAAAAACTCAGTCCGGACCTCTCCTTTCCTCGCCCGTGGACAAAAAAATCAGGCATTTGAGTTACCCATACAGGAGTAGACTCGTGGACTGAAATTTTGTGTTATCATTTAATTTGAATAAATTAAATCTAGCTTCTAATTAATTGATTTTGCTAACTCTATCCAAATTTTAAATCTGCTTGCATGGAAAGAATAGTGTACCGACTTGAACATGTGCTGATGCATTGATCTGAATCATGCATGCATGCTCACGGGATGAGCTAATTAATTAGGAGTAGGCAACGTGGCAGGTGGGAGGGTGAGATGCTTTGCTCTCGTAGGCTCGTGCCTCCTCCGTGCATGCAGCTGGTCCGCTCGTTTGAAGCAGGCCATGCGCGCGTACGTATGTGGCTGCTCGTGTGATGTTTTCGGGCTCGAGCGGAATCAACGCGCACGCGCGCGTGGGCTTTTCTTTTCTGTGACGCACGACCGAGGCAAATGGACCGAATGGCAATCGAAGAAACAGCAAAAGCTAGTGTATCCTTAGCTAGCTGCACCAACGGTAACAACATGAAATCCAGCTTTTTTTTGTCACATAATTTATCAGGGGTAAAACAGTATTTTTAATGCCCAAAATGCACTAGAGTGCTATATTAGGAAAGAAATGAAATTAAGATGTCAAATTGGGAAGAAAAAGTTTTCTAGGACCAAATAGGGAAGACAATTTTAAGGAAGGGCCAAATAAGGAATTCTCTCTATTTCTATTGCAAGTCGCGCTGCATTAATTATGGCCGCCGCCTGCCACCCGCTAGTACTGTGCCCTTGTGGTGCGGAATTACCGGCCGTGTTTATAGGCGGCGCAGATTCTCTGACTTTATCCCTCTGACTTTTGTGTGACTTTGAGTCACTGGCGTGTGGGGCCAGATGCGGAGCCCACCTGTCAATGACCCAAAGTTAGGCTAGGCTAAGTCAGAGAATCCCCACCGGTTTATAGGACTGGGTGGCGGTTTGTGCTTTCCGTGAATTCCGCGCCCGTCCTTGGTTGTAGGGGTACTTCCTCACTTGCTCTACTACAGTTCTATCTCGTCTGTTCTTGTGCGTTTGGATTGGATGGTGGCGCTAGTTGGGGAGGGGGGTTCGTTGGATTCCTCTGATTGGTTTGTTTGCGATTGATCGATTTTTTATGATTGTTTCTCCGTTGGGTTTGATTGTTATAATCGGAAATTGTGGCATGGAGATTTGGTACAATTGCATTGATTGATGCGATGACAATTATGACTGAAATTTTGGTTCTGATGAGTTAGTGTCGGTTCTGAAGATCGTGGCATGGCATAATCGGAATCGTAGAAGCCCTTGATTACTTGCACTGCTTCGCAAAGTCTTCATTTTTTTAACTTAAAAATGTTTTCTTTTCCAATTTCTGTATTAGTGAGTTTAATTTCTCTAGTATATTCTCATATTGGTGACCCTATTACAGGTGGCAGTTCAAGTATGGTTAGCTTGAGGAGACGTCGACTGTTGGGCCTTTGTTCTGGTAAGACACAGTCATTGTAGTAACTTGAAACATCTTGCTGATATGTTGTAAAGAATTGTTCAGATAATTTATGTTGTGAAAATGTGTAAATACTTTTACGTATATGAAGCTGCAAAACTACATCTCCCAGATATCCTATGTGTCATACAGTTCCAGATAAAATAAACAAAAACATGTAATAATTTGCATCCTATATATAGCTTGTAATTGTAGTTTACATGAAGAGGTATGACAAGCTCTGATTTGCTCCCTTTTTTGTACATAAGTACTCCTGTCAAACTTTCATCCAAAGAATTTTGTAACTCCTCACATACATGTAGTAGGTTGCTCTATAGCCCACATGTTCGTAGGATTGGGTAGTTCTATAAACAATGAAGGAGGACTCGTGAGTACTTTAACGGCCATAGAGTGGTTGGAGAGTGTCAGTTTTTATCAGCCGGAAGTTTGTTACAAACTAAGTGCTGCCGGTACAATAGTCGCGGTTACAGACAATTTTGACAGGAACTGCTGGTACCGACCTGATGGGATCGTAACCGGAGGCGACTTGGAACACAGAATTTTTTTTCCGTATACATTATTGTGGGAATCAAACTATATTAAACATTCCACTGGCAATGGGTATGCCAATTATAAACTCTATTTCTGGAACTGATCGTGTAAATTGACTATGCAAAGCCCTCCATTTTCTTAGTTCTCTGAAGACATATCAAAGTGTTCCTTTTGGGTCCAAACATCAATTTTGTCCGAGTAAATTGCACTGTCACCCTTCTATTTGTGTGAAAGTGGAAGCTTGAATTTTTGTAAGAGAAAACACCATTTCCACCATGTAAATTTGCACAAATTGGGGAAAGGTCCCGAAGGACCTAGCTGCTATATTTGAACGGTGGCAGAATTACAACACAGTCCAGAAAAAGAAAGAAAATTACACACAGGACCGGATCTTTTACATCAAGAACCCTAGAAACAAAATACGGAAAGCAATCAGGTCCCTGGGTTCTTCTCCACCGCAATGATGAACTCTGCTCGACGTCCTGGCCAGCTGCGCCACCGCCGGGGACGCACCACTTGGAGCGACGCCTCTGTGAAGCGCCAGGATAGAGCAAGAAGATGGCCTCCGCAACGGCATCACACCTGGAGGTTGAAAAGCAGCCAACGACATGTGGCTGAGGAGGGCTCCCTTTAGCCAAGAAGAGCACGGGGAAGATGGTGACGACCATCGCAAGTCCCGCGCTGGATGAACACCTAATAACAGCAGCAGCTTGATTTCCCAAAAGACCACTTCTGGATCTGCAGATCGTCGAAGCTTCACCCAATCTCCCCTCGCCACCACGGCCGGCCGGAGGGAGTGAAAGCACGAAGAAATGCTGAAAACAGAAGAGGCTACCGCAAACTTCACCCCACCGCCGCAGAAGAAACGAGCCGCCGTCGGACTCCAGATCCTTGCCACGAACCAGAGGAGGCAGCCACAGATTGCAGAAGGGGAAGTTCACCTGGATCTTATTCTGAGGGCGAGCGGTGGTCTCGTGCAGCGCCAGCTCCCACCATGGAAGCTTCCCCGCTGGAGAGAGAGGGACCGCATCGAAAAGGAGGAGATCCAACGCCTCCGCCTCGAAGCACCCAGGGCTGACCTTATTTGGAGGGATGCCCGCTCCCCTCTGCGTCGCCAGCAACGCCGATTGCCACCACCGGAGAGCCGCCGAGCAGAGGAAGAACAAGGGGAAGAAGATCTGGTCGCCGGAGATCTTCAAACTACCCTCAGTCGCCACGGAGGGCAGACGCCACGAAGGCAAAACTACTCTAAACCTACATCTAATATGTACACGCCAAGCTGCGCATCCGTATCCATCCCAAGCGGCGGCGCCGCGAGAGAGAAACGGGGAGCGAGCCGGCGGAGGAGAAGAAAAGCTTGATACGACTCTCAAAACGAGAGCGGCGTGGAGAGGGGAAGTGTGAGCCTTCGCACAAATTGAATATGATATTCCAGGTTTGGCAGTTATGTCCATTCTATCAGATAGGGCTCACCCTGAGTCCCCAAGAGTGATCTAGCAATGGTAAGATACCGTTGAGGATGCCACATTGGCTGTGATTATATTTGGGTGTATCCTAGCTGTCTTATTATCGAAATTTGGTGTCTTCAAGGTGGTTAATTTGTTGAAATTCGTTCTGAGTCCGAGTTGGCTTATTTGTCCATGGTGGAGCCTGGCGGTGAATTTTCAGAATAGTGTATTTGACTGATCTAGCCTGATAGGGCACAAGGAAGCGGTTGATCGTCCCGCCTTCCAATTGGCTGTCTGCGTATACCCTCACAGATCACATCAGACCTGCCTGGGACAAAACCTACCTCATGCATTGGACGAATAGGCCAACTTACACATGCCCAACAGAAATCAGCATCCAGCGCGGTGTCCTGCATGGCAACACCATTGCCACTTCCCTGTTATAGTAGGTCTAAACTTTCATAACAGACATGAGCTATGTTGAATTTGGAATTTCCATTTCCAACTGTGTTGACTGCCAGTTTTCACAAACCGACAGTGCAAGTTAAAATTGACTCATGTTGAGATAAAGCATAAAATACTATTATTTACAACTTATTCTTTTGCCACACTAAGGACATCTTTCTTTAATATAATAGAGTTATAAAGTGTTTTGGTACTCACTTTGTGAGGTAACAGACTACTGGAATAACTTTGTCAAGAGCAGACGAGTACGCATTTATATGCATATCGGGAAATAAACCGAGAACATTCAGGGAATAGAACCAGATTTGTGCAAAAGCACTAATGAAAGATTACATAGAAATAAAACCCTTGTAATTTCAGCTGAGCTACATAGTTACTGATGGAAGCTACTGGACCTTTATGTGGTTTGACTAGCTATCAAAATGCTGCTCACATACTGTTGGAAAATGAGATGTTTTGGAACTTCTTATTCATCTCTTATGTGCCTTCCCATATTTACAACCCAAGATTCATTAGTACTATTTGGGATCATTTTCATAAAAAGCATCTTTATAGATCAATGAACTTCGTATGTTTGCTATCATTTGAACAGTTACATCATCCTAGCTTTTGTATCAGGCAAAGATTTATTGCCAGTTGATCTTCCTAAGCCTGTTGAGAATGAAAAACATGCGGAAGTTGCACACCAAAATGTGAACCCATTCAGTGTGCATCCGTTGCCCTTGGTAAGTTTATCAATCGCCTGTTCCTTCTAAATTTAATTGACAGCTGTGGCGCCATGTTTAGGAATAGCTTCCTGTTTTTATCCTGCCTTCTGTATCTGTACATATCCTGATGTGTTTTCTTAGTGATTCTTCCGAGGAACCGTTTTGTGTTCCCAACGAGGTTTAAAGCTTGTTGTTTGCAGTTGCAAAGACGGGTTTTGCTAATAAAAGAAGTTTTTTTGTTGCAGACCAGGATGTGTGATGTACTCCCAGAATCCTCAACTGGTTCTGACTCTTTGAAGGAAGAGAAAAACCAATACTATCCAGGTTTCTTACGTAGTATTCTTTGTTTCCTTTACCCGTATAAAGTGCATTTTATTGTTTTAATTTTATATGGAAGATCATGTGTTTTAGAATTATATATAAATCTTCGAGCAAAATAGGATTTTGCCAACAAATTGTTTTTATCAGTACTCATGCACTACATTTTCACAATATTAATATTTTTTTATAGAGTTGCAGTCTCCTTGCCAAAAGACAGTTTAGAGTCTATAAGTTAGATTTGTCAGCTCCAGTAGAAAGCACATTCATCTTGAACTTTATTTTTCTCGTACTAACTGAATACTCTTAACTGCTCAGTTACTGGAGTGTGATTTGTGAAGCTTTTCTCTCAAGGATTCACCCACAATGCATTTCTGTTTCAAGTATACCTCTTGTTTTCTTCCATTCCGTAGCATCACTAGCCTTATCTCCATCCTTTGCTAAAGAATCACAGCATGAGCAGGCCTGAGCATGAGCAATGAACATCACAATTACTCTACAGCTGATCACTATATTATATTTTCGGTTTTTTCCTTGTAATTTCAGACAAAGAGATTAAGTTCAGAAAGCCGCATAGAAGAAAGCAGTATGTAGACCAAGAGCCATGCATGATGAGAGGCGTGTATTTCAAAAACATGAAATGGCAAGCTGCTATAAAAGTTGACAAGAAACAAATTCATTTGGGCACTGTTGGAACACAGGATGAAGCAGCCCGACTATATTTTTATCACCATACTAATGTCTAACATGACGTTTCTATCTTCAATTTAGTGCCTTCTGCTTGATTTCCATTCTCCTGTTTCTTGTCTATTGGACTCTCTTGATATTTTTTACGAGCATGATGGTCATTGTCGGGGCACATTTTGTTGTTACCTTTTCCATACAACCCAGTGTCCATCGTATGAAGATCGACGTCCTGGATGGTATTAGGAGCAAGGAGCTAGTCTACAAAGTTTAATAATTCTAGCCTAGTTACTGCTAAAATTCAATAAGTAACAATAAGTTGTAGGATTACCTTGTATAAACCACTATAGTTTCTAGTTGCTACATGAATTAGTTTAGTTGGATCTCAATTGATATTTGTATCAGTATAATTGATCGACAGTGTTGATGTGATAGAAGGTCATAACTGACAACACCCAAAGCGAACCCCACTTTATCTTCGTTTTGCATTTTTTTTTTAGATAAGGGGGTGGACATAAATGATGCAGATCCCCGGCCTCTGCATCAAAATGATGCACACAGCCATCCGCAATTATTCATCAAAGTTTACAAGTTACAACATTGAATAAACCGAAGTCCACCGCTCGGCAACAAAAAGTCGCTACAACTATGATGGAGGTGGACATAATCAAAGCCGCATGCCTTGACCTCCCACCTACGCGCATCATCTACAACCGGAGTACCGGTCCAGCAGACCCTCAACGCGCACCGCATGCGCGCGCTACAGAAGTCGCTTCCACCATCTTCCTCGAACCCATCTTCAGGCAAAGATCAACGCCATGACCTTGCAAGGCCAGCCGGCGACGTCGCCATGACGCCAAACAGCACCACCGCCCTGCCCTCGTTCATTCGCACGCATCCACGCCGAGACCCCACTGCACCATGCTGCCGAGTCACCATTGTCGACGCGGAAAATGGCACGCCGCACCGCCAATAGAACCCCTCCAGACAGCCTGTGTTCCAAAAATGATGCCCCCAAGGAGGTATACGACACCGAAGGTGCCGCCATCATCCGATCTGGGTATACCAGATCTAGGGTTTCCCCCAGAACACAGAGCAGGAGGCGAGTGAGTAGCGGCAGCAACTCCTTCAACAAGGTGGCGACACCCACGGGCGCCGCAGTCGCCGGCCGCCGTCCTCACCTCCAAGATCCGATGACCGAGACGGACGGGATCTGAAGAGAGGTCACCGCCATGTTGTCGATCTGCCTGGAGAGGAGCAGAGCGCCATCCGCCACGCAGAAGATCTGCGCCATGGCGCCGGCGGCCGCACTACGCTCCGGCCCGAGGTCACCCCCCACGCGAAGATCCCACGGGCGGAAGAACGGGAGAAGACCCCGCCGCCGCCGGCGACAGCCGTGCAGCGCACGACCGCGCAACTAGGCGACGGCGGGGAGGAGTACGGCGTGGAGGGGAGGCGCTAGCGGCCGAATCTGCGGCCCTCCCGCCGCCGCGCGGGGGCGGCGTGGAGGGTTACGGGGAGAGGGTTACGGGGGAAGCAAATTTTCCTTGTGGAAGAGTACACATAATGTTTCGATTCTTGCTTGATGCTTTTCCCAACATGAGTCGATGATTAGTCATGCTATGCTAGCAAAGTTTCCAACCGTTTTGGTTCTTGGGTTTGAGTTACGACTTGCAATTATTCTAGAAAAAAAGAGAGTTATGACTTACAATGTTCTGTAGGAACCTAATAGAAGACATGTCTCCGGTCTCCCCTGATACTTTTGAACTCTTGGTTTTTAATTTTGATCAATTGATATGGATGAGATGGCATGCTGAGGCCAGATGAGCATAATTGGTTGCCGTACTGATCTTTTGTAGTGATTCAACATCATTTGACAAGTCAAGTATGTACGCTACATGCAGGGCAGCTTTTATGTGTGGAAGGGAACCAAATTTTGAACTTTCGGAGGAAGAGAAAAACGAACTGGACAAGTATACATGGGAGGACTTCTTGGTAATAACGCGCAACACCATCCTACTATATATAAAAGTTCGTGTGATCCACACCCCGTTCGAGCCTCCACGTCGCCCGCAAAACGTTGGCCGTCCGATCAGCGCGGCAGACGGCTCGGATCGTTTCCTGCTACAGTAACACTGTAGCAACGCAATATCTACCAATAGCGCCGCACCACATCGCACTGCAGCGCCTCTTTTGCAAAAAACCGCCCGCAAAGGACCCAAACACAATTTTCGAAAACATGGGGGACGTCATTGCAAAATTACCCCGAGCCCCATCTTCCTTTCCTTCTCTCTCGCGACCGTGGCGTCGCCGGCGGCCGCCGCCGCCATGGCCCTCCTCCTTCAAATCGAAGGCCACGGGGAGCTGCGCCGTCGCCGCCGCTCCCTCCTCGCCGCGGATCGGCCGCCGGAACGCCGTCAAACCCCCGGGATCGCCACCGCCTGTCCCGCCGTCCTCGGCCGCGTCCGGAGGCCGCCGCAGCCGCTCCGGCGACCCAAGAGGGGCGGCGCCGCCACGTGCGGGTCGGCCGCCTCCGGGCGCATCCAGCGCGCCCACGCGCGTCCGGGAGCACGGCGACGCGCCGCCGGCGAGCCCGACGCCGCCGCGGGCGGCGGAACAACCTCCGGATTTTTTCTTTTTTAAAAAAAAACCCTGGCACGCGGGACCCACTGCCAGTAAAAAAATTGCTGTAAATTGAGAAATTAGAATACTGTAAATTGAAAAATTAATAACTTTTAAATTACAATTAAAAAAAACAACTAATATACCAAAAAAAACAGAAAAATAACATCTTTATAGCTAACGCATTTTCTTAAGCACAAATTGTAAAATTCATACCTTCCAACCCAAAATTAAAAATGTATGTAAATTATAAAACTATTAACTTTAAAACCATAATTTAAAAAAACCAACTAACATAACAATATTTCCAACAAATTAAAATCTTTACAACTAACACATTTTCATTTGAACACTCAAAATTGTTAGAAAAAAAACTTTGTATTTCTTTTCTTTTCTTTTCTTTTTATCTTCCCTTTTGTTATGCAATAAAACAACATTAGAATGATGATCAAGAAAAAAAAATCAAGACATTCTAACTTGCAAAACAACTGTAATAATATTTATTGTAGCTATATTTAATTTCACATTTTTTCCCTATTAAAAAACTAACACATTTGAAATAAATGTTAAAACAAAAACAACGCATTTTAGCATTTAAAATTGTTAGAAAATTATAATTGTCCTACAAAAAAGATAACACATTTAAAATAAATGTTCTAAAAAACAACAAATTCAATCATTTAATTTTTCCCAAAAAAAGAAACACTCTAAAATATATCTCACAAATTGCATTCACCCTAATTATGAAGTTAAAACAAATTTTATGTTATACTCCAAATATGACCAAACATCCCAAATTTCCAAATATCTAAAAATACTCGATATGACAAATTGTTTCTTATACAATAAATATATATCATAAAATTGCATTCACCCTAATTATGAAGTTAAAACAAATTTTATGTTATACTCCAAATATGACCAAACATCCCAAATTTCCAAATATCTAAAAATACTCTATATGACAAATTGTTTCTTATACAATAAATATATATCATGATTCTCACAAACAAATACATGCAACACATTTGAAAAATTGAATTTGCTTTAAAAATAAATATATATCATAATTTTCACAAACACATACATGCAACACATTTGAAAAATTGAATTTGCTAAAAAAAGAAAAAAAATCCTCTAAAATATATATATATATCTCACACATATTATCTCACATAATCCATTCTCCCCAATTATGAAGTTCAAATAAAAACTCATGGCATTTCACCACTCCAATTTGAATAATATTTATACAAGTTCCAAATGAATTTTCTCTAACTACAAATTAACTTTAACAAACGACCATATACTATACATCCTCCAATTATGAAATCCAAAGAAATATGTCGACAGAATACAAACATATAAAACTATTCCAGCTTACTAAACATTCAACGTAACTCTAAAATGTGTGAAAAAACTCACAAAAAAATAACTACTTACGAATATTTTCACCTAAAAAAACAAAACACATTTCAAATTGAATTACAATAATTCACAAATTTGATCAATCTCCAAAATCCAACCATTTTTAAAACGAAGGCATTTTTAAATTTCAATTATTTCCAAACTTAGACAACTTTATAACATCACCATTTTCAAATTCAAATTCACAAACACACGCGCGGCATTGCCGCGCTTAGATCCCTAGTAACCAATAAAAGTAAGACATTATGAAGTATTTTCCTAGTCATCTCTCCCTGGCGGCAATGGCTGCAATAGCATAGCATAGCATAATGTGTGTTAACTTATTTTCTCTAGAACAAAGAAGGGTCGGGTCGCTGAGGCGTAACAAGGTGGGCTTATTCATAGCAGATACTGAGATGGTCAATGGTGGTTGGTCTTCACACTCTGATGATGGACATGTTGAGATATCAGCTTCTCAGTGTTGCCAGGTCATGAACACACACAAAAATCCATGTGCATAAGGCCATGCGGTCTGATAAATGTAAAAGGTTAGATAATCAAGCCATCTCAAATAAAACTGGAGATGGTCAATTATAGAAGGAAATTTCGCTGAGCAATCATGTGTACCCGATTTTCCAGAAATGTGCATACCTTGTGGATAGATTTACCTCAAATTTAGTCAACATATAACTAGTTTACCCTATGAATTATAGTTTCCATCCGATGCCTTATTTATATATTTCACCCAAGTTGCGTTTGGATGTGATAGTACATATTCGGGCCTGGTATTGGACACTGACATTCCCAGGCCCAAATATCCATCGGCTAAGTCCTTCGAGAGGCCCGTAGGAATAGGTTGTGCGTGTGTGTTGAGAAGTGTATGTGCGTCTTTGTGAGCGTTTGTATATGTAGTGTGTTTCTAAAAAAACTACTTGCAGCATCCACAGATTGTCATCGCCACTAGTTCGGCAAATGATGAATATGTATATTCTACAAAAATCGACTTGTTCGAATAAAGAAACCCAAAAAGGTTAGCACGGCACATTACTTAATTAATTTGCTTGTATTTCTTGGAGCTGAATTGATGGCACCTTCTCATCTAAACCTGAAGGGAAGAAGCTCTAGCTGTACGTTCCATTGATACAAGACACATACATTATACTCCCTCCGTTTCAAAATAGATGATTTTCATTTGTCTACATACAAGACATCTTTTAGTGTGTACATACATCCATATATGGATATATGAAAGTCAAGTAATTTGGAACGGAGGGAGTACAACACATCATCAAATTACAACAGGTGCGCATTGGAGCATTAATTCGATCCAGTTACATCGATGGATGACGTTCTAGCCGATGATCTGGTCGAGGACGCCGGTGTTCTTGAGGCCGAGCACGATGCCGACGCCCAAGATGTGGCCGACGGAGCCGCAGGCGAGCGTGTCAGCGAGCGTGAACCCGGCCGGGTCGCCAGTCTGCAGCCCGGACTCGCGGGCCTCCAGCTTGAGCCCCGCCGTCGCCTTTCGGTTCGCCGACGGCGCCAGCCCGAACCGCCCGGCGAACAGCATCAGCGTCGTCGTCGTCACCATGATCTGCACATATGCATATCCGCACACACATCATCAACCAACTCACGATCGACTCGATCGAAAACCATTCACATGCCATGATGTGCGCAGGATCTTACGAGGTTGGTGGATGAGCCGATGTAGTCGCACCGGATGCCCTGGGACCTCTTCCTCAACGACGGCGTCGCCATGGACCTGGGCGAGGAGTAGCTCCTGAGGCCGTGGAACTGCGGCACGGAGGTCATGGCGGAGAGCTGGGAAGCCATGGCAGCGGCGGGATTTTCTGTGCTTTGGGACGTACTGTCTGTGATTGCTCAAGTGCAATGGTGAAGGAGAGTTCCTTTCTTAAATCTTGTGGAGCGGGAGCCACACGGAGGAGCCTGTGGCGCGCGGCGGCCACTCGCGGATAGGTTTCGGATCCTCGCCGCCTACGTGGCGCACCCTGGTTAGAGCCTGCCAGTTCGGATAAGATACTCTTTTCTCCAACACCGTGCTCTGTTTCAGTGACGTGGCGACTGACAACCATCCCTATTTGCAACCTTAAAAAATATATACAAAGAGAAAACCTCGGTTTTACCATGCCTGTTGAATATTTTACTTTCCCTTATCACATTTGTTCCCGCAACATGTATGATTGCCAAGCATGAATCGCCGTGAACTCTTAAATTTGACAGGGAAAACGCTTCCCTGCCTCCGGAGGATCGCGTCGCTCGCGTCCTCCGGTTCCCCACGTGGAGACAGCGACGCTGGTAGGGCCCCACCACCTTCAGTCTTATCCCCTCCCGATTCTCTTCTAGTCTTCTCCTTCCTCCATCTCTCTCGCTCACGACGCCGCACGCCGCTGCCTCCCCCTCCTCTGGCGTTGCCTGGCTGCCTCCCCACCCATCCCCACCCTACGCCCTCTCCCACCATGGCCGACGCATCTCCTCTGGTGCTGCCTGGCTGCCTCCCCACCCATCCCCACCATGGCGGTGCTCCGGTGTTGCCCATGGTGGCCGCCCGCTCCACCAGACGCGCCTCCTCGTCCTTCGCCGCGTGCCCCCAAGCTTGAGCTGGTCGACGAGGGCGACGACCTCGGACCACCTCTTATGTCGCCCCGACCTGCGTCTCAACCCCGTCATTGTCCGCAACGGCGGAGTGCTGCTATGGGGCAGCGCTGCTGCTAGTGGATTCCGGCGCAACTGCCATCCATGGGGCGGTGGTGCACCGGTGCTCCTACGAGTGGCGTCGCCGATGGGAGCTGGGATTCGGGATGCTGCTAGCTCTGGCCGGCGGTGCTACTGTAGGCGATTGGCGGTGATTCGAGAGGAGGGCGGCGGTGCTGCCAAAGAACGGCGGCGTTGCTCCCGAAGAACGACGGTGTTGCTCCCGAAGAACGACGACGTTGCTCCTACGGGAGGCCGGCGGTGCTCCCGAAGAATGACAACGTTGCTCTCACGGGAGGCCGGCGGTTCTCCCGAAAAACGACGGCGTTGCTCCCGAAGAACGACGATGTTGCTCCCACGGGAGGCCGGCGGTCTCCCGAAGAATGACGACGTTGCTCCCACGGGAGGCCGGCGGTGCTCCCAAAAAACGACGACTTTGCTCCCATGGGAGGCCGGCGGTGCTCCCATGTGCTGACAGCCGGCGAGACTCCTCGCCGGAGTTCTGGGTCACGAGGACGTGCAAGCACGACTGCACGAGCTCTGCGCGGCGTCTTGCGAGCACCTACACTACGCCGAGACAAACCAGGAGGAGACAAACATGTGGTGCGGTTTGGGGAGACCGGGTCCAACCACGCGGGATGCGGAAAGCGACGTTCGTACCTGCCGTTTTGATCCAACGGGTCAATCGGACGGTTACGGAGGCGGAGGATCGTGCGTTCCGATCCTCCGGAGGATGCTCAGCGCTGCCCATTTGACAGTAGCACTTCAGCGCACATCACTGTGATCATGAGAAAAGATTGATCATCGACAATATGACCTGCCACAAAAACGGCATGCACAAGCTGTATTTGAATACAACACCCCTCACTCACTCTGAAAAGCCCTATGTACATTTCATGACCATGTAAAAACCAGAGGGCAGCTAGCCCATGTTTGTCGGTTCTTTAACAGGAGGGCACGCCGGCAATCACAAGCTGCCACGCTACAAATCCTACAAAATACACACTACAAACCAGCAATCAGAACACCGGTATCGTCGAGCTTTCATGACTCTATCCTGAGAAGTGAGTTAAGTGAGGTGCTGTTGAACTTTTGGGCATAGCCCCTGATCACCAGAATCACAAGATCTCGCATATGCCGCGTTTGCACCATCAGGTCAACTTCGTTATCTCCATCAACAACGATCTTGAAACGGTGCTGATCGTTGCGGTATAGCTCGACCTGCAAGGCTCAAATGGATGTAGCATTGTCTTTAAGTGTGTGTGCAAGGTACTAGTATATTGTGATAAAAAAGAATACATATTATCAATGGCATACTAAGCTCATGGTAAGAACTTACATGGAAAGGTGGAGTGTAGGTCCCTCGGGCTTCAGTAGTTGGAAATGATGTCTTGGATCCAGGCTTTACAACTTTGATCCTCTTTTGTTCACTTCCAAAATTCTCCGCTCCAAATGTCCCATCACTTGTGCCTGTTGTGTTTTTTGGCAAAGAAAGGATAAGATATATAGCTTTGCATGCTGGTGAGCTTCGATGTGTCAGAACATCAAAAGTCAGAGGAAAATACCTTTTTTGGAGTTCGGTCCTTGTCACACAAAACCTATTGAGTGCAAAGTTGATGCAGTCTAGTTAGTAAACAAGAATAAATTCACTAAATAAGTAAATATAACACAATGTATAGCATTACTGTGAAGAAAGCAAACGTAGTAACATTGTTGTACTTGAAATAATTAGCAGTGAGTAGTGACTGAAATAATCATGCCGTAGGATTTCTCATACTCAGAGTTTAGTGGGGCGAGTACTCAACTATTACCTTTCAGCAACATCAGTGAATAGGAAACTAAGCTGATTTCAAGTTTTCAACAGTGTGTCAAATAGAGATTAAACTATTCACAGTAGTTCTGAACTACAAACACAAAGGTATTTTAGAAAAGAAATGGTTCTCACCTCAAACTTGACAGAACCATCGTCAAGCTTTTGCTTTACTTCCTTGTAAATTTCGGGCTCTGTACAAGATGAAAAAAAATTAATACAACAAACTAGTGAAGGGTATAACACACACACAAAAACTAGTGACGGGTATAAGGAAGTCATGGCCAAAATGGCTAACAGCCAAGACAGTTTTGAATAATAATTTCCTGGTTGAAAACAACCATCATGAATAACACATGTACAGTCAACATGTCCATGTTTCAATGAGGCATGCCACGTCCATATAATTAAAGAAATGTTTACTTCAACAAAAAAACGAACTCATGAAGTTGCCGTAACCAATAATAGAAAAACATTTGGGAAAAGATGATATGTTTTCATTTTTACAAGGTTGGGGATAGGTAGTTTGACTGTACCAACAGCAATGGGCTCTGTTGAAGCGGAAACAGGTCGTCCCTCAACTCCATCCTCTCTCACAGGTGTGTATATTGCAACAAGTCTGTACCCTACATCATCAACATTTGCTTCATACATCCTTCCAATTTCACCTGCACAAGTCCAGCGCAAGTAAGATATCAGGTCAAAGTACCAGTTTAGAAAAATAATTGATTGGGTAAGATTGCACGTCCATTAGGAGGTAAGCATTACAATATTGTTAAAACATGGTACAAGTTGCTAATTTTTTTACAAACTTAACATACCAGGTATGGAGATAAGATCAGGGCTTCCAACCATTGACCTGAGCCACTGAATTTTGCTCTTGCCTTCTTTGCCTCCACTATAGGTACCCCGAACAGCATATAAGTTGGTGTGGAAACCTCTTCCTTCAATTTCCAGTTTTTCAATTTTTGGTATTCCTGTAAAAACCAAATACCACAGTTTGTTAATTTGCATGATATTTGATACCAAATTATCAATAATCAGTAATATAAGTGCAATTGCCCCTTCATCTTTGTGTCGAATGCAATAACCTTAAACCAACTATTCATTTTCTTTTAGCAGACAAAAGAACTTCAATGAAGAGAACTGAAGTATGCACATGCTGAACAAATAAAAACACAATGCATCCTAAATATAAACAGTAGAAAAGACCTGGCAAAATAGGGGAGGTCACAGCTGACACCGATTCGCTCGATCGTCCAAATACATCAATAACAAAGCATTCACATTTGAGGCATCGGCCAATATCCTCAAAGCGTACTCTGTATGAACGAGAGCACTCAGTAGCCAAAGGTTCAAAAGACAGGTCCGCTCCTGATCCATTTGAAGCAAACCTGCATCCAAAGATACACAATACGTGTTACATGCATATTGACCGAAGTGCAAAACAGATGTCTCATTTGTTACCATTGATATTTTATTTCTTTCTTGTAGTTACGCCATATATGTTCTTGGGTCTCATTACTTGGAATTTGTTCAACTACAGTCAGTGTTTCCCTCTCAACTTGATTTCCTTTGAAAGAGAGGGTCTCGATCTTGAGTTGCTCTGCAACGTAAGGATGCAGTTAATAAAAATACGGACATAAATAATATCCAATAGGTTCATAGAAGTATAGCTTACCAGGAAAGAGTATATTAGATGGTTCAGAAACCTTTTCTTCGCCGATGACGCCGTCTGACCGAATAGGGGTATACCTGCCAAGGATTGAAAAGGCATACTGCATATTAGACATCAAGAAAGACCACTTCTGATAATTTTTCCACCAAATTATCCCTGATAATTATTGTTTAAAAGAAATAAGTTCTTCAGATGTTTCATCATTTATGAACGATGAAATATACAACAGCAGTAACATTCTGCGAGAAATTCTTTAGAACCTGATTTAACCACCACAAGAAAAGAACAGAACATCACACTGAGTTTCAGGTGGACTGTATTATCTAACCAAATATGATATTAAACAATTCATCGAGTTATTCCAACAAATTGTGCAAACATACCAGACAAATAGACTAAGTTGAAGTGATTTACCCAAACAACAGACAGCAGCTGTAATCTGCATCTGTAACTTCATATGTACTTGAATCAGCATCATCTATACAAATCCTGGTTCCGTCACTAGATTCCCTGTACCACCTATGCAAGCTTGATCCCTCATGTCCACCATAATAAATGCCTACTCCACTGTATAAGTCTGAACTTGTCTGCTTTAAGTTAACATCCAAAACAGATGGAAAAGCTGCAAATTTCATACAAGAGTAAGGATCTGCAGGAAGCTAAATAAATACAGAGCAATGTCAAGTAGGAAGAGATCAAGTGGCAACCTGCCATGACAGGGTTATCGGTAATAGCCATCAATGGATCGCCAGTCTTTCCATCACATCGTGTAGGAACCCAGCAAAGGATCAAGTAGAAGCCAACATCATCCAATGACGGTTTGTATACTCTGTTAGACATTCCATTATTTCAAAATTAGCTCTTAATATAAATCATTCAAAAGTGAAAGGCTTGAAGCAATCAGTAAAAGAGCGCACAAGGTTTCTCCAACAACTTCTGAACATGATGCCACCAGATCCGACTCTAAGTTATCAAGCTTCTCGGTAGCTCGGAACCAAGTATATTTTCCAGTGCCTTCCTTGCCCCGAAGTAGGTTTTAATAGGAGAAATTTCATTGTCCTCAAAACACTCTGGTAAAACAAGACTGACACCCTTGGGCTCCCCTGTGTCATATGATAGTAACAAATAGTCAATACGTTAGATTAGGAGAATAAATTCATCTTATCTAACATTGTACAGGATGCAGATTATTACATACAATGACCATCTATAAAATGAACAATGATAAAGCTACAGGGCATTTTCTTTATGCACTGATGAAAACACAAACATTTGTGGAAGAAACACTAACCAGGTAAGATTATGTCTGAAGAAACGCTCTTAGGTGACCCTTGTATTCCATCTTCTCGTACAGGTGTAAAGATAACCTCAATTCGGCAATCAACATCAGCGAGAGTAAGATCTAGACATTCTATGGAAAGACAAACAATTAACCGTTAATTCTGCTCATACAAAGAAAAAAATGAGCTGTAGTGATAGCAGGCAGGCCTTACAAAGACACTTATTGCACACTTACCATCCGCAATCAACTTGCCCTTGCTACCATCATCATGTAATCTGAACCATTCCAGGATGCAGTTTCCCTTAATACTAGAATGAGAAGAGAAAGAAGCAAACAGGTTAAGTCACCTACTATATGACCATTAGGCATAACCTAGAACATTGGCAGTGCATCTTACCCTCCGGTATACTCAGCATGATAGGTCAATTGACCACCTTCAAGCATAGAGCCAGCTAGCTCAAGAGCTCGACATGTTGGCGGTGCTGCAAACAAGTTAACTATGTAAGAATGTTGGTCCATTTACGCTAGACTGTTATTGCATCAATGAAAAGTTTGAAGAAATGTGTGTCCATTTGCACATGTGCACAGAAGCACAAACAGTACAGAGAAACACTCATTTTCACAAGAGACCAAATTGTCAGCTCGTACCAGGTTAATAGGACCAATTGCTTCTGTCGACACAAATGAACCATGAACTCCGTCACTTCTAACAGGCTTGCACGAGACAGACACGTGAAAGCCAATATCATCGCATTTCAAGCTGTATGATGAACTTGTTGCGCCTTCAATTTCCTTTTGGGTTCCATCAGAACTTGTCTACAGACACAAGAAAGTTCAATGGAAGGATGTCATAGGTATACCCAGTCTGTTACAACTTACTAATCATCATTATGTGAAGAGAATAGTGGTGTTTTAATAGGAGGAACTTACCAACACCCAACGGAATATCGTGTCCCCTTCTTCTCCTCCCCAATATCTTCTATTCGCAACCATAGTTGTTCCTTCAATGGCCTCGCCATTTAGTTCGAGAGAAAGTAGTGTCGGACTTCCTGTTCCAGTGCGGTGAGATTTAATTAGTCTGTGTCAGAAGTTGTTATGTTTGGCTAATTTACTCTTCATTAAAAATCTAGACTATATCATAACCATAATCAGGAAAGATAACTCAACAATTAAAGCATCCAACCCACAAAAGAGGATTAATCTCATACATCATGTCGCGAGGGAAAAGCATATTAGCCATTCATAAAGGATCCTACTTTATTTACCCAGTCAGTTTCTTGCTTGACATATAAAGTTATCTCCTGTTTGGAAATTGCTTGGGAAAAGAAGGATACCTGGTGTAACTCTGTCATTTCCTATGAAAACTCCTGGCTCACCAGAAACACCATCATTCCTGACAGGTATGCATTTGAAAGAAACGAACTTCCCAATATCTTTCTTTTTAATGTGGTATTGCAGCAAACCGGACGCTTCTGAAAGCGGACTGCCTTCATCATCTTCAGTCTGTCAAACTTTATGTAAGTGAAGCAATGGTGTGGCATAAAGAACAGGGACGTTGCTAGTAACCAGGCAGTATATGCTAAACGTATACATATCTAGAAGCACAATATGGATGATGAATAATATTTACTGAGTATCAGTATGAATTTAAGTTACAAACAAAAAATGAATAATACCTCATGAAGATACCAACTATATAAACTATTTCCTTCGTACCCCCCAATGTACCCATATGATGCAGTCAACATTTGATCCTCTGAGAATTCACCAGTGACTGTCAAAAAGTTCAGGCTGGGCGGCAGTGCTGCAACAGAGGAAGGTAAACTGTTAAATTTTGAAAGAAAATGGCAACGGCACTGAGAACAAAGAGGTAAACCACAAAAGGCAAGTGCATAGTTGCCTAAAAAATAGCTCAAGGGTGAACATATGAATAATCTGGAACTTAATGACCTTTATATAAGTGAAATACTGAAATCTACTGGCTTTGAAATTCTGGAGATAATCTAGTTGAACTGCAGAAGACTTCTAGCGAGCCATACAATAAATGAAATAATTAGGTCATCTGCCATCCATGAATATGAATGTAGTATTGAAGTGTCAGCGGATAATGGACTAGTGAACAAAACTATAAATGGCCACTGGTGAGAGTTCTGAACAGAACTATTCATCCTAATGAAACGAGTAGACACAAACGTTATTTAGAACAAAAAGTTAAGGTTGACAGAAATGGACTTACTTTCAACAACATCATCTGATATAGCATAGGCTGGTGCACCAATTTCGCCATCAGGTGCCACAGGAGTAAACTTTGCAACAATATAATATCCAACAGCACCAAGTGGAACACGGAATGTCTAACATGAAATTTAAAACAAAACTGTGACTCGGCCATGTCTCGATTAAACAAAAATGTGACAAATAAAACATGACTAAGAGTTCAGTAATTCTGCAACAGCAAGAGAAGTAGAGAATAACATTTAACATACCTTAGAGACTTTAGATGTACAAAGGGCTTCAAGCTCATTGTCATACAACAATTCTGATGAAGATGACTTGAACCACTGAACCCTGCTGGATCCTTCAGTTCCACCTGTGACAGTAGCAGTAACAGATAGCTTGCTTCCTTCTCTTGCTTCTCCAACAATCTTCAAATCGAAGACTTTTGGAGGGGCTAACCAACCAAGGCAGGTAAAGCAAAGTGATCACACATCTAATAGTGACATTATCCCAAAGGGGGAAAACATTAACACTTCCATTGTAAAATGGGCAAAAACATCATTAGTTGCTACCTTTCTTTACTGCCTCTGTTATGGCGCAAGAAGTTTCACCCTCCTGACCTGGAAAGACAACAATATATGTTAATATAAAAAAAAATCATGCATACATGGTACAAGCAGTGGCAGTTGAACAGACCTTCAAGATTGACGGGAGTATATACAAATTTGAGGCGCCAACCCACGTCCTCCTTGGTTAGCGTGTATTCAGTGCTATTTGATAGCACTAGAAGAAATTCACTGCATGAAATCAAGTAGTTGTTTCCATGAATAACATATTATATGAATAGCTTGTGATGTTAGACTAGTGTTCATCCAGAGCAGCTAAGAAAAACCGTTCTATTTCATGTTGGTTTTCATATTTCCTATTTATTTTGTAAATTTAAGTTCAGTTGCCATAAATTGCTCCTTAAAATAGTAGAAACTTCTAGATACCTAAACTCTGGTATCACAAAAGGGATGTGGGAGCCCAAGGCACTCAAAATCGCATTCCATTGGAATAATCACTATCCTACGCTGTTCAGTCTACTTAATTTAAGCTTGAATATTAAGACCCTTTCATACTCGATGGGCAGTGTAAGCAGGATCTTCCTAGTGAGCATTAGAATGATGCCTTATATCGTACATGACCATGCCAGATTTCGTTTCGAGTGCAGAGTCCCAGGAGGCATACCAGTTACTGAACTGCTATATCAAAAACAGACAAGTCGCAAAGTTCTGTTGGAACTTTGTTGGAACTTACTTAACCAAGGCATTGATAATTTCATTCTTAGTTCTTTCTGTCCGGCTACACATATTTTCTTGGAGCTGCATATGGTTGTCAAGCACTAAACTAGATACTGGTCCTACGACCGTTGACTGCTTAGTCAGCAGCTTCTGTACCGGCTATCCAGGGTCAAAACCTAGGTCTGGCTATCTAGACTCGGCGACGACGGTGTACTGTGGCATTCCTTTCCTAAGGCCTTGTTGTGAGGCACACATACATGCTCCCCGCATGAAAATCCAGGACTTGACCTCGTTGGTGGAATCCGGTGACGACTGATGTGAGTTGTATTCCTTCCTCGCAGCTTCGCGTGATGACTAGGCTCCTCTACACCTCATCGCTGTGAAGTTGCTGTTCTATGTAGACGGTCTGTTGGTAGCTTCCGGCGTAGGGGATATAAGGGACCCACTTTTGGCTTGTATTGTGTTTGCTACCCTGCCATTACGTGTTCTTTTTCTTTTCATTTGCCGATTTTATCAGATTTGTAACAATGTGGTTGTATGCATCCTTAGTTGGTGCAGAGGCCGGGGTAATGAAGCTGCCAGTTCTAATAAATACATTTTATTCAGTAAACTCAAAAGTTCCACATAATATTACATACCCATTTTCCTTCTCTCTAAACCATTGAAATTTGCTCAGCCCCTCTTTTCCACCAAAGTATTTTCCATATGCGTTGATTGTGATGTTTCAACAATATCTCCAACAATATGTACATTGGTGACTGATGGTACGCCTGAAATAATGTTATACACAAACAGTTATGGACTTAATAATAAAACTAGCACCAAGTCACTACGAACAGGCCATATGAAGTGCGAACATATTTCTGCAACTTACAAATTGAGATCAATATGGCTACTCTAAAGGAACTGGTCCTTCATTTTTTAACAAGTGAACACTTCTATGTATAGAGGTTAAAGGACCATAAGTAGCTGAACCATTATCAGCAATATTTTAAATGGAAAGGCCAGATATACAAAAGTACACACATTCTTAAAATTATCCTTTATGGTGAATTTTCAAACCAAAAAACAAAATTATCTGTAGCTTCTGTCCACAGAAACTCCAGTATATGATTTGTTAAATAATTCAGAAACTCCAGTATAGTAATTTGTTAAATTACTTTTAGGCAAAAACTAAAAGGCATTGCTACTAAAAAGCAGAAGCTTCCAAATATCTAACCCAAATGGACATGCTACGCACATGTTAGTTCAACCGAAAACTGTAACCATTAGAAAAGTACAGATAAATCAAAAGGGTAGGGGAAACAGGAGACCAAGAGGATTGCAGATATAAAGTACTTACCAGCCTTTACAAAGTCTGTCAGTGTACATTGTGGCTCCCCCTTAACGCCTTGTTCTGTAACAGGGGTATACATAAATACCAAACTTGAATCGATATCATCTATAGTTAGCTGATATTCCATCCCCTCGGCTCCATCTATTACGGAATTGCCGTTCCATGTTCGCCTCAACCAACTAGATTCCAAAAGAGGTTTAACAAGTCAACATAATTCATTATATATAAAATGTTTTAAAAAATAGACGCATTTCACGCGATGTTCATTTGAGCAAATGAAGATTATACGGGTTTGGTAAAGAGGTAGACAAACCTTGCAACACCTTTCCCTGGTGTCCCACCACACCATGCAATCTCAGGAACACCCTTGAGTACATTTCCTTCTACTAGCTCACCATTGACTGTTAGATTGATAATCTTTGGACAACCAGTCCCTAGTAGACAAAAACTGATTAAGGAAACGACTATATAGTGTGGTTTCACTTTACAGTAGGTCAGCACGGTTTAGAAGCCATAAGAGCATTGTATTATTGGGTAATGCAGGAATAAGATCTTGTCTAGTATGGCAAAATAATGGCTGTTTCAGACCATTCCTTATGCACGAGTACTAACATAGTTTAAAAAAAATCTACTTTCATCAGAAACTAAGAAAAACATAAATCATGCAGCAAGGCAAATAAAGTTTCTGAGATGCTTTACTGATAGAGCCCCATAATTTAGAGAACACATTTTATCTAACTTACTACATGCACATTTGTTCTCTATACAAAAATACTAGAAATCAGAATCCAGTTTATCAAATATTGTTAACAGTCAATGAGTTGTTCGATTTACCTGGACAAACAGGTAAAGATACGGCAAAAATGGGTGGAAATTCAGAATCATTCAGCACAGGAGTGCATTCAACTTTCAAACATCTTCCAACATCCTCACGCTTTGGCCAGTACACCTTAAATTTGGCAGGAGTTTAGAACTCACAAAAGGGAGCATGGATAAACTGGCACAACTATAGTAAGCCAATAACGATTAGAACTTGCAACATATAATATCAAGGAGACAAGGTAGAAGTGGACAATAAATGAAAATTGGTAGGGATAACATGTGCACTCTAGAGGGAAGAGCTTTCATCACACCATTAATGTAGTTTTATTTTGTATGATGCAAGTTTGTGGTTTACATTTCTTGCCCATGCCACATATAATTGAGATATAATCGGTGCTTTTAGGTAATTTTGATGAACAAAGAGCGAATGGACATAAGCGCCCTTACTGCTGGCGCCCCTATAACGGTTAATTTTGTGTTCTTAAGGTCAATCGACCAATGTTGGCCAATATTGAGCAAAGGGCTAGAGTCGTAATGGGGAGTTGAGAAACAGAAACCACATGGATAACCATACAGACTACAAAAGGGTCTAAAACGTATTGTTATCTCCAATGCAAATAACAGTTCAAGAAAATGCAAAGAACTTTAGAATGAGTATTTTACCTCACTTAATTCTGCAGGAATTGGCACAAAATCTATCGGTGTCTTGCCACCTAGAAACCATTGGTATTTGAGGACTATACTGCCCTCGCTACTTAGATTTGTGAAGCTAAAATGGCAACGACATGGATCTTCTTCAAATGGATGATCAACATAAGCTGTCTTCACTATGTAATCTTGGGGAATTTTAGTCTTCCATTGCTCAAGCAGGAAGGAAAATGTTGAATCTGTCCAGGCAATTAAACCAAAATAAATCTGCACTTAGAACTATCAAGATTAATCAACAACCTGGAAACAAATATACTTCCTCTGTTCATTAATATAAGGCATTTTGGCAAGCTAATTTTAGTTTGCCAAAACGTTTTATATTAGTGATCGGAGGGAGTAGATCATAAGATTCACTTTGGTTCATGAAATCACCTCAAGCCTTGGCATGCAATGTCTAGGTTTTATTCATGAGAACAAAAGAACTATAAGAACATGAAAATCAATATTGTTGACAAAAGTAAGCATGCATCATTGACTCATTGTCAATATGCGTTAAGAAGCAATGACCAGTTGACCACTCTTGCCACACGATCCGTTGGCATCACTGCCCTAGCATAAGCCAGTACATCTAACAAAATACATGCTTTCGAAGTAATACAGATTATATAAATGAGCTATCATTACATATTTTTGTAGTCTCAGACCAATGTACATATATTCCTTAAATATAGTATAAGTGCACTCACTATGAGTCATATATCATATGACATTGTTTGTATTGTAACAGACATCTATAGAAGACTAAGTAATAAGATACAGAACGAGCGATTTTTGTATATATCTCTGGATACCTCCATGATATACGGGTCTTCTCTTTAGTTAATTCGTATATACTGGTATGATATATGCATGGTAATCTTGGGCGTCTAGACGATGGTCTCTGTGTTGTAGGCGGCGTATGGCGGGGTGTATGGCGGGCCTGGCGCCGGTGCTGGCGGCTTGGGAATGGGCGCCGGCTTGGGTGGCTTGGGAGTGGGCGCTGGCTTGGGTGGCTTGGGAGTGGGCGCCGGCTTGGGCGGCTTGGGAGTGGGCGCGGGTGGCGCGGGCGGCGCCGGCGGCTTGGGCCCCGGCGGCGAGGGCGAGAAGCCGCAGCGGATCATGCAGACGATGCTCTTCTGGTTGCAGGTGATGACGCAGAGGGGCAGGTCAGGGCCCTTGCGCATGCACCCAAAGGCGCAGCTCATCACCGTGCTGATGCACCCGATCATGCACTGCATCATCCCGTCGAGGTCCGGATCAGCTTTATCCGTCACCGGGTGCTTCGCTCCGGCTGCGTCCACGGGCCTCGCGGCGACCTGACGGTCAGCGAGGCCGGCTAGTGCCACGAGGACCAGGAGGAGGAGGGCGGAGTTGGAGCTAGCCATGCTGGTGTTGCTTTGTGTATAGATCGATGGGTACAATTGTGTAGTGATAAGACGGTTTATATAGGGGAACTTGCGTGGTGTATCTCGCTGGACTTGCATTTTTGGTGTGTGCTGCAGTTGCTTTTCCGCGCACGCACACACACGATACGGGTGATTAACGTATGGATGCATGAATTATGTGTGAGCAGAGAAATATGAATAAATACGTTACTCCCTTTGTTCATCTATGGCCACTTCATAATTCGGTCTAACTTTGACCGTCGATTTTACCGACAAAATATATGTTATATTTCACAAGAATATACTGTTGGGTTCATATTTGCAGATTATAGAGCAGCAAATGCATCTACTAACATGTAAACATCAGAAAATGTTGTCAGGGAGCAAATTTCTCTGCATAAGAATCATACCAGCAGCATGTTCAGGGGAGCAAAACTCCCAACCAGCACGAATGCATATAGCTGTATGAGCAGGATATTGCTGTGCAAGTTCAGCCTCACTGGGGTTCAGATCTGCATCAAATTCACACTTTAGAAAATGCAAGATCTCAATGTAATCAGGTACTACATTCCGGTCACATCAAGCAATCTAGTCAATACTTATCCAACCAGGCCAATGCAGCCCTTCACATGATTAATCAATTTGTCAAAGGAGAAATGACAACAGTCCTATACCTAAAGGATAAAACGCTTGCCCAAGTTGAACCGAAACCTACTGATTCACCGTTTTGGAAAGGCATTATGGCCGTAAAAAATCAGTTTTTTACATTAGGTTCCTTTTCGGTGGGTAATGGTTTAGGGGTTAGGTTTTGGGAGGATAAGTGGCTAGGTAATGATACCTTAGCCTCTCAATATCCTGGACTGTATAATATTGCAAGTCATAAAAATGTGTTGGTAGCGCATGTGCTGGCGAACAACCCATTAAACATACAATTCAGGCGAACTCTAAGAGGAAACAATTGGACCTCTTGGATTCAGCTTGTCCGGCGACTCATGGGAGTTTCTTTGACAGCTGATGATGATACTTTCATTTGGAATTTGACTCCAAATGGAAAATTCACGGTAAAATCGATGTATGCTGATTATATGAATGGGCATACACCTTTTCTTCGAACATATCTTTGGAAATTGAAAGTTCCTTTGAAAATCAAAATCTTCATGTGGTTTTTGAACAAAAAGGTTTTGCTTACAAAAGATAACCTCATTAGGAGGAGATGGACAGGATGTAAAAAATGTGTCTTTTGTCAGTCTGATGAGTCTGTTGAGCATTTGTTTATATCTTGCCCCTTTGCCCGTCAAATTTGGAGATTGATGCATTTCACCTTTAGTATACCAACTCCATCTAGTGTGGCTAATATGTTTGGTCATTGGCTAGGTGGTATAGACAAAAAAACTAAAGCTCGTATTCGCATTGGCGTTTGTGCATTTCTTTGGGCAATTTGGAATTGTCGGAATGATATAGTTTTTAACAACAACAAAGGTGTTCATTTTTTGCAGGTTGTTCATCGCGCCACGTACTGGATTCACATGTGGTCCTTCCTTCTGCCGGAGGACCAAAGGGCACTTATGCATACCGGCTGCACACGTTTGCTGGCAGTCGTTGGGGCTATCTTGTCCTAGGGTGGTTGGCAGCACACTAGAAGACTTCAACATGTGTAGTCTTCGTTTAAGAGCTGTCTTTAGGTGGCTGATTCATGTAGCCACGTTGGTTGATCCGTGATTGTAATAAGTTAGATATGGTACTTGCAAACTTTTAAACTCTTCTTAATAAAAAAGCTGTGTGCATCATCACGATGCAGAGGCTGGGACTTTTTCCCTTTTCAAAAAAAAAAAACAGTCCTATACCTACTATGCATGGTTTACTTGGAAATATCTCAAGCAACAAGCCAACAATAATTAATTTCTCCCTAAATGTGATTTACAACAGCAATAAGCCTAAGATCAGTATCAAGACAGATATACCTTACCACAATTCCTCTCTTTTTTCGATGATCCTTAGTACAGGTTCAGCAAATCAAAAAAAAGCAATACAATGAAAACCATGTCTACGCATACCTTGATCGTTGAATTTTTTCAATGTAGGGCCTACAAGCAGAATAGAAGCAGCTTCCAAGTGTGGCATCTCAAGAAGTGGATTCTCCTCCACACGTAAATTCTGATGGCAGTTTATAGACAACAGTGAGATAACTATGCTGAATCCTCATGCATCAAAATTCTATATAACTTCATATATTTGAATATTTCTTATACAGGAAATTCAGGTTCCAATTGTTTGTATTAACATCAATATCATAATCAAGAATGGTGTGAATTGCTCCATTCATGCGTATATATTGTCTGTAACACAAAGGTTGAAGAATGTTGTGGTTGTTACCAGTTATCGATCCCAAATAGCGAATTAACTAATTTCTGTAGTCTACGTATTTCATGAGTATGAGTTCAAGAATAATAGATAGGGTGCGACTAATTCTCAATTGACCAAGAATTAGCTTAATTCTCGTTCAGATGGCGTCATCAAATCGCAGTTGACTGAGAGCCAGCATGGATCACGACGCAAAAGCTACTCCTCCCTTTTCTTTTTTGATCAAATGGTCTGGAACATTTTTTTCCTCAGTTGGAACGCACTTGCAACTCGAAAAACCAGTTGCAAGCTCTAGCACGAATCATGACGCAATCCAACGGTTCAGGAATCGACCGAGCTCTAACTTAAATCTCATTCAACCAAGAATTAGCAAAACTGTAATAGATATACACACCTCAATATTGAACAAAAGTACAAATAACCTGGAGTTAAAGGGCAAGGCTACCATCGAAGATGCGGACATGACATAGCCTAGCTCGATAATGAAGAAAAAAGCAATGTAAATAACTTATAACTAAAATTCAGGAAAACCAACCTCCAGAGAAGGCAAATGTGGAAATCCCTTCAAGGTTGATATTTTATTTCTGCTGGCTGCTAACACCTATACCAAAACAAAGGCAGCTAAGGTCTAACCAGAATATTTGATTATGTTCAAGTCAAACAAAATCAGCATACTCACCTGAAGTCGAGGCTGACTGGCCATAGAGAGTGACTTTAACCTATTTTGAGCAACAGAAAGGAACTGGAGCAGGAAGAGAGATAATAGACTGAGATTTAGCTTTACCAAAGTACATAAATGGTCGACCACTAAGACTAAGTTCGCAACATTACATACCTCCAAGTTAGGAAATTCAGGAAGGCTAGCGAGTGAAGTTATTTGATTTCCAGCAAGGTAAAGTTGCTACATAGTTCAGTATAAATAAAAATTAGTGCTCATGAGCATTTTATGTGTTCAGTCAATATGACTGGGGAAGCACAAACCTGGAGGACTTTGCAATTCTCAAGAGGCTCAAACTCAGGGAGCTTAAAGTCATTAAAGCTCAAATCAAGAACCTGGCAATATTATGGAACACAGATGGTAGCAAAAGCAGAATCAACAACCAATCAACAGAGATACTATACACGGAATCTCACAGGAGGCCAGGACATAAACAAAAAGGTACGAGAGTATACCTTTACCCCATTCAGTATCTCAATTCCCTCCAAACTAGATAACAGATTGTCCCGAAGATACACAAACTAGAAACGAGAAATGTAGTTAGCAGACATTTTTTCACTGCTATTTCATAACGAATGCTGGTTGTATATATCTTTGCACACTTCCTAGGTTTAGTAACTAGCATACAAATTAACAACCCTGCTTTACTCTAGTTATTTCAGACGAGCACAAAACAGTGAGTTTTACATGCCAGAAAACAGAAGAGAAGGATAGGCTAAATGCACTTACCTCAAGTTTAGGTGTTAGTCTAAGCTGTTTCAGACTACGCACTCTATGACCTCTTGAATCCAGTCTCTGTATCAGTAGAAAATATGTTGGATGGAAGAAAACAACCACGTGATGCAATCATCTTGATTATTCATAGGCATGTAGAAAAGCAACACTAACCAGTTCATCACTAGCCTTCAGATCCACATGTGGCAGCATCATGAACCGGGAGTCACGAGTTGCAGCAGTAGAACTCTTCCTCCGGCTCGACACAGATGAACCCTTGTCTCCCGATGATGTCTGAGAACCAAATTTCTTCGTGGCACTGCTTGTCACTGAAGATGACCGCGGTGAGGATAGAGAAGCATTTGAGGCCATTCTCCTGGAACTGGCACTAGCACTGCTGCCATTGGAGTTCTCTGTCAGGGATGGAACCTTCTTCAGTGTAGAAGTTGGTGATGCCTTAACAGCAGGCTTCTTCACCGAATCCACCTTGGTCCTCTCAGACGGCAAGGATGACCTCTTTTCCACTGAGAGCCTGGAGCTAACAGTGGGGGCTGACAGCAGTTTACTCTTCTTCGCCCCATCCGACAGCAAAGTACTAGCCTTCTTAGCAACAACTGAGCTCCCATTCTCCTGTTGCTTCCCAGAAGTTCCAGTGCTGCTTCTTCTCTGCACCGAACCAGCATTCACAGTAGAGGTAGGCCTCATGGACGAAGACCGGGACACATTCGACTCTGCCGAGGTAACACCATCGGCCCGCTTCTTGACTGACGAAGTGGCCCCTGACATGGACCTGCCAGTGAGTGCAGATGCTCGAGGCTTCACCGGTTTAGCCACCTTTGGCGATTCCGGCGGAGCTTCCATTCCAGACAATCAGAATGAAAAAAGCCTCAAGCGGATTCACCCCCAATGCGCTCTAATCAAGCCAACAACCTCTTGATGGCTACTGAACACATGAGTGACCTGGATTGCCAGAAGACAAACACCCAATCAGTGTGACAGACAGAGGTGAAAGGGTCAGTAAATTGCTTAATAATTCGATACAGAAATCGCAGATTCCTATCACCCACCCGCGTCTTATGGAACCTGAATGCTAGTGCTAAATTCGAAATCGGTGGCCGAATTCGTCAACGCCTCAACAGAAATGACGAAGGCTGTGACGCGAGCCTCGTAGTACCAATCAGACGGAATCGTGCAATCACGACGCCGTACAAAAATATGCGAAACATTTAAAGCTCGACAGAATCATATGCAACAACCGTATGTCTGAGGTCGGAATTCAAAACAAAAACAAAATTACGTCCGAGATGGTCAAACCCGCAAGCTGGAACACCCGAGGCACTGTAGAACAAGCTCGAACCACGCTTAAATGTTTGCCAGAGATGCTCCTAAAACCCTAGCAAGTGCTACTACATGCGCATAAACCTGCCCCCAATCGGCGAGAGCTCGACCCGCCGGAATCGACGCCGGCGAGACCCGGGACGGAGCGCTCGGATACTAATCGCATCCCTAGACACACAGGTCACTCAGAAATGTGGCTCGAATTCAAAAACCCACCCAAGAGAAAAACGCCAACAATTTCCGGCGACAAAAATAAAAATCGAGCGGCGGGGCTACTCGCTCACCTCCCCTGTCGCAGCCGGGCGGCCGTCCCCCGCCTCCGGTTCCGCCAATGCGGCCACGGGCGCGCAAGGTGCTCGTCGAGGGGGAGCCGAAGACGAGGAGGGTGGGAGTGGGAGAGCAGAGCAGAGGAGAGGAGAGCTAGCGCACTAGGGAAAGGGACACGCCCAGCCAGCAGCCGGGGAAGAGTATCCGATGGGTAAGCGAAGCACAGGAGTCGTCAGAGAGTCCGACCCCTGATTATGGACTGTTCCAGGGGTGTGGGTGCATAAACGCGAAATAAAAAGTCCGCCCTGGTCGGTCCCGCTCCCGCCCTCCGCGCTTTGATTTGGGCCCGGCCGTTTCGAAAATCGAACGGCTGCTTTCATGTATGTGCCTGGAGATACTGGGAATTAAATAAGACGATCAGGGGGTATGTGTGAAGTGGACAAGGCGCCGACGCCGGCGTGCGCGGCTTTGTCGCTCGGACCTTGGGGTCGTGTTGGGTTTCGTGAGAGTAATCTACGGCTTAGCTTAAGCGCGCGCTGTCACACCGGTCCAGTTCTTCGGCGTGGGCTGTGTCCCACCTGGCAGTGAGCTAGCTGCCTGGCCGTATGTGCATGCAGCAGATTCTTCTGAAGCCTCGTTGCCTCGATTTTCTTGCCACCACATTTGTTTTGATCTAAAACCATCTATATATGTCTTCATTTCACGAAGTTTTCCATGTGGCGGCATCGGGGAAAGAAATATGGAAAAAGCGGGGGGCCGTTGAAAGAGAATTGGACACTAAACCGTTGTCAAAATCGCCTCCGGTAACCTCTCCTCCATCGCCATCAATTTCCAAAATGTCCGCGTGTTTAAGGGATCCTTTAAGGAAGTCTTCTGTAGAACATCGGATTGGACTTAATAACCCGATGAAGTTGTAGGAGCATAACATGAGTATCCGACGGACATCGTGCTGGACGTGTAATCTAGGGACCGATCCGTAGATGACCCCGGGATAGCTGCACACATACTAGGAGAGCATGTCCCCGATGAACCCCGGATCGGTAGGAGCCAGGGGGCTATGGTTGAAGTAGTTAGCCCCCGACATCGCGTGGTAGACCTCGAGTTTTTGCCGATAAGCTGCTCTGAAGATCCTCTCAATTGAATCGAAATAATCGTTGTGTGAGTTAGGCGGGGGCGAAGGAGTGTCTCTCTCAGTGGAAGTAGCCCCGGTTCCGACCATGGTTGGAGGTGACTCTCGGCAGGCCCCCTCGTCCTCCATGGAGTGGAGTTCCTTCTCGACCTAGTATGAGGCCGGCATTGTGACCGAAGAGGTTGAAGTAGATCTGATCTACATGAAGCGCGCACTCCCTACCTGACGCGTCAACTGTCAAAAAAATGTTTTTAAAAATCGCACGACAATCTCACTTCTGAGAATTGAAAGAGAGTTTATATGTCAGGTAGGAGCTCGTGCCAACAGGTAAGAATCAAGATGATGATAAAGTTTCATCATACATTGTTCATGGTGTGATTACAAGATCGCAAGACTACGAGAGGCGGATCTCGTCGGGTTATATAAGCACCCGACAAGAGTATATGAATTTAGGGTTTATAGGTATGGAGACTATGGAGGCTAGGTGATGACCCACAAGTGTAGGAGATCGCAACAGTCTTCGAGTGAAGTATTTCAATCCAAATTTATTAATTCGACACAAGGGGAGACACAAAAAATTTATAAGCCTTAGCAGTTGAGTTGTCAATTCAACCACACCTGAAAGTGATCTTGCTTGACTGAATTTATTAGTAGCAACAGTTGAAAGGACAAGGATGTCGCCTAGAGGGGGGTGAATAGGCGATTTAAACTTTTCCGGTTTAGGCTTGATAAATGCGGAATAAAACTAGGTATTTAAAATAACAAGCCAACAACCTAAATATACTAGGCTCACCTATGTGCACCAACAACTTATGCTAAGCAAGACAAGCAACAAAAATATAGCAATATAGAATACTTCAAGCACGAAGACTATCACAATGTAAAGTGCATAAGTAAAGAGCTCGGGTATAGAAATAATCGAGGCACGCCGAGACGAGGATGTATTTCTGAGTTCCTCCTTTTTAGGAGAGTACGTCTCGTTGGAGAGGTGTGAGGCACCACAAAGGTCGATCTCAACGCCACAAAGGCTCACCCTATTCTCCGATGAACTGCACCACAAAGGATTGGTTCACCTTCCACTATCGGAATCCTTTTAGGCGGAAACCGGAGCCTTTATAACAACGATCCGGGGCACACACCCACAACCAAATTGGGGGCTCCCGAACAGCTACAAGTGACCACTCAAGGTCTCAACCACCACAAAGGCGTCTAGGGTCCAAAGACCCAAGAGTAACAAGCTCACAAACTTTCAACTTCCACGAATCCTCGTGGAGAGCAAACCGATGCACCAAATGCAAATGGCAAGAGCACAAGTGCTCAAATCCTTCACTCTCAAATTCCAACAAAGCAACAAATGCTTATGAGGGAATAAGAGAGGAAGAACAAAGATGAGATTCACCAAGAACTCCAAGATCAAGATTGAAAGGATCGTATGACACCTAGAGGGGGGTGAATAGGTGCTACTTCAATTTTAGTACTTTTTCAAATTAGGCTTGACACAAAAGGTAAATTCTCTAGATATGCAACTATGGTGAATTTACCTATATGACAAACAAACAACTAAACAAGATACACGAAGTAAAGACTATAAACAAGGATAGAAGTAACCGAAAGTGAAAGCACGCGGAGACACGGATGTAATCCCGAGTTCCTCCTTTTTAGGGGAGTACGTCTCGTTGGAGAGGTGTGAGCTACCACAAAGGTCAAAACTCAACCGCCACAAAGGCGGGTGCACCTTCTTCTCCGATGAACCGCACCACAAAGGTTTGGTTCACCTTCCACTATCGGAATCCTTCAAGGCGGAATCCGGAGCCCTTACAACAACGATCCGGGGCACAACCCACAAGAGGATTGGGGGCTCCCAAACAGCTACAAATCTGTCACAAAGACAATCAAGTGAGTACAATATGAGGCTAGGTTTTCCCAATGGAAATCCTAGCAAAGGGTCCCTCAAGTGAATGAGGGGGAAATGAAGAACGGCTTGGTGAAGATGTAGATCCGGGGCTTCTCCTTCAATCCTCCAAGTATCAACGAGTTTGGGTGGAGGGATTGGGAGATCTATCAAATCTTGAGCTTGCAATCAATGGTGTTCTTCAATGTGTTCAAGCTACTTGTCTCAAGGTAGGTGGAGGGCTATTTAAAGCTCCTCCAATAAGTGGCCGTTGGAGATGCCAGACTGGCCAGCTGGGGGCCGGTTTGGCCGGCCTGGGAGCCGGCCTGGCGTGCTTTGGCCAGCAGCAGGGAAGCCGGCATGGGGGCCGGACTGGCCGGCCAGGGAACCGGCTAGCCAGCCGAGCCAGCCGGCCAGGGGCCCGGACTGACCGGCCTGGCAGCCGGCAACCCAGCAGAGCCACCCGGCCAGGGGCCCGGACTGGTCCGGCCAGGGAACCGGCTACCCAGCCGAGCCAGCCGGCCTGGAGCCCGGCCTGGCCGGCCTGGGAACCGGCCACCTAGGGCACCTCGCCTCTTATCCGATATCCCGAACGTTCTTTCTTCTTTTTGTATATGGAGAGATACCGGACGAATTCTGAAACCACTTAGCAACATATTAAACTTTCACGGTGTTGTTATCTAACACACAAAACATAGAGGGGATAATAAATGACCTTTCAATCTCCCCCTTTTTGGTGTTAGATGACAACACACGGATTTGCAATTGAGACCACACTATATCATGTTTAGACAAAGAAATGGCTCCCCCTACATGTGTGCATATATTTTGTTTGCCTTGGAATGCAAATGCACATATAAGGGGGACACATTCCCAACAAGATAAACAACAAGATATAGAAACAACATAGTTGCACATCCATAAACATATCCAACAAAGTTGAGATTTGGAGACGATCATACCTTGTACCAAGAGATGTAGATGGATTCATATCAATGCACAATATCCTAAAAACTCAACCATAGATAAATCCGAATACCGAAATCCATAGATTCATACAATAATTTATCCATCTCATACAACATAACCCATAGTTACACAACATAACCACATAAGGTTCCACGAGCACAAACCACATAAAGTTCAACTAAAACAAATACGATGAAAGACAACGAAAATGCAAATAGAAACCATGCATGAATGCAAATCCCCTCGGATATCTCTCCCCCTTTGGCATCAAGACACCAAAAAGGAAGAAAGACACGAGAGATCCCATGTATCACTCATCGGGAAACTCCTCCTCATCATCATGAGCAGCTTCATTCCGCCACCAAACGCTTGACCGGAGCTAGATTCACCTTGGGAGCCCGGATAATAGGGAGCAAGAGAGGAAGCATCATCACCGAACCAATAGGTGTTCTTGGACATGTAAGTGTTCTCCGAGACCTCGGCTGAAGTTGAGTGAGAAGGCTCGGGGAAGTCAAGTTTCTTCATAATTGCCCTTTGATTGCGGTTATAAGACTTTTGCTTGCAATATGCCTTGAAATCCTTGACTTGCTTATCCACAAAGAAGCAATTCATCTTCTTGAAAGCATCTAAAATGTCGTGCTTCTTGGGGGGCTCAACATGAGCTTCAGGGGCTGCAGCTCTAGCACGCTTCTCTTGAGAAGGAATGACCGCATCCGGAGGACGAGCGGGTAAGGAATGAAGAGTAGGTGTGTACAAAGTTGGGACATAGGCATTGAGTGAGACTTGATCCAACTTTCTCTCAAAGAGCTTCTGAAGATAGGGACCATAGATGGGAACCCTTTTGTCAAGAACCACGGTGTGCATCTCTTCCCACATATAGTCAAGAACATCAATTTTCTTCTTCCTCCAAAAGGTGGGCATAATGTGATGAAGGAGATTGATCATATATGCACGAGCCTCAGTCTTCTCCCCAAACTTGACAGCGATAGTGTTCCGGAGAATAGCATAAGTGGTTTGCCAAAATGGAGTCATATGAGTGCACTTGGGGACCTTTCCAACAAGGCCCAACCCGGGAGGATAGCAATGATGGATCGCGGGATCGGCTTTCATGATGGTTTGTGAGTGAATACGAACATAAGCCATGGGACAATGAGGTAGCTCCTCGATGCCAAAGAGAGCACCAAATTCAGCAAGGGAGGCTTCACACTTGATACCGGCACTCATCCAAGTCATAGTCCTTGGTTCTTCCCTTGAGAAATAAACTGTGGCATAGAATTCTTGAAGCAAATCGGGAGAATAAGGTGTACCCACTCCCATGAGATTAGAAATGCCATGAAAGTCCATAACCTCCATCACCTCCGGCCAAATATCACTTGCACTATCCACATTGAAGCAAAACGTGGAGACATGAGAGTTCTCATGGGTTCTATGATTTGATCAAACATTTGGAGATGCATCTTGCAATAAAAACGGCTATCCTCCGGGCAAGTGGGGTGGGAAAAGCATATGGATTGAACTCCAACCGATCATGCTCAAACTCATCACTAGGCACTTTGATCCAAGATGAACGTACCGGTTCCGCTGGATTGGAAGGGGAAGGCCCCTTTTTCTTGCCGCTTTCTTGATCTTCTTGGAGTTGGTGTTGAGAGCAGATTCCCTAACATTGGCCTTGCCCCGGTACCTGGAGAGGGGTGGAGTCCTCAAGATCCTCAAGGTCATCAAACGTTGAATCCTCAGCCATTGCCACGAAATTGGAGCTTCACCAAGAAATCCCCACACACACCAACAATGGAGGAGAGCTCCCCCAAATCTTCACCAAAGGATGAAACTTGTGGATGGAAGGAAGATCTGGAGGGGATCTTTCAGATCTGAGGCAGGGGAGGGTGGGGGGGCTCTAATGGAGGGGGCGGCGGTGGTGGAGCACGGGAGGGGCAGCCATGGGGGGAGCACGGGCTGGGAGGAGGAAGAAGTGAGGAAAAACTGTTCGGGACCCTCCTCTTGATCGAATCCATGTGCTCTGCCTGCCCGGCACGGGGGCCGGTTGAGCCGGCCAGGGAGCCGGGCTGCAACCCGAGGCGCCCGGCACGGAGCCGGTTGAGCCGGGCAGGGAACCGGGCAGCACCCGAGGCGCCCGGCACAGCGGCCGGCTGGTCCGGCCTGAGAGCCGGCTAGGCAGATTTTCCCTTCCACACTTCTTTTCTTCATGAAAACCTTGGCACAAACAACGAAACTCTTCTCCTCTTGAAAACCTTTGAATCAAACACAACTTTGATGACTGCTGGACTGCTTTGGATAACCATCTTCAAGAATAACCATGGAGCAATTGAGAGTGACACGGGGGGATGCAAACATGAAGAAATCTTCACACTTCCAATGGATAAAACAAAAAATCCCAAATAGCAACATTGGAAGTGATTAGATGTGAAAACAACAATATGCAATGAACACTCGAACAAGACTCAACTCTTCAAAAGAAGAGGGCGGTGGCCTAGGCCACCATGTATGAGTGTATGTGGTGTGACACCGCGAAGATATATCTTGGGTTCACCGCCACTACTCGTCATTTAAGCTCACAATTCATAGAACGAAAATAGAGATGCAAATGAGTTCTTACTATCGGCATAATGGGGGGAGGGATAGTCCAATGGATTAGGACCGCACTCCCCCTATGTCCATGCCTACACCTAAACCAAACATATAGCTAAGATATAGGTGTGTATGCAAGATAGTCAAGCGACGCTCCCCGAATCTACGATATTTAGCTCATGCCTCAAATAAGTGAACCTTGCTTCATCAAGTGGCTTCGTGAACATATCGGCAAGTTGGATCTTCGTGGGAATATAGCCAAGCTCAATGTCACCCCGGTTGATGTGATCACGAATGAAGTGATAACGAATCTCAATATGCTTCGTTCTTGAGTGCTCCACCGGGTTGTGTCCAATCTTGATAGCACTTTCATTGTCACACAAAAGAGGCACTTTGTCACAATGGACACCGTATTCCTTTAAAGTTTGCCTCATCCATAACAATTGAGTGCAACAACTAGCGGCCGCCACATACTCGGCTTCGGTGGTGGAGAGAGATATACAATTTTGCTTCTTAGAAGACCAACTCACCAAGGACCTACCAAGGAATTGGCATGCCCCGGAAGTTGATTTCCTATCATCCTTGCAACCGGCCCAATCCGAATCCGTGTAACCGGCAAGAGAGAATGTTGAGCCTTTAGGATACCACAAACCAAACCTTGGGGTATGAACCAAATATCGAAAGATTCGAAGAACCGCCGTTTGGTGGCTTTCTTTGGGAGCCGCTTGGTACCTTGCACACACTCCTACACTCAACACAATATCGGGTCTAGATGCACAAAGATAAAGCAAAGAACCAATCATAGAGCGATAGAGCTTTTGATCAACATCCTTATCTTTACCCTTTGGATTAAGTTCAAGATGACACTTGGTGTCCATAGGAAACTTCTTCTCTTTAGCATTTTGCATCTTGAACCTCTTGAGCATGTCTTGGATATATTTGGCTTGAGAGATGTAACATCCCAATTTTCACAAAAAATTAAAAATTCATACATGGCATGCATCATCACTTTGCATTTTGCATTTGCACTTGTTTTCAAAGTTTCAAAGAAATAAAAACTTTGTAGTTCAAATATTTCAAAAATGTTACCAAATAGTTTAGTTTGGTAAAGCTTGATTTTACAAATTTTTACAAAGTTGTTTGAACCCATTTGGATGAATATTCTAAAAGTTATAAAAGTTTTCAGAAAAAGAAAAAGGAAAAAGAACAAAAAAAAAAGACTTAGCCGAGCTAACTGGGCCAAGCCCATCTTCTTTTCCTCTGCGCGCGCGCGAGCCAGCAGCCCAGCAACAACCGTGGCCCATCTCTCTCTCCTCTCTCACTGACATGCGGGCCCCGCATGTCTAGCACCGACAGCCCCAGGTCAACGTCGTCTTCCTCGTCCTCAAATCACGCTCGTGAAACGGCAGGAGACAGCCGGCGATCCTCCATCAATCCGTGTGTTTAAGGCCATGATTCTCGCTCCCGTCTTGTCCTACATAACCACCACCCCCTCCTCCTCCTTTTGCCCCAGACCACACCACTCGAGCGCCACCAGGCTGCTCACACGAGCCCCCGACGTTTCGCCACGGCCGCCGGCGAGTTCTTCATTTTCCGGCGAGTACAGGACGCCCCAAGCCTTCCCCTGCCCTCCTTTCTTCTTACTTCCTCCTTGCGCTTCATTTTGACAAGGTCCGGTATTTTTTGTGTGCCCAGATCGAGCGATCCTTCATCGACACGAAGCTCCGGCCGCTGTCTTCAACTCTGGCGAGGAATCACGGGGGAACCAGGAAGCTCCGCCACCTCCCACTTCGCCACTGCCTCCGCCACGTCGTCCTGCATCGCGTGGTAACAAAAGCCCCCTCCCAAACCCCTTGTTTCGTCAAACACGTGAATTCTGGCGATGGCACCACCGCAGAACTTAGGTTTCCGGCGAAACTCCGGCGGAAGCGTCAGTGACCATTTGGTCCAGTAGATCTAGGCCGTCCGATCTAGATCCAGTGGTTAGGATTAGATCACTTACGCGAAGGGGTATGAACCAATGGGAGTACGCCACGTCGCCAAGTCGCCCCGTCATCGCCTCGTCATCGCTGCGTCAGCGCCACGTCAAGCCTCGTCAGCGCCACGTCAAGCCTCGTCAGCGCCAGCGTGGAGAAGATTTTCTGTTTTATTTTCTTTTAACAGTTTTTGCAGAAAAACCCCTGTAACTTAGTTTTATCAATACTTTTTCTCTGTTTATCCAAATTCAAATATTTTTATATATTTGAAATCCTTGGAACGAGTAGAAACTTTCTGCTGTATTAGTTTCCTGTTTTGTCAAACTTAAAATTATTCAAATTTCAAAGTGAGGAGTTTGAGTATTTTTGACATAACTTTAGTTATAAAATTTATTTTTGAGTGAATCCAATTGCAGAAAATTTGTTCAAATGCCCTCTGTCCAGTAGTATTTGTTTTAATTTTTGAATATGTGTTTAACTACAGAATACTTTTAAATTGTGTTAATAACCTTTTTGTTGCCCAAATAATGTTTAACTTGGTTATTAAAAATTAAATAAAACCTTGCCACTTTTGCATGCATATAGAAAATAACTTAAAACAGTAGATAAAAAAATTGTTTGCATTGCACACATACATGCATGACTTAGTATTTTTAGAAGAGTTGAGTTGCACTTAGAAAACACTTAGTAAAATTTTTGCATCTCATATTGCATGTCATATTTCCCTTAGAAATTTTTGGAATGCTTGTATGTTTATTTGTGATGTTTCTATGTGTTAGAATATTCGGAGGGAAACGAGGATTATTGCAACTGCTACTACTGTTCTCCTTGTTGCCAAGGCAAGTGGCACACCTCATAAACTTCCTAAGTATTTTGTCTATGCATGAGTAGAATATTTTTCTTAAGCATGTGTAGGACTTAGTAGAATTGCTATGCTAAAACTGTTTAGAATAGCTCCCCTTTTACTAGTTGTCTAGCAGCTAAATTCTACTAAGTTAAAATGAACACCTGGGTGGATTTGGGCTTGATTGGCTGTTGAGAGTTGAGTGTTGTCCCCAGGGGTTTTACCTGAGGGATAATCACTTGTGGATGGCCACCCAGGAACAAAGGGATCTGAAGAACTCCAAGAGAAGATTGCTTCCCGTGCAACCATTTGTCATATGGGCTCTGTCTTGACGGAGTACGTTGGTGTGAACCTGGGTCCGGAGATCGACAGATGTAGAGATGATAGGTGGGCGGTGGTCTCCTGGTGATCATGGGAACACAACTTCTGAAAAGTCTCGTCTCGATCTTCTCCTTTTCCTTCTCACTAAATGAGTGTAGAGGATAGTTTGGGTTGATTGGGTCAAATGGTGAAAGTGCACACCCTCTCGAGAGTTAAAAACTAAGTACTTAGCCGTGTCCCCGGTTACGGACAATTCTGAGCAGCTGATCAAGGACGTCAACGGAGGATCCCAACATGCCAACTTCAAAATAAAACTTGTTAGTAAACAACATTAGGGACTCCCCGGGGTTTTACCGGAGGTAGTCATTTGACACACTGGGGTTTTACCATGTGTTGTCACGGTTCACTGGGGTTTTACCAGTGTTACCAATCTAATAGATGCAAAGTGTTTTACAAAGTGATAAGATAAAACTAGCTTTATGCAAATTAGCCTGTGAGCTCCACCAGCCAAATAAGCATATAGGTTATTAGAGTTATTCCACTAAGTGTCCACATAGTGTCACTTGCCAGTTCCATTTTTAATGGTTCTGACCCACTCTGTTGCAAATTTTTATTTGTTGCAGATTGTTCTGACAACGAGTGAGTTTACGTTAAGGTTTCGAGTCTGCAACCAACATGCTCGCCTGTGGCGCATGAAGATGATGGAGACTCCATGAAGAATAATTTTCCGCTGCTTTATTATTTCAAGCTAGCCCTGGGCTATGCAAAGATGTAACGAACCATTTATTTATCAAGTTCTGGATCATTCGTGTAGTAATGATACAATGTTGTGATATTCGTCTTAAACTGTGTGTGCAAATGAAACGATCCAGGGGTTTGCACTATACACAGGTACCTTGCCAATTTCTAAGTGCAGGTACACTACAGATGGTATCAGAGCCCTGTGTTGCCTGTAGGTTCGAAACCCCTAAGTTTGGATAGAAATAGCTTGGCCAAAAATTTATTTTGCTAAGTATCAAAACATACAAAGTTTCTTTTGATTGTTTTTTTTAGGTACTCGTAATATCTTGACTTGTGCATTTTATCTCATACCTTGTTCTTTCTAACTTAAGGATGAAGAGATTCGATTACACTGCGGGGAGGACTTCGTGGAAACTCGCTTTGGTTTCTACCTCCTCGACTTACTTGATCGCTTGAAGTTGCCCGTACCCAGGATCAAGGGCTGCATCTTGAAGAATTTCCACAAGGAAGGTTGCTGGGGAATCAAGGCGATGCAGCTTGGACGTGAGGACGAGGACAACATAGAGATCAAGGTGGTGAGCGACTCCATGGAGAAGGGACTCAACATCATCATGCAAGATTTGATTGGGCGTCTCTGTGGACGCTACTACAAGGAACTGGGCGGACACTACTCCATTCTTTTTGGAAGACGTGATGAAGAAGGAGAACCCTATGAATTCGACACCAAGGATAGGGGCAAGGCCGAGTTCGTAGGCAAGTACTTTCAGGACTTGGAGTACCAAGTCAAGGAACTTTTTGAAGATAGGCGCGAAGAACTCTTCAAAAATGATGAGCTGTGCGCCCGACTTCAGGAGAATGAAGAGAAGGTGAAGGCACAAGAAGAAGAGACCAAGGCCCTAGAAGAGAATTCCAGGAGCAAGACAAGAAGTACAAGAACCAAGAGAAGAGAGTCCAGCAGAAGAACAAGCAGATAAAAGAAATGAAGTTAGAGCTTGAAAGCAATGAAGTAGAACTGGAGGCAGACCGTGACTTGATCAAGCAACTTCGTGCAGAAAAGAGAGTTGCAGGAGAAGAACTCTGCACTGGAGAAGGAAGTGAAAGAACTCAAGCTGATGTTTGATCAGGAAGGTTACGAGATTCAGGAGGTTGAAGAAGTTGATGATACCATGGTTGAGGGGTAGGATAGTTAGAGAGACTACCATTATCTTTCCACCTAGACGTTATCCTTCGATTTTGTACTGATCTACCAAATTGTGGTATGGCAGTACCCATGTTTATTTTCAGAAAACCGTGTGTTTGATTTCCTTTCGACTAGACCATATTTTTATTCGAAAAGTTAAAGTTGAGCTTGGTTTTATTGTTGTGTTTTTGGTTAAATGCTTGTATGGGTAGAATTTCTTTTTCTTCTTCTCCTAGATCTGTCTATCTTTTACTCATCTATGCTAAAACCACATATGCCTCCCCGTCGTGCACCTGAAAGCAACAACAACAACAACAACAACGACGACAACAACAACAACTCCGAAGCTATGATGCAACAGTTGATGGCAGCGCAAACTCAGCTGATGACTATGATGGCTCAATTCATGGCCAATCAGAATGGACCACCACCACCACCTCCTCCCCAAGTGGACAGGCTTGCCAGATTCCTGAGGCTTAGGCCTAACAAGTTCTCCAATGCAACGGAGCCAATTGTGGCAGATGACTGGCTGCGTTCTGTGCACAAGGATCTGGTGACTTGTGAGTGTACTGACCCTGAAATGGTAAGGTTTACCACTCATCTGTTGGAAGGACCAGCTGCTCAATGGTGGGAAACTTACCAAATCACCCACCCCCTGGACACTCTGACTTGGGATACCTTCAAGGAAGGCTTTCGTAATGCTCATATCTCCTCGGGCATTATGAACTTGAAGCAAGAAGAGTTCAGAAACCTGAGGCAAGGGAACAAGACACTTAAGGAGTATATGGATGACTTCCATGCACTGTCACGTTATGCCCCTGAAGACATTGATACTGATGTGAAAAGGAAGGCAAAATTCCTCAAAGGGCTAAGTGACGAGCTGAAGATTCCTCTGTCAGTCGCTTACGCCCCGAACTATCAGGCCCTCCTGGATCAAGCTATCATACTGGAAGACAACATCAAGAAAGCTGAAAGCAGGAAGAGGAAACTGAGTATCAACAAGCATCATTCTGAGCCTTCATTCAAGAAGCATTTTCCTCATGATGTAAACCATGGTCATAAACATGGGAACCACCCTAGTGGAGGAAGCAGCCACAAACATCATGGTCATAACCAAAATGGTGGATTCAGAGGAAATAATGGAGGCCACAGGGGAATTGGACATGCTGGCCATAACCATAACAATGGACAGCACCGTCCAAATCCTGAACTCAAGAAGGATATTAGCCAAGTGCTTTGCTTCAAGTGCAATAACAAGGGTCATTATGCCAATGATTGCCCAGAAAAGAAGGCCGAAGTAGCTGCCAAGCCCAACCCTTTCCAGAAAGGACATGTGAACCACGTCAACGTGGAAGAGGTCTTTGATGAACCCGATGCTGTGATTGGTACGTTCTTGCTCAATTCATGTCCAGCATTAGTCTTATTTGATACCGGAGCATCGCATTCATTCATATCAAGAGCTTTTGTTAACAAACATAATCTAGCCAACTCAACCATGTTGAACCCAATTAGAGTGAGCTCCCCCGGAGGGGAAATGCTAGTAAGCAATGAGTGTAGAAACCTAACCTTGGGTATAGGGAAACATCTTTTCCAGTTGAGTTAATAATCCTAGAAACCCAAGGCTTGGATGTTATCTTAGGGATGGATTGGATGACTCGTTTCGAAGGAATCATAGACTGTGCAAATAGAGCTATCACTCTCACCACCCCGGAGAAAAAGAAGATCAAATTCAGATCAAAGTTCGAACTGAAGAAAGTTAGGCTAAATTCTCTTAAGGGGGTTAGCCTAGGTGATGTCCTTATAGTAAGGGAATATTCAGATGTATTTCCAGACGAACTACCGGGGATGCCACCCGATAGAGATGTAGAGTTTCTCATTGAGCTAAAACCGGGTACAGGACCAATTGCTAAAAGACCATACCCAATGGCCTCTGATGAATTGAAAGAACTCAAGAAACAACTTGAGGAGTATATGCAGAAAGGTTTTATTCGCCCAAGTTCATCACCATGGGGAGCACCAATTCTATTCGTCAAGAAGAAGGATAGTACGCAGAGGCTAGTCACGGACTATCGAGAGATAAACGAGCAAACAATCAAGAATAAGTACCCACTGCCCAAAATCAATGAGCTCTTCGATCAATTAGAAGGAGCTATTGTGTTTTCAAAGATCGATCTTCGATCAGGGTATTTTCAGATGAAAGTTAGAGAGATGGATATACCCAAGACCGCATTTGTCACTAGATATGGCTCATATGAGTACACAGTAATGCCTTTTGGGTTGACCAACGCTCCAGCTTATTTTATGAATATGATGAATAAAGTGTTCATGGATTTTCTGGACAATTTGTCGTTGTTTTCATCGATGACATCTTAGTCTACTCCAAAAGCCACAAAGAGCATGAAGAACATTTGCGCCTGGTATTGCAGAGACTCCGGGAGCATAAGCTATATGCCAAATTCAGCAAGTGTGAGTTTTGGTTAGAACAAGTTGGTTTCCTAGGACACGTAGTGTCTAAGGATGGAATAGCAGTGGACCCTGAAAAAGTTTCTGCCATAACCAACTGGGAATCACCCAAGAATGTGGGAGAAATCCGCAGTTTTCTAGGACTAGCGGGATACTACCGGAGATTCATTGAAAACTTCTCCAAGATTGCCAAGGCATTGACTGAACTACTGAAAAAGGGTAAGAAGTTTGAGTGGACAGAAGCCTGTGAGACTAGTTTTCAAGAACTGAAGAAGCGCTTAGTATCAGCACCAGTCCTATGTCTACCAGACCTAGAGAAAGATTTCCAAGTGTATTGTGACGCTTCACATCGAGGTCTCGGGAGTGTGTTGATGCAAAGTGGTAAAGTGGTATCTTATGCTTCGAGGCAGCTCAAGAAACATGAAGTAAATTATCCCACTCATGATCTGGAGTTGGCTTCTGTAGTGCATGCCCTGAAGATTTGGAGGCCATATCTATGGGGAAAGCGTTGTGAAGTATTCACAGACCATAAAAGTCTCAAGTACTTCTTTACTCAGAAAGAAATGAACATGCGACAAAGGAGATGGCTGGAATTGATCAAAGACTATGATTTAAGTCTGCAGTATCATCCAGGAAAAGCCAATGTAGTGGCTGATGCTTTGAGCCGCAAGCCCTTTGTAAATGGACTTACGGGGTGAATTGCCTGAAGACCTATGCAAGGGATTTAAGGACCTTCGGTTGGAAGTGGTACCTGAAGGATTCTTAGCATCGTTAGAAGTGCAACCTCTTTTGATGGACAGAATCAAGGAAGCCCAGAAAGGTGACAGAGTGATGGAAGAAATCAAGAAGAACCTGAGTGAAGGCAAAGCTAAAGGGTTCCGTGAGGATGAAAACGGAACTGTGTGGTATAAGGAACGTATATGTGTTCCTGAAGATGTCGATCTCAGAAGTTGATACTTCAAGAAGCCCATGACTCACCTTATTCCATACATCCGGGTAACACCAAGATGTATATGGATGTGAAGGAAAGATTTTGGTGGAACAATCTGAAGAGAGATATTGCTGAATATATTGCCAAGTGCGATGTGTGCAGTCGCGTGAAGGCAGAACACCAAAAGCCAGCTGGATTGCTACAACCCTTACCAGTACCAGATTGGAAATGGGAACAGATTGGGATGGATTTCATCACTGGTCTGCCCAGAACCAAATCAGGGTATGATTCTATTTGGTTATTGTTGACCGTCTGACGAAGGTAGCTCACTTTGTGCCTGTGAAGACTACCTATACCAGCGCCAAGCTAGCTGATATCTACATGAAGAAAATTGTGTGTCTACATGGAGTTCCCAAGAAGATTGTGTCTGATAGAGGTACTCAGTTTACTTCTCATTTCTGGAAGCAGTTACATGAATCATTGGGGACCAGATTAGAGTTTAGCACTGCATTCCACCCACAGACGGATGGGCAGACTGAAAGAGTAAATCAAATCCTAGAAGATATGCTGAGAGCATGTGCTCTAGACTATAAATCTAGCTGGGATGATAATCTTCCATATGCTGAATTCTCTTACAACAATAGTTATCAAGCCAGCAGAGATGTCTCCATTTGAAGCTCTATATGGAAGGAAGTGCACTACACCACTACTGTGGAGTGGCGTAGGTGAACGTAGTTTGTTTGGACCTGACATAATCAAGGAGGCGGAAGAGAAAGTTAGGCTGATTAAAGACAGATTAAAGATAGCACAATCCAGGCAGAAGAGTTATGCTGACTCCAAACGAAAAGAAGTCACCTACGAGGTGGGCGATAGAGCCTATCTTAGAGTTTCACCTCTACGCGGGGTGAAAAGGTTTGGAATCAAAGGAAAACTAGCACCACGGTTTATTGGACCCTATAAGGTTCTATCACGCAAAGGAGAAGTGGCATATGAGTTGGAACTACCGGAAGCTCTTTCCGCAGTTCACAATGTGTTCCATGTCAGCCAGTTGAAGAAGTGTCACCCAGAAATGGCAGAAACTCCACTGAGGGATACTGTACCACTGGAGGAAGTCCAGCTAGAAAGTGACCTCACTTATGAAGAAAAGCCTATGAAAATTTTGGAGACAGCCGAACGAGTTACCAGAACCAAGACCATTAAGTTCTGCAAGGTTCAGTGGAATCATCATACCGAGGAAGAAGCAACTTGGGAAAGAGAAGATGATCTTAAGGAAGACCACCCTCACCTATTTGCTAGCCAATCCGAATCTCGAGGGCGAGATTCATTTAAGGGGGTTAGGTTTGTAACATCCCAATTTTCACAAAAAATTAAAAATTCATACATGGCATGCATCATCACTTTGCATTTTGCATTTGCACTTGTTTTCAAAGTTTCAAAGAAATAAAAACTTTTGTAGTTCAAATATTTCAAAAGTGTTACCAAATAGTTTAGTTTGGTAAAGCTTGATTTTACAAATTTTACAAAGTTGTTTGAACCCATTTGGATGAATATTCTAAAAGTTATAAAAGTTTTCAGAAAAAGAAAAAGGAAAAAGAACAAAAAAAAAAGACTTAGCCGAGCTAACTGGGCCAAGCCCATCTTCTTTTCCTCTGCGCGCGCGAGCCAGCAGCCCAGCAACAACCGTAGCCCATCTCTCTCCTCTCTCACTGACATGCGGGCCCCGCATGTCAGCACCGACAGCCCCAGGTCAACGTCGTCTTCCTCGTCCTCAAATCACGCTCGTGAAACGGCAGGAGACAGCCGGCGATCCTCCATCAATCCGTGTGTTTAAGGCCATGATTCTCGCTCCCGTCTTGTCCTACATAACCACCACCCCCTCCTCCTCCTTTTGCCCCAGACCACACCACTCGAGCGCCACCAGGCTGCTCACACGAGCCCCCGACATTTCGCCACGGCCGCCGGCGAGTTCTTCATTTTCCGGCGAGTACAGGACGCCCCAAGCCTTCCCCTGCCCTCCTTTCTTCTTACTTCCTCCTTGCGCTTCATTTTGACAAGGTCCGGTATTTTTTGTGTGCCCAGATCGAGCGATCCTTCATCGACACGAAGCTCCGGCCGCTGTCTTCAACTCCGGCGAGGAATCACGGGGGAACCAGGAAGCTCCGCCACCTCCCACTTCGCCACTGCCTCCGCCACGTCGTCCTGCATCGTGGTAACAAAAGCCCCCTCCCAAACCCCTTGTTTCGTCAAGCACGTGAATTCCGGCGATGGCACCACCGCAGAACTTAGGTTTCCGGCGAAACTCCGGCGGAAGCGTCGGTGACCATTTGGTCCAGTAGATCTAGGCCGTCCGATCTAGATCCAGTGGTTAGGATTAGATCACTTACGCGAAGGGGTATGAACCAATGGGAGTACGCCACGTCGCCAAGTCGCCCCGTCATCGCCTCGTCATCGCTGCGTCAGCGCCACGTCAAGCCTCGTCAGCGCCACGTCAAGCCTCGTCAGCGCCAGCGTGGAGAAGATTTTCTGTTTTATTTTCTTTTACAGTTTTTGCAGAAAAACCCCTGTAACTTAGTTTTATCAATACTTTTTCTCTGTTTATCCAAATTCAAATATTTTTATATTTGAAATCCTTGGAACGAGTAGAAACTTTCTGCTGTATTAGTTTCCTGTTTTGTCAAACTTAAAATTATTCAAATTTCAAAGTGAGGAGTTTGAGTATTTTTGACATAACTTTAGTTATAAAATTTATTTTTGAGTGAATCCAATTGCAGAAAATTTGTTCAAATGCCCTCTGTCCAGTAGTATTTGTTTTAATTTTTGAATATGTGTTTAACTACAGAATACTTTTAAATTGTGTTAATAACCTTTTTGTTGCCCAAATAATGTTTAACTTGGTTATTAAAAATTAAATAAAACCTTGCCACTTTTGCATGCATATAGAAAATAACTTAAAACAGTAGATAAAAAATTGCATTGCACACATACATGCATGACTTAGTATTTTTAGAAGAGTTGAGTTGCACTTAGAAAACACTTAGTAAAATTTTTGCATCTCATATTGCATGTCATATTTCCCTTAGAAATTTTTGGAATGCTTGTATGTTTATTTGTGATGTTTCTATGTGTTAGAATATTCGGAGGGAAACGAGGATTATTGCAACTGCTACTACTGTTCTCCTTGTTGCCAAGGCAAGTGGCACACCTCATAAACTTCCTAAGTATTTTGTCTATGCATGAGTAGAATATTTTTCTTAAGCATGTGTAGGACTTAGTAGAATTGCTATGCTAAAACTGTTTAGAATAGCTCCCCTTTTACTAGTTGTCTAGCAGCTAAATTCTACTAAGTTAAAATGAACACCTGGGTGGATTTGGGCTTGATTGGCTGTTGAGAGTTGAGTGTTGTCCCCAGGGGTTTTACCTGAGGGATAATCACTTGTGGATGGCCACCCAGGAACAAAGGGATCTGAAGAACTCCAAGAGAAGATTGCTTCCCGTGCAACCATTTGTCATATGGGCTCTGTCTTGACGGAGTACGTTGGTGTGAACCTGGGTCCGGAGATCGACAGATGTAGAGAGATATAGGTGGGCGGTGGTCTCCTGGTGATCATGGGAACACAACTTCTGAAAAGTCTCGTCTCGATCTTCTCCTTTTCCTTCTCACTAAATGAGTGTAGAGGATAGTTTGGGTTGATTGGGTCAAATGGTGAAAGTGCACACCCTCTCGAGAGTTAAAAACTAAGTACTTAGCCGTGTCCCCGGTTACGGACAATTCTGAGCAGCTGATCAAGGAAGTCAACGGAGGATCCCAACATGCCAACTTCAAAATAAAACTTGTTAGTAAACAACATTAGGGACTCCCCGGGGTTTTACCGGAGGTAGTCATTTGACACACTGGGGTTTTACCATGTGTTGTCACGGTTCACTGGGGTTTTACCAGTGTTACCAATCTAATAGATGCAAAGTGTTTTACAAAGTGATAAGATAAAACTAGCTTTATGCAAATTAGCCTGTGAGCTCCACCAGCCAAATAAGCATATAGGTTATTAGAGTTATTCCACTAAGTGTCCACATAGTGTCACTTGCCAGTTCCATTTTTAATGGTTCTGACCCACTCTGTTGCAAATTTTTATTTGTTGCAGATTGTTCTGACAACGAGTGAGTTTACGTTAAGGGTTTCGAGTCTGCAACCAACATGCTCGCCTGTGGCGCATGAAGATGATGGAGACTCCATGAAGAATAATTTTCCGCTGCTTTATTATTTCAAGCTAGCCCTGGGCTATGCAAAGATGTAACGAACCATTTATTTATCAAGTTCTGGATCATTCGTGGTAACCTTGTCTTAGCATCACAAAGGATATTATCTAGATGAAGACTCTTTCTTCTCAATCCTTTTTGACTCTTGCTATACGACGGTTTTCGATATCCATTGATGCGAGGAATTATCGCTGATCATCTTGATCATTTGAGTCCCCGTCTTGACCGAATGTTGACCTTGATCATCTTGAAGCACATCTTCAACAAATGAAGGAGAGGGTTGATCTTGGTCATGACCTTGGCTAGCATCAACAATAGGAGAACTTGATTCTTGCATAGCAACATGGTCAACATGAGGAGGGTCTTGAACTTGTTCTGGGAAGGTGCATCATTTGCTTCCATGATAGGCGTCGTTTCAACTTGTGATGAAGAGGCCTCCACTTGAATGGAGCTTGGACTTGCTTAGGGACTCGTAATGAATCTCAACGGGACGATGGAAACCAATGCCCATTCTTATAGCATCTTGAGGCTCTTCATTATCTACATCACAAACATGAAATTGCGCCACTTGGGAGCCGTCATTCTCATCGAACCTCACATCACAAGATTCTATGACTTTCCCAACGGTCTTGTCATAGACTCTATAGGTGTGAGATTCGGCACCGTACCCAACAAAAACACCCTCTAAAGCTTTAGATTCAAATTTAGACAAACGAACACTTTTGTTCTTATAGAAACACTTACAACCAAATACTCGGTAGTAGGAGACATTGGGCTTGTTGCCGGTGAGCATCTCATAAGATGTAAACTTCTTGCCAACACGAAAGAATAGCCGGTTAGATGAGTGACACGCCGTGGAGATAGCCTCGGCCCATAAGAATAGGAGACTTAAACTCCGCCAACATAGACCTTGCCATATCCATGAGAGTCCGTTCTTCCTTTCGGCTACACCATTTTGTTGAGGGGTATATGCAGCGGAATATTGATGACGAATCCCCTCTTCACTAAGAAACTCATTTAAGGTGTAGTTCTTGAACTCGGAGCCATTATCACTCCTAATGACCAAAATGGGACATTGTATTGGCGTTGAACAATATTGGAAAAGTCGATGACGGCTTGTTGGGTCTCATCCTTCGTCTTGAAGAAATAAACCCAAGTAAATCTTGAATAGTCATCAACAATCACCAAACAATATTTCTTCCCACCAAGACTAGGTTGAGGCACGGCACCAAAGAGATCAACATGAAGAAGTTCCAATATCCTCTTTGATGAAATGATGGTCTTGCTTGGATGGGGAGAATCATGCATCTTTCCTTCAACACAAGCCCTACAAAGACGATCTCTAGAAAAAGAAACATTGTCTTTTAGTCCAAGAATGTGGCCACCCTTGTGAAGACTTTGCAAAGTTCTCATGTTGACATGGGACAAGCGGCGATGCCACAACCATCCCACGTCGGCCTTTCCGAATAGGCATATTGCTTGAGTGTTGGTAGACCCCGAAAAGTCCACCACGAACAACTCATTTTCAACATACCCAACGAACATGACCTTTAGAGTCTTGCTCCTCAAGAGTACCACCATATCAATAGTAAAATGGACATCAAAATTCATCTTATTAAGAGCACGAACGGACATAAGATTGTAACCGAGGGACTCGACAAGCATGACATTTACAAGGGTGATATCCTTTGCAACTACCACCTTGCCGAGACCCGTTACCTCCGCTTTTGATTTATCACCATAGGAGACGGATGCTTGATTTATATTTGGTCCCAACTCCGTCATGATCTCTTTGCTTCCGGTCATATGACTAGTGCATCCACTATCAACCACCCATTTAGACCCACCGGAAGCATAGTCCTACAAGAAATCATTGCTTGGTTTTAGGTACCCATTTCTCAATGGGTCCTCTTTTGTTAGCAACAAGGGTCTTAGGAACCCAAATAGAGTAAGCAATGTAACCATCATAAGGACCAACATATTTTGCATAAACATCCCATAGTAATCAACATAAAGAAAGTAGTTGGGATTGTTATGCCCCGCAAAGTCACTACGAGTGGTCTTGCCCCTAGTGGCATTACCATCCGCAATGGAGTCTTGGCTTGTGCGGGCTTGGCATTGGTGTTGCTCTTCTTCTTTGCCTTGGCCACATAACCAAGACCCTCCTTCCCTTTGTGTGGCTTTTGCTCAAAAATTTGAGCAACCACCTTTTCATTTACCTTTAGGAATAGAGGTCTTGGCACTTGTGGCCTTGGCAAGCTCAACCTTCAACCTAGCATTTTCCTCAATAACATTTGCATGATCACAAGAGGGAGTAGAGGTGCTAGGTGAGTTAGATTTGGAAAGTTGAGTTTGAAGTTGCTCATGAGACTTGACTAGAAGAGAGTGGTACTTTCCAAGGCCTTATGAGCCTTGTTAAGTTTCTCCACCTCCTCAAGGAGTCTAGCATTAGCAACCACAAACTCGGCTTTCTCCTTTTTAACCACTTTATATTTAGCAAAGACATGATCTCTATCCTTAATGATTTTAGCAATTATTTCATCATTTTTATCATCAAGAGACTCAATTCTTTCCTCAAGAGAGTTCTATATTCACTTTCTTCTTCAAGAGAAGCATTCAAGGATTCTATGGAAGCATTCAAGGATGCTATGGTGAGAGAATCCTCTCTCTCAATTTTTCCTTGTCATCAAGGATTTCTTCGGCCGCATCAAGTTGTCTCAAGAGAGACTCAACATAAGCCTTAGCTTCACCTTGCAAGTTAGCCATAATAGTATCGGAAGCAACAAGTTCTTTCTTAATCACAAGACTATTTTATCATCTATTTCATGCATAGTCTTGGGAGTAAAGATGATACCTCGGTGACGGAAGCCATGAGGCAACGAGCGGTGTTGACGGAGAGGTTCTCATTGGGGATTCGAAAGAGAAGGAGGTGGAGTTGATACAATGGCCAAAGCGGCCACCTCACGAGTGGGTTCTTCTTCTTCTTCGGAATCCTCGGAAGGATACTCTTCTTGAGTCAACAACACAATTCTTGGTGCTTTCTTGAAGAATGGCTTCCTCTTGACAAAAGGCTTCTTTTGTATCATGTTTGATTCGCCCTTGAGGACAAGCCTTCCACCGTTTTGCTCTCTATTCTCATAAGGACAATCTTTGATGTAGATGCTTGTTATGACAATGTAGCAAGTCTTTATCCTATTAGCAAACTCCTTCTTCCCGCTTGGATTGCTTGCATGATCAACTTGAGCCTTTGCCTTGGCCGGGTCACGCCAAAAGTCCTTGTTGCAAGAGCTATGTGACCATGGAGGGCCGGTTCAAGTTCATCGGGAGGAAGGTTGTCGGGCATGCTTCAACTCCATCATGTTCATCAAGGCACACAACCTTGGCCTTCAAAGCAAGAGAGGGACCTTGCTTCATTCCCATGGCCCTAGCACGGTTGTCTAGAGCATTCTTGGTGGCAACCTTGGAGGCTTGCACCTCTTGCATAACTTCATTGGATGTCATCTCAAGGTAGTTGAATTTTCCTTGAATGGCCTTCAATTCAACGGGCTCGAAGGGCATGAGAGCATTCACACATACTTCCTCTTGATCCAAGCATCATCCACATAGGTTGCCCCAACATTATGAAAGGCTTTGGCAAGAATGTTGAGTCTTCCATACATCTCTCATGGTTTCATTATCAAGCATGTAGAAACCTTCGGCCTCATTGCTCAAGCCATCATATCTATTCCTCTTCATGCTTTCATTTCCAAGGAAATGCCACCTCAAGGCACTTCCAAGCTTCTTTGGCGGTGGAGACGTTTTGAATGTGATGAAGACCACTTTCTCCAACGGCAAGTTCAATCATGTGAGAGCGGAAGCATTGAGTTGTTTCTCGGCAACCTCTCTTCTTGTCAAGTTGTTAGGATTCACGGCCTTGTATCCCTCTTGAATGATCCTCCAAAGCTCGATAGAGGAACTGTTGATATGAGATTTCATTAAGTGTTGCCAAGTAGTAAAAGCCATGCATTAAGTTTAGGAGGTGGACCCAAAGGGTTTATGCGAGTATGATGGATAGGTGGGTCGGGAGAGTACGCAAAGGGAACCCCATGGTACTCCGGCTTCCCACCTTCGGGAGTGGTGGTAGAGGTGGAAGATTTCTAGGGTCGGTTTCTTTATCTTCAACCCCCTTCTTTTCCTCTTTTCCCTCCTCGGTTTCACCGTCATGGGAGGAAGCGGAGTCATCAAGTGAGGTGCTCCTTAGGAACCTTGCCACTTGCGAGTTGTGATCAATCACGCATCTCGGCAAATTTGGTATCCATGGACGATATCAAAGATGTCTCCATCGATTTGAGATCGACCATGGATGCGTAGTGGTTGGTCCTCTATTGGATCACCATCACTTCGTGTCATACTTCTCTTAGGCGGTTAAGCCCAACAAGAGAGCCGAGGCTCTGATACCAATTGAAAGGATCGTATGACACCTAGAGGGGGGGGGGAATAGGTGCTACTTCAATTTTAGTACTTTTTCAAATTAGGCTTGACACAAAAGGTAAATTCTCTAGATATGCAACTATGGTGAATTTACCTATATGACAAGCAGCAACTAAACAAGATACACGAAGTAAAGACTATAAACAAGGATAGAAGTAACCGAAAGTGAAAGCACGCGGAGACACGGATGTAATCCCGAGTTCCTCCTTTTTAGGGGAGTACGTCTCGTTGGAGAGGTGTGAGCTACCACAAAGGTCAAAACTCAACCGCCACAAAGGGTGCACCTTCCTCCGATGAACCGCACCACAAAGGTTTGGTTCACCTTCCACTATCGGAATCCTTCAAGGCGGAATCCGGAGCCCTTACAACAACGATCCGGGGCACAACCCACAAGAGGATTGGGGCTCCCGAACAGCTACAAATCTGTCACAAAGACAATCAAGTGAGTACAATATGAGGCTAGGTTTTCCCAATGGAAATCCTAGCAAAGGGTCCCTCAAGTGAATGAGGGGAAATGAAGAACGGCTTGGTGAAGATGTAGATCCGGGGCTTCTCCTTCAATCCTGCAAGTATCAACGAGTTTGGGTGGAGGGATTGGGAGATCTATCAAATCTTGAGCTTGCAATCAATGGTGTTCTTCAATGTGTTCAAGCTACTTGTCTCAAGGTAGGTGGAGGGATATTTAAAGCTCCTCCAATAAGTGGCCGTTGGAGATGCCAGACTGGCCGGCTGGGGGGCCGGTTTGGCCGGCCTGGGAGCCGGCCTGGCGTGCTTTGGCCAGCAGCAGGGAAGCCGGCATGGGGGCCGGACTGGCCGGCCAGGGAACCGGCTAGCCAGCCGAGCCAGCCGGCCAGGGGCCCGGACTGACCGGCCTGGCAGCCGGCAACCCAGCAGAGCCACCCGGCCAGGGGCCCGGACTGGTCCGGCCAGGGAACCGACTACCCAGCCGAGCCAGCCGGCCTGGAGCCCGGCCTGGCCGGCCTGGGAACCGGCCACCCAGGGCACCTCGCCTCTTATCCGATATCCCGAACGTTCTTTCTTCTTTTTGTATATGGAGAGATACCGGACGAATTCTGAAACCACTTAGCAACATATTAAACTTTCACGGTGTTGTTATCTAACACACAAAACATAGAGGGGATAATAAATGACCTTTCAAAGATCTACTAGGTTCCCCTCACTTATAGGAGAGATGGATTGGTGGAAATGTAGATCTAGATCTCCTCTCACTTTCTCTCAAACATATACAAGAATCATGGGAGAGATTGAGAGGAAGGCAAGCTTTTTCAAAGGTCAACGATGGAGGAGAGAGAGGGGAAAAACGTGCTCAAGAGGTTAGAGAACCATTGAGGAAGAAACCCCCCTTAAATAGGTCCCCTTAAAATGTGCCCGTTGGGCAGTGCAGGGAGGCCGGCCTAGGAGCCGGCCTGGCTGGCCTGTGGGCTGGCCACCCTGCAGAGGCGCCCAGCCTGGGAGCCGGCCAGGCTGGCCTGGGGGCTGGCCATCCAGAACCCAAAATTGTAACACCCATAACTTTTTCATCCGGACTCCGATTTTGATGATCTTGGGCTCGTTGGAATCGCAACAAAGAGCTTTACAAGATCATGCAGAGCAACATCATAGTCCATCATGGGAGGACAAAACAAAAAGTAGAAAGGTAAACCTTCTCTATAAAAGAACAACCGGTAAATCCTCCAACACAAAAACTCAACAAGATAATCATCAAGACTTCGTTCTCTATGATCTTGGGCTTGTTTTGAAGATAATCACAAGCCCTACAAGATAATGCATATACACATCATAGTCCATCATGTGAGGAGGAAACCACAAGGAGAGTTTGACCTCTCTAGAAAAGATAAGCCGGTAAAACCTCCAATATCAAAAACGCAACAAGATATGCATATGAAATCCGTTTTTGATGAACTAGAGCTTGGTATGGAGATGAACACAAGCTCTAAATTCTCACATGGATAAAAGCCAAATAAGAACCAAGAAAGATGATATGTCAAGTATGCAAAGGTTTGAGCTCTCCACAAAGATGCGATCAAGTTACTCACTTGAGGGCCCCTCTTGATAGTACGCCGTCTATCCTATAACCCGGTCTCCCACTAACACCATGAGACCGGTAAAATAGAAACCCTATCAAGATCATACCTTTGCCTTACACATTCACTTGAGCTAGATGATGACGATCTTGACTCCTCAAGTTGGAACACCTTTCTTGATTGTGCTTGCTAGCACATGCTTGATGAAGACTTCTCCAAATACTCCCCCATACACCATGATGGGATGGGAGAGCTTTCTAAGCTCCGTCTTCATGAATCCACTTGAAATTCATCTTCTTATCTTGATATAATGATGGCTTGGAGATAACATGAATGTTCACTCAATCTTCTATTCCAAGTCATGCTTGCAATAAGCTCAACTCTTCACATGACCATTCTTCATATAAACCCTTGGATAGAACCTTGGTCATCATGTAATCTTCTAGAGTCCAACACATGAACTCCAATCTTTTCCTATGGAAAAGATCTACAATAATATCTCAATACAAACATTAGTTCATAAGGATTATCATTAATTACCAAAACCATATGGGGCAACACATGCACTTTCAATCTCCCCCATTTTGGTAATTGATGACAATCCCTTTTACGAGGGTTTATATAATGAATTAAGCAAACATGCACAACAAAGAGCAAGGATGCAAGAGCATGAAAGGCAAATGCTTAAGAGCGAAACTAAAGCATAAAACCAAATTCCCTTAAACCCTCTAAACTCTCCCCCATTGGCATCGATTGTCGAAATGGGTGAGAAATTATGAAGGCCAATATAATAAGAGCTCCCCATAAAGTGTGCATTTCTCATGATATGAGTGAAATCAAATGCACATATCCAATGACGAATAGATGAAGGGAGATCAAACTATATCAAGGATCCAATCAAAAGAGAAAGATACTTCGAAGAAATAAGCAAGCAATCAAAGGATCCAAAAACAATGTTCTAAACAACAAGATAGAACTCTCCAAGGTACGTGCACAAAGTAGGATTTGCAAAGCAATATGGAGTGCACAACATGGAATCCTCACTCCCTCTTAGATGATGTGAACACAAACAAGTGCAAGAAGGCATAAAGATAAAAAAGCAAAACAACTTGCAACAAAGAATGTTGAGCAATAAGAACAAGAAGTGACAAATAAAGACTTGCTCAACCGAAAAGAGATGGGTGTGACATGGAGAGACATTTTAGGAAACTAATGCAAGGATAAGCAATAGCATTATCATAGTCTTTCAACATAAGAGGCACATAGTGCATATCATGTCTTTCCAATAAACACAACCCAAACAAGATGTAGCAACTAGATCCACAAGCTTATTAAGATGCAAATGAAATACCAAGTAAAAACAAAGCTTGTGCCTTTTAGAAACCACCAAAGAATCAAACGTAAAAAAGGTGGTCACTAAAGGATTGGAATACCAATTAAAGATGTAACTACTCTCATGTGTATAAGTTTCTAAGTAGACATCAATCATGAAGATATAAGTCCACAAAGAAACATGCACACACAAAATAGATACAACGGTGAAGAACATGATATCCAAGTGGAAGTCATATATATACCAATAAGATCTTTGCTTAAAAGCATAGCACAAAGCTCAATTTTATCTTAAAGGATATAGATGAACTTCCAACACAATCTCATCATAGCATCAAAAATCCACAAGGGAAAAATGATAGATGGGATGCTCCGAGAAAGATAAGTATCACAAAGGCAAATGATTTTGCAAATTCATCAATATTGCATATGAGAGACTTTGAGAAATGCTAGATTAACATATTTGGGATTGGTGAATAATAAAATGATTATATATATTCCCCTTGATGTAATCATCCCGGCTTGCTCACATTTGCAATAAAGATGTTTGAATAAGAACTTTGCAAGAACCAATCAATTGCAACAAAAGAAATTCATGCCAAGATACAACCTACACAAGGTTGAAAGCTAGAAAGTATGCATGAGGTAGATACTTGTTACCGAGATAGCATTGGTGATGTAGAAGATAAGAGTTCACGATCATCCGAGCTTGGCTCCAATAAGCACATGGTGATAACACCTTCCTTGTAAATGAGACAAGCTTCCAATGCATCTCCAATGTACCTAAAACAAATTCAAGTACAAAATGGTCCAAACTATTGGGTCCAAGTAGTTAGAGCAACTACAATACATAGGACAAACTCCACATAAATATGTGCATATTGATATGAAATTGAATTTCATGCACATCTTAGCCATTTAGGATTTGATGGAGTTTATCCTATATATTGGATCAACGAAAGTAAGCATGCCATAAGATATACATATAGTAAATATGCATGCACAAGACTTTCAAGAACCAAACGAGATACAATTTGGACAAAACACCAATTAAACCAAGAAAGCACACAAGTGTGACAAGAAAAAATTGTCCAAATTATATCAAAAACCCAAATCAACACATGATTGAAGATACCACTTTGAAAAGCCAAATGAAAGTAAGATACCAATTGATGAAAATACCATCAAGGAATAAACCAAACCCTCTACACTTTTCATGATGGCACAAAGTACCAAGACGAAAAATGTTTGTCTTCCAAGAGACACGTCATCGGGATCAAAACCAATTGAAGACAACTAATGTTCAAAAGCATATAGGATTGCTCCCCCAAGATTTGTGCATTATTTATGATCTTGCATTTGAATACAAAATGCACACAAATGGGATCATCACTCTCCATACATATTATTCAAACACTAGTCATGTTCAAGGAAAGCAATAAGATGCAATACCAATTTAAAGAACGATGTTCTACTCAATGTAGGATAGCTTCCCAAGAATAGTGCATTATCAAGAAGTATGACTTTGAATGTCAATGCACAGAATGGGATCATTGCTTTTCCTAACTCAAGAAAGCATAAAACAAATTTTGAGTAGAGCAACAAAGATCCAAAAGATACAAGGAAGACAAGAGAGTTAGATCAAACAAATCCTTGGCAATAAAAATAAGGCAATTCAAAGCAAGAACCAAAGTGAAGATGGTCTACAAATTCACCACAATATGAGTATCACTTGTCAAGGACAAGGAGTATAGAGATATTTCTCGGTGGTATATAGGAATGATATTGAAGACCAATTTCACAACAAATAAGCATATGGCAAAAGATAAGATTTAAAGGCCAAAGCTTAAATAGATAGATATTCTTGATAGCTTCAAGTATTCACGCGATCATGCAAAGCCACTACAAAGAGTAGCTTGAAGCAATCGATTTCCCAAAAGGATATGCGAACATATTTGGGGAAAACCGTACCAAGAATGTCCATCACAAACAAGATCCAAAAGAGTGAGAAAAAAAATCATTTAGCAAAATGGAACTTGTTTGAGCAACATGCCACATAGGAATAAGATAATAAAAATCAATTCTAGGTGGCAATACCTCACATGTTCACATTTTCTAGGCTTGTAATATGCACATAGCTTATTACTCCCCCATAATGTGATAATCCAATTTTTTAACAAGAGGCAAACAAAACCAACTAGAGATAATTAATGGACATTATAGAATTTGAATTTCTCATGAGAATGACATACCACATAGAGAATAGATAATATTGATATATCATCACTAAGTGGTATTCCTCATGTATACACATTTTAGGATTGTGAAGTGCACGAAGCATATCACCCCCAAAATAGGATAGTCCATTAATCTCTCAAAAGAGAGCCAACAAGATAAGATATCAAATAAAAGCAATAAGGCTCAACACAAGTAAATGGTGTGCAAACCAACATACACATACTTGATTACTCAAGATAAGTAAGTAGAGAGCACAACACATACAAACACTAGCAAGGTACAAAACCTAACACATGCAAGGGTGCAAGCAACTTTCAATGTATATATGATTTAAATAAAAGTTACCGCAAGGAGGAACATTGGATATGAGATAGAACAATATAATCCAAATGACTTGGCTTGAGAATTAATATGAAGATCCCTTAATTCTTCATGATGTAGCCAAGTCTCCAATGCCCTCCAACAACACCTATTGATCAAGTTTTAGCTTGTTGGTCCCCAACCAAGTTGGGTCCTAAGAGGTTAGTCACAATAGGCTTGGCAACCCAAATGGTCTTTTCTTGACACCACTTTGAGTACCAACATATTTGGCAAACACATTGCCAACCTTATCCTTCCGAAGAGAATAACATCATCAATAATAATGGGGTTGGATAAGGTACCATTAGTGCATGAAGAAGCAAAGTGACCCTTCTCACGGCATAGTAGCAACATGGCTTCCTCCTTCTTCTTAGTTGGAGTCTTGACTTGAGGAGGGGCTTGATTCTTCTTGGGAAGAGGGTTCTTCAACTTGAGAACTTGAGTTTGAACTTGAGGCTTTCCCTTGTTGCTTCTCACTAAGAGCTTCTTCTTCAAAGGGCAAGATCTAACATGGTGCCCTTCAACTTTGCACTTGAAGCAAACAATCTTGGCCGAATCTTGACTTGTTCTTGGCCCTTGTTCTTGTTGATACTTGGACTTGTTCTTGTTTTGGAGTTGAATCCAAGTCCACTCTTGTCATTGGGGCGTCTTTGAACACTCAACATATTGTCAAGTGTGAATCCCAACATGACGCTTTTCCAAGTCTTTCTTCAAAGAAGTGACTTGGGCCTTGAGCTCATTTAATTCCTCTACATGGTTAGTATCAACACAAAACTAGAGGAAGTAGAGCTTCATTGTTAGAGCAACAAGGCAAGGAAAGTAATTCATCACAAGTTTAGCAATAGTATGGATGAAATTACTAGGACTAGCACATGGCAATAAAGCATTTAGTGAAGTTGTGCCATTGTCCACATGAGGCTCACAAGATGTTACCTTTGACATAATAGCCTCATGAGCTAACTTTAGCTTAGCATAGGATGCTAGAAGATCATCATTAGAGCTAGATAGCTTTTCATGACTTTCTTCCAATTTCCTATACTTGCTAGTTAGCAACTCAAGTTGAGCCCTTAGCTCAACATTCTCCTTCAAAATAGATGCTTCACAAGAAGTGGAGTTAGTAGCACAAGCATCATCAATATTAGAAATGGAAGAAGACAACTTGGCAAGCTCATTTTTAGATAGTTGAGTTTGGAGTTGATCATGAGACTTGATAAGGAGAGAGTGTTCACTTTCTAAAGCCTTGTGGGCTTTGTCAAGTCTCTCTATGTCCTCAATTAGTCTAGCATTGCCAACACCAAATTCAACTTTTTCCTTTTTAAGCACTTTATATTTAGCAATAGCATGATCTCTTTCCTTAATGATTTTAGCAATAATAAGATCATTTGATTCATCAAGAGATTCAAGTTTCTCCTCAAGAGACACTCGAAGCTCTTGCTCTTCCTCAAGGCATTTTAAGGATGCCTTTTCATAGCATCCTCTCTCTCAATTTATATTTCTCAAATTGAGTTTCCAACCTCAATGATTTCCCTACTCTTAATAGCATAAACAATGATTTCACATAGAGGAGGGATAGCTTTGCTACCTTTGGGGAGAGCACCAAATACCATCTCACCCTTCTTTGTTATGGATTCAACATCCATAAGTCTCCATGAGAATCCTCATCCACATCATCACAAGATGTAGAGGGTTCCAAAGGTGGAGATACCTTTGAATCTCTAGCCATAAGGCAAAAGTGGTAATGGACGTTGATGATGAAGAATTACTTGAAGCACCATTGAGCCATGTCTTGTTCCAACAAATGTTGGGATTCCTCTACATTGTTAGCCACACAAAACTAGAGGATATGGAAGAATTATTTTCATGGCAACAAGACATAGAAGCATATCATCATGAGATTTAGTTGAGCAACTATTACATGATATGCAAGGACTAGCAACACTAGCATGTAAAACATTTGGAGTGCTAGAAGTGTTTAAGTCCAAAGATAGATCATTGCAATGAGATAGAGATGAAGTATAGTCAATAGAATATTCACCATCAACAAAGCAATTTCTATCACCACTCACCATATCATTACCTTGTGACAAATCACATGTTGGTGAAGTGGAAGAAGTTGTGAACTCGTCACGGCCGGAGGTGGAGGGAGAACAATCATCCTCAATAATATTGGACACTTCATATTTATCTTGAAGCTTGGTCCAAAGCTCATGAGCGTTCCGAAAAGGCATGATTGATGCAAGAACTACATCGCTCAAAACACATATAAGACCATTAGATACAGAGTATCGAGATAAGAGTTTTCCTCATCCTCTAAAGATAATTTTGGGAATCCTTTGGAGGAGAAAAACCCATATCTACAATTCTCTTAATATAATTTGGACCCAAAAAGATTAAGCATGCGAATTTTCCAAACATCATAATTTGTGCCATCGAATATAAGAGTGGGATCGTGCACTAATTCTCTAAACGACATCTTTACTCTCTAGGCGGTAAAGCCCAAAAAGAGAGCCCAGGCTCTGATACCAATTGAAAGGACAAGGATGTCGCCTAGGGGGGGGGGGTGAATAGGCGATTAAAACTTTTCGGTTTAGGCTTGATAATTGCGGAATAAAACTAGGTGTTTAAATTAACAAGCCAACAACCTAAATATACTAGGCTCACCTATGTGCACCAACAACTTATGCTAAGCAAGACAAGCAACAATGATAGCAATATAGAATACTTCAAGCACGAAGGCTATCACAATGTAAAGTGCATAAGTAAAGAGCTCGGGTATAGAAATAACCGAGGCACGTGGAGACGAGGATGTATTCCCGAGTTCCTCCTTTTAGGGGAGTACGTCTCGTTGGAGAGGTGTGAGGCACCACAAAGGTCGATCTCAACGCCACAAAGGCTCACCCTATTCTCCGATGAACCGCACCACAAAGGTTTGGTTCACCTTCCACTATCGGAATCCTTCTAGGCGGAAACCGGAGCCTTTACAACAACGATCCGGGGCACACACCCACAACGATTGGGGGCTCCCGAACAGCTACAAGTGACCACTCAAGGTCTCAACCACCACAAAGGCGTCTAGGGTCCAAAGACCCAAGAGTAACAAGCTCACAAACTTTCAACTTCCACGAATCCTCGTGGAGAGCAAACCAATGCACCAAATGCAAATGGCAAGAGCACAAGTGCTCAAATCTCTTCACTCTCAAATTCCAACAAAGCAACAAATGCTTATGAGGGAATAAGAGAGGAAGAACAAAGAGGAGATTCACCAAGAACTCCAAGATCAAGATCTACTAGGTTCCCCTCACTTAGAGGAGAGATGGATTGGTGGAAATGTAGATCTAGATCTCCTCTCACTTTCTCTTAAACATATACAAGAATCATGGGAGGGATTGAGAGGAAGGCAAGCTTTTTCAAAGGTCAACAATGAAGGAGAGAGAGGGGAAAAACATGCTCAAGAGGTTAGAGAACCATTGGGGAAGAAACCCCCCTTAAATAGGTCCCTTAAAATGTGCCCGTTGGGCAGTGCAGGGAGGCCGGCCTGGGAGCCGGCCTGTGGGTTGGCCACCCTGTAGAGGCGCCCAGCCTGGGAGCCGGCCAGGCTGGCCTGGGGGCTGGCCACCCAGAACCCGAAATTGTAACACCCATAACTTTTTTATCCGGACTCCGATTTTGATGATCTTGGGCTCGTTGGAATTGCAACAAAGAGCTTTACAAGATCATGCAGAGCAACATCATGGTCCATCATGGGAGGATAAAACAAAAAGTAGAAAGGTAAAACTTCTCCATAAAAGAACAACCGATAAATCCTCCAACACCAAAACTCAACAAGATAATCATCAAGACTCCGTTTTCTATGATCTTGGGCTTGTTTCGAAGATAATCACAAGCCCTACAAGATCATGTATATACACATCATAGTCCATCATGTGAGGAGGAAACCACAAGGAGAGAGTTTGACCTCTCTAGAAAGGATAAGCCGGTAAAACCTCCAATATCAAAAACGCAACAAGATATGCATATGAAATCCGTTTTTGATAAACTAGAGCTTGGTATGGAGATGAACACAAGCTCTAAATTCTCACATGGATAAAAGCCAAAAAGAACCAAGAAATATGATATGCCAAGTATGCAAAGGTTTGAGCTCTCCACAAAGATGCGATCAAGTTACTCACTTGAGGGCCCCTCTTGATAGTACGCCGTCTATCCTATAACCCGGTCTCCCACTAACACCATGAGACCGGCAAAATAGAAATCCTATCAAGATCATACCTTTGCCATGCGCATTCCACTTGAGCTAGATGATGACGATCTTGACTCCCTCAAGTTGGAACACCTTTCTTGATTGTGCTTGCTAGCACATGCTTGATGAAGACTTCTCCAAATACTCCCCCATACACCATGATGAGATGGGAGAGCCTTGCTAAGCTCCGTCTTCATGAATCCACTTGAAATTCATTTTATTATCTTGATATATGATGGCTTGGAGATAACATGAACGTTCACTCAATCTTCTATTCCAAGCCATGCTTGCGATAAGCTCAACTCTTCACATGACCATTCTTCATATAAACCCTTGGATAGAACCTTGGTCATCATGTAATCTTCTAGAGTCCAACACATGAACTCCAATCTTCTCCTATGGACAAGATCTAAAAGAATATCTCAATACAAACATTAGTCCATAAGGATTGTCATTAATTACCAAAACCACATGGGGCAACACATGCACTTTCAACAGTGATATGACAGTAGCGGAAAATTGGTGAAAGTTTCAGTAACAAAGTAATATTAACGAGAGCAATATCAAGTAAAAACAACAGCAATAATATTAAAAGATGGACCGGGGTTCATAGGTTCACCAGAGGTATCTCTCCAAACAAAATAACAAATTTTGGGTAAACAAATTACAGTTGGGCAATTGAAAGAATTGAAATATATCATGATAGAGCATCCACTTCATCAATCTTATGTAGGCATGTATTCCGAATATAGTTGTATCCACTTGCAATAAGAATTGGTACAACATCTTTTGTCCTACGCTCCCGTTTCAGCGGGACCACTTAAGAAACTTAGGGTAATTAAGGTACTCATTTTACAAAGCACCGGAACAAAGCACTAACACTTAATGAACACATGTAATTCTCAAGTTACAACCATCCCTTTTGATACCCAACCTGTCACCTTGGGGTCTCCGGTTCCGGACAAGTAACAGGTGCGTACATAAAGTGTTCGAATCTAAAATCATGGCACTCGTGCACTAGTGACAAGCATTAAGAATAACATAGTCGTAGCAAAAACAATTAACAATCATAAAGGATACTAGGCATCAAACCAAACTTATCATAATATAACAATTCATCATATCCCAACAAACACAACATCGATTACATCGGATTTATCTCGATCATGTAAAGATGCTCATGAGTACATGGTATTGAAGAACATGGGAGAGAGACTTCCATCTAGCTACTTCTACGAACTCGTAATCCATGGGGGAACTACTCACACATCAGCATGGAGGCAACACGGTGGGTGAAGATGGCTCTGGAGGTGGATCCCCGTCCCGGCAGGGTGGCGGAACAGGACCCTGGAAACCTCCGAATAGGGTTTCAGATGGCGACGGCTCTCTGAATTGTTTCTGGAAAGATCCTTCGGGGTCTTAGTGTTTTCTCGTCGGGGAGGATTTTATAGACAAAGGAGGCGACCGAGGCGGTAAGGGAGTGGGCCACGCGGGTCCCACCTGCATCAGCCCCTGGGCCATGGCCAGGTGGCGCGTGGCCGCCTCCTTGGTCACCTCGTGCTACCCTTTGGCTCGTGGCTTCTTCCCTCCGATAAAAAATCTCTATAAAATATCGTCCAATTTCGAGAATATTTCTTCAATAGATTTTCTGATATACAAAAACTACTGAAAATAGGAACTCGCACTGGGCTTCTTGTTAATAGGTTAGTTCATAAAAATGCCACAAAATGATATAAAACCATGATATAAATATGAAACAATGATATAAAAGTAAAATGAAACAATCAAAAATTATAGATACGTTTTGCACGTATCACTAGGACTTAGGTATGTATGTGTTTTCTCTCGGGTATGTATGCCTCCGACTAAGAGAATCTTCGAATATATATAGTATAGGCGTCGGTGGTAAGAGTCTCCATGTTGCACGCTAGCTTGCACGTTGAGTTGATCTCGTAACTTTTTTTCAATGTTTGTGTGGTTGAGAGATCTTTCAGTGAAGTTTTCATGTTCCATGGCAGGTTAGGTCGGCGGAACTTTTTGATAAGCCCTCTTGGTCGTGGATGTTGTGGACTGAAAATAGTGCAGGGTCTTTATACCTTAAGATTACACTACAACCCCACTTATTTCCGATAGGTCTAGACCTAGTTAGCTACGCGGGTTGAGCTTGTTGTATGAGTTTTGATGTTTTCTTATTTATATTTTACGGGTGATGGTGTCGTGATTAACTGTCCATTTTTGTTTCTACCTAACCAAAAGATAAAACTCTTGGTAGTTCCTCGAGAAATCACATTAGACATGTATTTTACGGAAAATACATTTGGCTCCCGTGTTCTAGTGCTCCCCTCTATTTAAAAAATTCAAAATTCACATATAAGTTTTTAAAAAATCTGAAAAAATCCCGCATATTCCAATGATGTATCTCACAAACATGCAAACTATCGATTTGAAGTACTTTAGATTCTGGGCTACACAAAAATTACAAATGTTGTATATTTTTGAAGATTTGAAAGTGTGTACATTTAGATCCACACATTTGTCATTTTTGTGTAGATCCAAATAGAAAGTATTTCAAATCAAGATTTTGCACGTTTGTGGGATTTATCATTGACAACATGCAGGATTTTTCCAGATTTTTAAGAAACTTATAAATATAATTTTTTATTTATTTTTAACTAGAGGGAGCACTGGATCCCGGGAGTTAGAAATCTCTACTCGTGTATTTTAGCACTAATGGGCGTGCTGCGTTGAACCAAACACCATATGTACAAAATGGGGAACTAAACTTTTTTCTTTACTTCGAAGTGCCAACCAGAGCATTTAGCAAGGTACGGAATTGCATTTAGCAGTTCATACTCCACTAGTGATCAGTTTGTTTATTACAGATTGCCCGGTAGGTGTGTATGCTAGCTTGACCTGGCAGAGAGTTGAAGCCAGCGACGTGCCATCGACCACGCCCCGATCGATCACACTCGCGACAGCATATCCATCCATCGATCCAAGATTCGACGCCCGCTTTCCGGCGCAACTCGATCGATCTCTTGCGCTAGCCTGCCTCATGACACTTACACGTGGGACACGGTACGGACGGGACCCCATGTCATCCTTCTTAGATCACCGTCGAGCAGGGACTAGGATAAGTTCCTGATGATAACGACGTTTCTTCTTACACTTTTTGTGTGTGCGATGGATCTTTCAGTTTCTTCTTACAATGACGTTACATTAAGCGTATTGACTAAGCTAATAGAGTGCAACTAGGTAAGCGTAACCGAATTATCTGTTCATGGGGGTATTCGGTATGTAAGTGATGGTTTGTCTCAAATTTATGTATTGTGTTGAACTGCCTTTCTAGTGCATAAAATTGGACAACTCCGGTTTGCCAGGGAGCCGCACAAATTTTCATGTTAAAGGTCGTCAAAATTCTCATATGCAGTTTATATACATGAACAACTGAATAATGAATCATCCTTTATGTAGATTCCTGCGAAGTTCGTGTGCTGGAGCTTACTTATGTTACTATGTATGTATTTTTTGTGTACATCATTGCTTATTTGTCTTCTTAGTGAAGATTAAGTAGAATAGACACAAATCGATGCTCGCTCACTAGGTTCGGATTGATCACCATTTTGGCGATAGAGAATCTACGGCAATTGGGACACTGACCGACCTCTTCTAGCTATTGCTTCGATGGTTGGTGATTTTTTCCCAAGAAAGTGGCAGAGGCATTGCCTCGCCAAACCTATATCTTGTTGAATCGTGCAAGTCCCGGACCTATACAACTCTGGTATATGTGGCTTAACAACATGCATGCGTGGTGCGAGAAATCAAAGCAAAACCGTACCGTGCAAGAACAAGAAAAGCGACAAAATCGATATTTTAGATAACAAAAAAGAAACAACTTCCCTATTATGGTATGTGCATCCGTATGCTTAGGCGAATTCAACATCCCTCCAACCTGGAACTTGTTCGTGCTTGCCGGATGAACCCTGCTTACATGAGTGTATCTTTGTGGCTATTTGAGCAAAAAGAAAGATCTTAAACCTCCTAATTGTAGTTTGCTCAGATTTTCAAATGTTTAATGGGCCCGCCTCTGTCCATATGCATACAACCTAAATTGTTACATTCTACGCACTTAAGTTATTGGGAAAACTACCCACCAAATTATATTGTGTTATTCAAGCACCATCAAACATTAGGACATAATCTGGAGATTGCCCAGTTCCCTCAATCATCGACCCCTTGCCAATTGATTATGACTTGTTTTATCGTGAGCAGAGGGAATAGTGCAAATGCTTGTAACTATGTGAATTGAGTTAGTTTCAATTTTGATTTGTTAGCTACTTATTTCATGGTTGTAATTTGACTCGCGGACCCCACTCTGAAAACATAAATACCCCATTAATAACAGATTGAGTTCCGAATTCCAACCTCTCAACAACATAATAGCCCACTCCTATAATCCGTTGATGATTTAAGGAAGTGGTCAAGCAAATTAGGGCATGTATAATGGACTTATCTTAGCAGTGCCACATAAGATAATTGCTGAGTTGGAGGCGAGAGAAGCGAAAAAACAAGTTTGTCTTCTCTTAACTAAGGGATGATCTCTTAGCAACAAATGTCTCACCACAAATTTAGGGATATCGGGTACTAGAGATAAGACTAAAAATAACCCATTGTACACCATGTTTTTCGTCATATATTGATTACGTGGCAGGTTTAAGATAAAGCTGTCTTATTAACCATTGTACATGCCCTTAGGCTACACATATATACATGAAAGATGACCGGTCCAAATAGACTAAGGAAAATATATGTCCCATCTAGCATAAAGATGAAGGGGATGTCAAATCAAAGAGAAAGGATAATTAAGTAAAAAAAATCTATTAAATGATCTCCGTTGGGAGAGAAAAGATGAGAGGAAGGGTGTGTGTTTGAGAAAGAGGGATAGAGGAATCATCTAATTGTATGGTATTCAGAAAAAGTTAAGAAAATGCGTTGCAAAGGAGATGTCGCAGAGGTGGCAGGATACTAGTAACCATCAATGGAGCACATCATTAGTCACACCATTAGTGACATTGTTTTTCTGGATGGAGGGTCCATGCATGTGAGCTAGACGTTGCAGCGACCACACCGAATTAACAAGGATACCACGATTTGTTATTCTACGTCGGTACGTCCGGTGGATTAGGACTAGTTTTTTTAGTGTAGTTGCAACCCTTGATAGCTTTTTATTTCTTTTTCTTTCTGTGTACTCTGTCGGTAGCCAGCTCACAACACAACACCACCGCGCTAGCATTACGTACTAGTACTAGCTAATGTATGGAAGCATGTTGCAACTTGCATGCCGATATCTTAATTTGTGAGTATATATTGTTAGGTAGCATGCTAAAAAAACAAAAAGAACAAAGTGAACAACGAACAAGAACAATAATAGTGGTGTCCAACTCGGCATGACGAGCAAATGATAGCTGTGTATGCGTCTCTCAACATTTTTTTTTTAGGTTATCTCTCAACATTTGCTGCGAGAAACAAACTGACTGAAGGAAGGGAATCCAGTTCAGAGCGCAGTCAAACAATTGATATGTGGCTCTACTTTTGTTTTTTGCTATACGTGCGTGCGCCCGGCCCAACATATGTGGCAGCCAGGCCGGCACGATGTAGGATGAAGCCCAACACTAGACCTAGTAGGACCTAAAATGTAACAAGATAAAAAAGCCCATGCTCTTGAAGTAGGATAATTCGGGAGATCTTGTCGATCAACTCCATAGTTACAGTTTTGTTCAAAAAAAAAAAAAAATTCCATAGTTACGGAGCGGCAGTCTGGCGAGCTGGCGGCGCCACGGGGGCCGCCTCTCACGGCGGCGGCTGGCCTGGCGAACCGAACAACGGGTGGTTGATGAGGCCTCCATCCGTCAGCTGAGGCGCCGTCGAGTGGGAGTGGGCGGGGAAGAGGACGGGCTATGGTGTGGGGAGTGGGCAGGAGGAGGAAGCGCCACGCGTTGATCTCCCTATTGCCTGTCCTCCTCTCCGGAGCGACTGAGTGTGGCAGCTTCCGGGGAGAGTCCAGATCAGTCAAGTTTTCTCAAGGTATTTGAGATTTGAGTGCCTCAATATTTTCCTCATGTTTGCATTAAATGTTTCTTCGAAGGCCGCGATGTATCGTACATTTGAGTAGTCCACGACCAATGATTCTAGGAGCAGTTGAGATCAGTGGCGGAGCTGCACACAAACTATGTGGTCAAGCGACAACACAAAAAATTGGAGAGTAATAAAGCCCCAACTATAAATACATCATAAATGACCCCATAAATCCTATTTTTTGACATCTATGTAGTTTATTTTGAGTTTTGACATCACTAACTCCTACCGCTGGCTTCGCCACTGGTTGAGATTGTACATAAACACATGGGTATCGTAGTTTCCTAGCCTAGGTCAGGAGCAAGTGTGATTCAGTATCATGATACAACTAGAATCTCTCCACACACACAGAAAACACGAAAGCAACTCTACCAGATGCCTTATAATGGACCAACCTGCATAATTGGCCGATTTTAGAGGCCGGAAGCCAACTCTAGCAGATGCCCTAACACCCTTGGCTTTAACAAAAATTTAGAGGCACCTCCAAAATCGTGGTTTGGACCTTCAAGTGTAGGGATTGGCCTCCAACTTACTCCTTCCGTTTCTGAAAGGCGTATAAATTTAGTCAAAAATCAATGTACAATAAGTTTGACCAATCATATAGACAAAAATATAGACATTTAGAATATCAAATTAATATCAGTAGACACAACAATGCATATATTTTGATATTTTCATAGTATGTTCATTAAATCTTGTAAATGGTCATATTTTTGTCTATAAGATTGGTAAAGTTTACAATACGTTGACTTTTGACAAAAATATAGGCCTTGTTTTTTGTTTTGAGGAACAAAGGTAGAATAGAGGAGCCTCTATCATAGTACGAACTTTTTTTCTCTCGCTTGGCCACGAGCCATGACTGTGCTTGTTAAATCGCACGCTTCACCGGGAATCTGACGTTGCCGTCCACTAGAATGAAACCCGGGTCTAATTAAATTTGCCCGGCAGAACTGAAGTACAGGTGGCCGAATCGACATGGGGCAGCACGACCCTGGAGAGCACGGCGGGACAGCTCCGCCGCACAGCCTCGACCGCTACCATCTGGAGTCTCGCCTCGGCCAACAATGGGGGTCAAAGTGGTCAGGGTGAGGTCAAGGTCGAGCGCGGCATCCACCACTATCGTTGTCGGCGACGAGAAAGGTGGAGTTGGTGGTGGCGGAGTCAGAGTTATAAGAGAGGGAGGAGTAGAGGGCTGGAGGAGAGGGACAGGGTCACCGGACCGGAGGACATCGACGCTGGAGGAGCGTGGCGCCAGACCGAAGGAAGGCGTCGCTAGGGCCATTTGTTTCCGGCCATGGAGATTGCGCTCAGTTGTGGGGCTACGAGAAAGGGAACGGTCACTAGTGGGAAAAAGGGAAAGAAAAAAAAAGAGAAAAAAAAAAGAAAACATGAGTAAAAAGAAGGAAATAAAAAGGGAATATTTGCTCCTGGACACCGTTATTTCGTGTCCTTTGCGCAGACACACTAAACTTTCGTGTCTTTGCTGAGTACCATTACAATTTCATGGTCATTTGCTCTAACACACCGCACGGACAAAAACGGAAAGGTTGATCTTTTTGCATGAATTGAGGATTGATTAAGGATTTAAAACGTTCAATTCATGCAACTGATTTTAAGCAATCAGTACCATTACACTGCCCGGTAGGTGAAGCCAACTGCATGAAGACATGCACCGAAGAGTTTCCGGTTAATGTTGTGGCATGATCCACACTGCTCACTGCGGCTGATAAGAGCGTCTTGTGTTCAGATGGAAGGATGCCAAGCATCGATTGGGTCATAGACGTTTCGTACACACGGCCTTGATTGCAGTTAAGCGAGTGAGTTTACTGACAGCCGGCCCTGTCCCTGTCCCCGGCCTAACTTGTCGCTCTTCGCGAGTGAAGCTACCTCCTGAATCCCAATCGAGCGGGCCATTATTTCGTAAGAATTTAAGCATCCGACGTCTAAGCCATTAGCCATGGTTATGTAACATTGTAACATGTCGGCGCAGTCGAAAAATCATTAGGACCAGGCCATAGTTCCAAGTATCTGGTTCGGACCAAACGAAAGATCAGCAGAGCCTGATGAGGAGGCGCTGTCTCATGGATAGTACTGGACGCCAACATTTGAAACCAGAAAAAAGGTTCGATTAAGGATTTAATACGGTCAATTCATGTAAAAAGATCAACCTTTTCGTTTTTGTCCGTGCAATGTGTTTTAGCAAATGACCACGCAATTGTAATGGTTCTCAGCAAAGGCACAAAAGGTTAGTGTGTTTAGGCAAAGGACACGAAATAACGGTGTCCAAGAGCAAATCTTCCCTTCCCAGCATTTTGTGACACCGGATCACCATTTCGTGCATCAAGGACACGAAATAACGGTGTCCACATTCTTCCGACAATACTCACAAATGTACCGGATCCATCTGTCATCTCGCATCGTAGTGATGAAAATGGAGCGGAAACAGACGAAACTGTGTGTTGCCGCATTTGTTTCATATATTTTACGAAAAAGATACGACAACAAATATTGTCGGAAATAGGTACAAACCGAATACAACTCGTGCATGGATACGAAAGCGGAGGATGGATGGGCGACATGGTGGCTCTACGGCGGCGGACTGGGGTCCCTAATCCTAGGCTGCGCGGGTGGGCCTGCTCGATTAGGGGAGAAGGCCGAAGGGTTAACAAGAGTACTTAGTAGAGTAGGTATGGGTTGGGCCTCTTGCATAATGGCAAGGGCCTGCTAGACTGGGCTAAGAAGAATCATGAAAACCTTGCTAAAGCGGAAAATTCCGTACTTGACAAAAACAAAGATTCCGTCTCTTTCGCTGTTGCGACAGAAAATGCCGTACCGTTTCCATTTTCCGCTTAAAGTTTTCCTTTTTCGTTCTGTACAATTCCGTTATATTTTGGTATTTCTTCTCCCTTACCCCGACCACACAATGTGTCGGAGCTCTCAGTTCCCGTTTTTCGTTGGAAAGTCTTATATTTCTGCTCCATTTTCATCCCCGGCATTCTGCTTTGCCCTTATTCCATGTGTGACTTCGCACTAGCCCCCCGGCCCAACGTAACAGGGGTGTTGCTCCTCAGACCAATCCCGACGCCATCTTGTGAATGGGGCCAACATGCCATTGGCTGGCATCACACGGGCGCGAGGGGAGCAGGGCGGCCCAGCCCAAACAAGTGCTCCGAACGATTTTCCTGGCCTGAGGAGTGCTCATATGGATGTTTGTCTTCCAACTCGCCCTGTCGACTATTGGCGGCATACCCATGGTGATGGAGCTCCCAGTTTTGGCGTTTCCTACCTTTTTTCCGCTCCCATTCATGCAACGGTAGCTGTAGACGTGCATTATTTTCCGTTCAATTTCCTTTTTTCTGAGGACCACACACTCTGTTGCTTGAACATAATGATATGAGAAAACATCATGAAATACTTGAGAAATCTTGAAAACCTGTCGTAATGAAGTAAAGTGGGCTGGCATTTTGTAAATCACAATAAAAGAGTGCTAGACATGCCAGTATGAAAATAATCATGGTCAGGAAGGTACTGGAATAATTATTTGCAAATAGTACGATACCAGATCATGAAGTTATTATGAACAATTAAGCAAAGGACCACATATGTTGTCGTATGCACATAATAAGATAAGAATAACACATAGAAGGCATCCTGGCCTCAATTAGGAGCAATTGAGATTTAACATCACAATATAGTTGAGAAACATACAAAACTGCTTAATAAGGTAGAATGGGTTGGCACTCTTTAGATTGCTATAAAATCATGCTAGATATGCAGGTATGAACATGCCTATTATTGACAAGGTACATGGTAGGCTGCTATTTGTGTAGTACTAAGTTATGATGTGGGATTTGAGGCTTATCATTTCATTTATAGCTAAAAAAATGTGTGTATAGCTCATCAAAGAAGAAACGGATGATATAATGAACATTTATAACGACGTTTATTGCTAAGGATAGTGGTGAAGAAACATGTGAAATTTTCTTGTGTTACCGTGCTTGGCATATCTTGCTTCAGCTACTTAAACTCCATAGGTGTTGCTTTTCAGTCTTGTAGAAGTGTTCAAGATTGTTTTTAGTCTGTTTTTCCATATCTCATACAATTTTATATTTCCTCTTCTGGTGAATTCAATGCCGAGCAGCGAGGTTCCTAGTCCTGATCACCCACTGGAGCGCCTTCTTCTGGACTTATTAGATCCAAATCTCAAGGGGCATGCTCTTTTTGAGCTACGTAAGGTATTTTATATTGCTCTTCATCTCAATTGTGTATTACCTCATTTCTATTCAATTTGAAAATTTGAAGTATTATTTCAAAAGTAATTCGCTCAGTTAAGTTCCTATAAACTAGTGTTTATGATGTCACTGATTTGGTTTGATAGTATGTTTTACCAAGTTTAAGTGAGGTTGGCTGACATGTAAAAAATCATGATGCCGCGATATGCTTCATTTGAGTGAATAGTATGTGATGAGCTTGATTTTGAGAATATTTTTTCTTGTCCAAAATAAATGTATCTAGTACTAAGCACATGTGGGAATAATTTATAAATATACATGAATACTCCCTCTAGTTCTGTAGAAGTTGTCGTTTTAATGTTCAAAACATAAGGAAAGTCTAACTTCTAGAACTTTGACTAGTAGTGCCTTTAGAATGGTTATTGGATGAAATCATAGGTGTAATACTGTAGCACTGTATAAATTTTTGATATTTCATAAACACATTCCAATTTAAATAGTGGTCAAAGGTGCATTTGAAGACTATGTCGATGCCCAAAAAGACAAATATTATAATTTATAATTTTATAATCATTTACCCTTGATTTGGATACCAAGGACAAATTCTCGAACCCTGCTACAAAGAAGAAACTCCATTTTCGTCCTTGAACTTTTGAGAGAGTTTAGTTCTCATCCTAAAATTTCTATTTAGTCCAAAGCAAACCTTAAATCTTGAAAAGTTCACATTCAGTCTGGCCCGAGAAAAATAGTGATGTGAACACAAAGTTTGCCTTACCAAACCATGGAGCGTCCCTCGTAGCGACAAAACAAGAGAAAGATTGTCGAGCTCCTAACCAAATTTATCGGTTAAGTGCCTCTCTATCCCCCGACCCCAATTCCATGCCGTAGCAGCCGCGCCCCCACCTACCCTAGCACGGCCATACTGTGCTGCCCGCCCTGGGAAGCAGCACCTCACCACCCCCTTTCCCTACGACCTCCTTGGCTATATGCTCTTAGCACCGTCCCACGGTGCCGACCTCTTGAAGCTCATCTTGAATTGACCATGAGATTACTCCAATGAACGCGGCGATGGACGACGAAGACCTTGGACATCGGCCCCGCGAGCAGAGAGGTGCAACAAGCTAGGGGTGCGAACGAGCTGGGTGGCGGATGAGCTCGAGGGTCGACGCGGACGAGCCGGGCAACACGACAGACTACCTGATGCCTGATGGTTGTAGAATGAGATGACATGGGTGCTCGCATTGGGAGGTATTGTGATTTTGTGTTTCACCGTAGATTTTGACAAGACCGGTGGGGATTTTGACTAAGTGGAACCGTCCGGTCCAGATTAGGTTCTAGCCCGGTCAGGTTTACCAGTTTATTGTGAAGCATTTCTCTCCGATTAGATGGAATATGAACATATCCTATAGTTGAGGTTTGTTTTGAAACCATGTAGGAGGGCACAGCCAGAACTACAAACAAAAAAGAAATGAAAAAGCCTCTACATAAGAGAGACAGAACCAAAAAAATCCAAGGGCAGCTAAACGACCCCAAAAAGGCAAGAAGCCAAGAAGTCAATCTCCTGTAAAAAGGCAAGAAGCCAAGAAGTCAATCTCCTGTAAAAAGGCAGGAAGCCAAGAGTATAATGGAAGCAATATATATTTTACTAGTGCTTAGGGATAAGCTGGAGTTGCTGAAAGACACGCTCTTCATTGTGAGCCCATAGAACATAACACAAAAGAGGAAAGTGAAACCATTATAAATATCTATAGCATGGCAATACACGCTATATAAAGCTGATATATCTTACCAGAAATTAGCATCAAACAACAATGCAAACACTTATACATTGGTGTGCTAAACATCATTTTTGTAAAGTAACATAACATATTTGAACCATTTTAGCACAAATTTACTTGCCAAAATTGCCCCTATTTATTGTAATTGTAATAAAAAGCACCACCTCAGACATGACGCCAAGACTTAGCGAACACAAGATTCTTCAAAGCTAAGCAGAGGATAAATCAGAAGACTACTTACAAGGGCCCAAGTTTTAAAGAAACAAAGGCAATGTTAGTTCCACGAGCAAGTGAAGGAAAAAAGTTAGATTTAAAACGTTCAAAATTACAAGTAAAAGCAGGGAGAAGCAATTATGCACAAGACAATTTGCACAAATTTCTGTCTTACTACAAATCAATACTTACCAAATTACTAAAATACTAGTGGAATCGTACATTACATACGCCTATTGTAGTGAAGACAATTCCATAAACTGGACAACCGCACACTTCACACCGAGACAAACTTATTTCACAACATGTTTGTTACATTGAAGACAAAACTGAATAAATACGATACAATTAAGAAAAGGCTGTGCACAGTACCACATAAAGAGTTCCAAAAGCTAAAATAAATGATTGCGTTACTTATAAGAAACCCAAAGAAAAAACTTTCTATGAGCAAGAGAGAAACGGGGAAAGTGTTTAAATAGAACCTGGAGCTAACGTCCAGATACATGGAAAGCCTTAGTTTATTTTTGTTCCCTTGTGAAATGGAAAACCCTTCTTCCGCTTACACATCCCCCTCTTCCTCCATGGCCCCGCCTTCATCTCCTTCTCTGGCGGGAGGCAGCAAAGATGGCACCGAGGTGGTGCAGGTGGCAAAGGACCAGAAGATGCCATTAGCGAAGCAGCTAGTTCTCAACCTCTGTGACCCTAATCTACGCGAGAAAGCCCTCGTTGAGCTCTCTAAGGTCCTCTTTGTGTATTCTTGTCCTCTTCTGATTAGCGCCCCCTCTTGAGGAAAGAATTGGCCTTCCTAAATTTCTAGTGAAGTTTCTTTCTGTTAATTCTGATCTGGAATACTGGTAAAAGTTGCTCCTTTAGTTATGCCTTCTGGTCTGGTCTTGCGAAGTTGGACGAGTCCTTTTAATAATTGGGTGGACGAGTTGGCACAAACTGGTGGTAACTGAACAACAATGCTTAGTCTATAGAGTGTACCTATTGGTCTCGTCTGTTTTATTTTATGATTCACGGTTAGATTGCATGATATGCTATAAATGTAATCTGTTGCTCCACATGGAAATAATGGGAATTTAAGGCTTAAATATACTGTTTCAGTTAGAGTTTATAGCTGGTGTTCTGGTGTACATGTTGGTGCTGTGGGTATTGATTTGATCTAGTTTTTGAGTTTGTTAGAGGCGAATTGCAGTAAATGTACTTTTAATTCTTATTTTTGTATTCCTTGATGTCTGATACATTTTGCTTCAAACAACATCTGTTGTTTGTTCTTTGCTACTGGTCTGGCGATGCTTAGATGAAGGGGTTCCGGGAGAGGTTTCTGTTATCTTACATGTTTCCAAATATAAACTTATATTTCTTGTGGTAGCGGAAGCTCATTGCTTAGAATGTTGTTGATAAACCTTGATGCGCTCATGTCATTGCAACTATTATGAGTGAACTAGGACCTCTGCATTGCAACTGTCATGGTTTTGTAACTAGTTTGGTTTCCAGATAATGATAATATTAGTTTGACATGAGTTTTCTTGCACATTTTTATACTTGTTGCTTAAACTTGTGTGAGTTGAGGACCCTTAACTTGTACTAGTTGCCCTTCTCTCATCATTACATAATTTGTATTATGTAGCTTGTTTTGCACCCATCATCTCCAATTTCTTGCTCTAGCCACACTTGAGATATCTATTTTATACTATGACCAAGACATCACCTTCTAGGAAAGCAGTATTACCTGTAGCACTTCAAAAGTTCTAGACTACATTTTATTTTATTTTATTTATTTGGAACATCTTCAATAGCTCAGTATAGATTTTGTCCAGTTGACACCCATACTTTGATGAGTGCATAACTTGAAAGCTCTTGCTCTTTTACTATTTATCATCAAACCAGTTCCAGGACAATTTTCCCGTTGTTATTTTTTTGAAATAAATACGTATATCCTTATTTATGTACTAACATTGACGTACTGATGTATGAATCACACACTGTTATGCAAAATTAGTTGGGAAGGATATGAACCCATTCCAAAGTGAATGACTTTTTGCTTGTCAGCAGTTCTGCTTTGATGAAGAGATATGCAAAACTCTTTGTATGTTGTCAACTGATTTATCATTAGTTAGTCTCTGGTTGATTAATTAAGTCTTGAACTGAACAACGGTAAATTGCATGTTTAGTCATTAGCGTGCCTGATCATGAAGCAAATTTTGATGTATAATGTTTTCTCTTGCAACTTCAGAAGAGGGAGGTGTTTCAAGATCTGGCTCCGCTGTTGTGGCACTCTTTTGGCACAATTGCCGCACTGCTCCATGTATGTAATACTCCTTTGTCTCCTTCTATATTTAAGTAGTGAGTATGAACCTATTTTATCTACCGTGTTTTGTTTCCAATCTATTTTTTTTGCTTAAATGCAAAATCTTTGCGTTTTGATAGAAAAGAGAGTTATTTACAAGCCCTTAGAACAGGCGAACACCGCACCATACAACACAACCCACTATAGCTAAGTGCCTTACGAGGGCGCACATGCCGTCTGTTCTAGCGTTAGCCCAAGATCGAGCCTTATATCGAATTGGATCGAGGAGGCTAGAGGTGCTAGGTTGCATTTCGTCGAAGACCATTTGCAATGCATCCAAATCCACCAAGCCACGAGGTGCCTTGAGCATCATGCAAGGGTAGATTGGGTAGCCATCAACCATCAATCTGCGAAGTTGTCCTCCACAATAGGTGGCCTACCTTGGATTGGATTCAAGACAACACCTATGCGAGAAGGGACATCCGATAAGGATGTGCTGCATGGTGATCATATAGTGGACAACGAGGGGGGTGTTGGAGCCCACGCCTCGCAGGCCTCTCCCCTTTCCAGCAACAATCTTGACAAGCAAGCCAAATGAACAACTTGACGCGTGGGGGGCTTCCAAGAGCTTGACACAATTGCTCTTGGGAGATCACCTTGGATGTCCGCAATCTAACGACGCTCCACCAACGCTTCTCTCACCACACGACGCTTTTGGGGGTGTCTCGGGATGAGCGTGAAGAGTTGCAAAGCTATCTACCGGATGGCTTTCCCATTTAGCCATCGGTCCACCCAGAAGAGAGCTGTCGTCCCATCGGACCATTTTGGTGATTTGTTGAACACCTGAAGCTCGTATGTCGAGAACTACATATCAAGGCCGTGCCAAGGTCCCAGAGGGTTGGTACAGATTCTCCAGATCCAATAGGTCCCGAGGGTGATCACGGTGCGAGCAAGATCAGGGATTCCCAATCCACCATACCTCACCGGGAGGCACACCCTTTACTAGTTGACATGGCATTCGCGACAACCGCCGACCCAAAAGAAACCCTGAGAATCTTCTCCACGTGCTTGAGGATGTTCTTGTTTAGTCCAAGCACTGGTGCTAACAGATCACATGCCACTACCACTTCAATAACGAAAACAGTCTCTCGCCTCTTCACTGAACACTTGTTGCCACCGCATCCTCCTCATTAGAGGAGACAGAGGCACACCCTGAAAAATTCACACATACCCGGCCGGTAAAAAACACATCACAAAACACAATCTATCATACAACAAACCATGTGTTTTCCCCTTACCATCCCCTCTACGACTTTCGCATGTTAAAATTTTTGCCGGTAGAAAACTGTCGATAATCTTGTCCACAACACGCTTTATCTCGCCCTGCAGACTTGCCAAGATATCTTCGACAAGCGCAGCATGCCCTTCGTCCCCCATCAGGCCAGATGGGTACCAGCACAGCGGCCCTTACCCTGTTAACCACCTCTTCATCTACTACTTTGTCAATTCTTGATATTGCCTGCAGTAGAAACACGCATGCCCATGTTAATGCAAATTTTACAGCATGCAAAATTAATTATATTCTTTACCAAGGAGACTAACCTCTGTCCTGTCCGTGAGTACATCCCCATTAGCTTTGTCTGTTCGTTTGCAAGCCACATACGAAAGATGGATACATAAATTCAATTAGGGCTCCATTCAACGAGAAACTACCAATCTATATGCAATTAACCCGTCTAGGACTCTAGGTCATTAGCTCACGAGCAAAACTCATATCTTAAAAACTGTTTGATCTTCTCAGTAGTGTATGCACCAATTCACGGTAGTAGGGAAGCGTAGGTTGTCTTTCTGGAAGTCTATCCAATCCAGTACCAAATCTAAATGCACACAAACCAAATGAATAAACCTTCATCACTACCAATCGAAATCAAAAAAAGAAGATCTGCCGGAAAAGTAGTAAATAATGACAAATGCATGCAACTCACCTCAAGGAATCAGGATCTGCACTTCTTCATACATCTCCCTTTGCAGCTTTTCAGCCGCAACTTGATAAGATCTACTGATCTAGCACGCACCCAGCCCGGTGAGTACAGATCCATTACCTCTCAACTGGATCCGGCAAAAACTCCATGCCTTCCATTGATCTCCCATGGTCGGCCGGCAAGCTTCTCCGTCTCCGCAGCTCCCCACCACCGCACAACCCACCCAAGCAGGCCGCCCACTACGGATAGGAAACCCATTCCCTGCCCCCCGTGGCCCTGCTCGTGAAAAGACCTAGTACTGGTTCCACAGATTTCCTGTTCCATGGGACCAAGAAATCCTGACGTCCTGTGCTCTCGGGACAGGAAGCGAGGCAGTACACGGCGTCCCCTTCATCCAGTAAGCTAACGTGAGAGCCCTGGCCCGCGGTGCACTCGCTTGGTCAAATTTACCTCGCGTCCTCGCTTCCTTACTGCGCGTTCGCACATACAGACAAACGACCGACACCAATCTCAACGAAACATGGACCGTCCAGATATAGGGAGCAGCTGAGCTCGGGTGCCAAAACGCCCCTCCCCTGTGCTAACTTCTATTTAATTTTTGACCAAACAAATATCTCACCGGCCTATTTGTCTACTTCGAAACATAAACAGGAGATTATAAGAATCTACCCTGCACTTTCGCCCCCAAGTTTAACTCCAGCTGCATCGAACCGAGTCTGCAACGTACTCGCACTTTTTCAGGTACGCCTTTTGGCTAAAACGAGGGATAATAGAAGAACATTTGGTTGCTGCCATATCATGGCATATTGTTCGGCAGGAACACGAAGATTTTTTTGTTTATATTTGTTCTTAATCACTACTTCCCACATTAAATTTATATCATTTCTTCTGTTTAACCTCTTCTATTTTTATTATTGTTGCAGTGTGTTGCATCACACCCTGAGACCAGAACCCCTTTTTTAAATGGTAACGAGCACAACTCTGCATATCAGATAGTGTGCATTGTCAATTATCTTCCTTTTTGTCTAAAGAATTTTTCCCATCATTATCTAGCAGTTGACATGTAGTAGGTATTATATCTGATATTTTTCTCAAAAGTATATACAGCCAACAAAGTTATTCACTTCTATAAATCCTTTTAGTTTTTGGAATTTTTTGCTATCATTGATTTGAATTTCCTTTCGACCATGGTTATTTTCAGCTCAACTTCCACAGTACATGTACCCGTTCTTGCGTACTGTCGACAAGACCAAACCTTTTGAGTACTTGCGGCTTACCAGTTTGGGTGTCATTGGTGCCTTAGTAAAGGTAATTGATTCATAACTGGAAGCCTATGAGTTTAGATTAGTGCAATTGTCAATGAATGTTCATGTTCTTATTCCCTAACTTCTTTACGTGAGCAAGAAACTTCTTTACCATGCTTGTTCTACGTGGAATGAAAATATCTCAAACAACGTGGAAAGAAAATATTGTTAAATATTTTTATGTATAACTTTCAAGAGAAGTTTTACTGTAATGAACTGATGATTCTTCTCTTCTGTTTGTTTAATAATTTGTTATATGTTTAGCACAACACGCCTTCAAACTAGCTGATAATATATAAATAATATGTCTGAGTTTTTCACCACATGATGTAGTTCTTAGTTGCTTACATTAACTCAACATCATATGCTTTGAACCTTGCTTCACAGTGGAATATGTTTAGAACTGACACTTTGTTTATTATTTCTTGTGACACATGCATGCAGGCTGAGGATACTGAAGTTATTAATTTCTTGCTGCAATCTGAAGTCATTCCTTTGTGCTTGCAGACCATGGAGATAGGCAGTGAGCTTTCAAAAACTGTATGTAGCGACACCTTAACTTTCATGTAAAATATATCTTGCTTATGCTCAGCAACATCTTATGATATATTCGGGAAGATGGGGAGAATTATCCCTCATCCCTTCCCCCACCAGGGTTCCAGCCATCTCGGATATCATGGTGATTGGAAAATAGGTTAATATATTTTTAATATCATAAAACAACTTAATCGGTTTGAGACAAGTATTTATGCATATATTTTCTCCTTCAGAACTTACGTCATATAGCTTCACATTTTAGTCCAACTGTCCAAACAGAAGAATATGCACGTTTCAAATCAACTATTATAATATGTAAAATACCTTTAATCTTTAGCATGCTTAGCTAACTGACGTTCAACTGGAACATAACAATGATGTTCTCAGCTGGCATCAGTTGACGGTTTGCTCAGGTCCTGATTTTGAAATGTTTTATGCTCTGTTTAATCCTTCTTGATATTGCCATCTAGTGGCTTCTCCTCACTATCAGCTACATGTGGTTCAGATATCTGAGGAGCTTCTTTTGTTAAGTACATTATACTGCCCTCACTTAATATGGCATATTATTTATATGTGTATTTGAGCGAGATAGATTACTTTGACAGAAAGAGTTGATGCATGTCTAGAATTTAGCCAAACAGGCTACCAGTTATCTTCACAAACAATTTGGCCTGAATTATTCTGAGACAACTCTAAGGCCGTGTAGATATTCTTTAGTCTATTCCATAGGCCAGATGCTAACATATATACATTTATAAGTGTAGTAAAACATGCAAGAAAAACCCTATGCAATCCACTAACAGCTTATACATAACTAGCACTTCCAGTAACAATAGTATTATGCTACCTTTTCATGTAAAACTATGCTGCTACTTTCTGTAGCAGATATACTTCTACCACTTTGTCTAAACAATTATACATAAATATTACTATTTTCCTTGTTACATCTCTCTTGCATATAATCCACATGGAGTGAGAACTGAGTGCTAGCTCAGTGGCAGTGGCAGCGAGTGTGCGCCCAGCCGAACCGGGTTCGAGTCCCAGCTGTGCGCGCTCGAGAAAAACTCGAGTCCCAGCTGTGTGCTCTCGAATAAACCGGGTATCTCACCTACCTAACAACGCATGACCAAGGGAGGGATCATTCCCCCGTTGGCAACTTTTTTTTTAATCCACATGGAGTAAATCCTAGAAATAAGCCCCATAACAAATAGACCCTCATTCTGCTAATTTCTATGACCGTTTGCTTTTACTTTCACTGAGCTGGTGAATGTATATGCAGGTGGCCACTTTCGTTGTCCAAAAGGTTTTGCAAGATGATGCTGGGCTGCGGTACTTTTGTGCCACTGCTGAACGTTTCTTTGCTACTGGCCATGCTTTAGCAGTTATGGTTGTTTCACTGATTGATCAGCCTTCCTTGAGGTTGCTGAAGCACATTATCCGTTGTTACCTCAGGCTGTCTGATAATCCTAGGTTTGTGCTGTCATTCCCATTATTCTGACATATTTTCCCTTCTGCACTTCTCATTCTCAAGCATCGATGTTCTTTTCTTCTCTCCAATGCAGGGCCCGTGTGGCGCTGAAAACCTGCCTTCCCGGTATGCTGAAAGATGGGACGTTCGATAACTGTCTCAGGGTAAGTATTCTCCCAAGCTATCTGCTGTCACAAATTCTTTGTTGGTCCACTGAAGCAAATGTCGCCTAGATTGAAAGTTCCAACCATATACTAACTCTATTTTCTTGCTGAAAACACAGGGGAGACTTCAACACAGCAGTGTCTGAAACAACTGCGGGCTAATCTGGAGGCTGGGAGTTCTGAGCTGGGCCCAGAAGGTACCTGGCCGAGGGTATAGGTCGATATCGTCGCTGCACTTCTCCAGAATGACAGCGCCATCTTACCCTGAATTTGCTCAATTGTGCGGGTTTTCATTCAAAAAACAAAAAACTGTATGCTTGAATAACAATAAGCCTTCAGCTTTCGGCATTGTGAACATTTAGGAGCTGTAATAAACAGAGGAAGAACCCCTATACATGATCCTTCTCTTCTGATGCATTTGGGTGTTAATTGAACAACTCCATTATGATTACCTTTGGACCATACCGGAGAGGTTGTTATTCTTAAATTCCTGTTGAAATTGTGGTATACTGGTAGGACTTGCGAATTGTCCCCTTCGTGTAAAATGTTGATTTGTTGGACCATATTGTGGGCCATCTCAGAGTTCTTTTTTTCGTTTCATTATCTGCGGTGGTAAGTTAGGTAGAATTTCGTACACAAAAGAGCACGTACAGACATTGCACCAACAACCTTATCCTTTCCCCTTCTCTCCTGCGACTCAAGAGGCGAAAGGGCGAAAGTCTCCTCCCCTCGGTCCGCCGCCGGCGAGGCCGTGAGTTCCCTTCCCCACCGTCTGCTGCTCCGGCGGCAGGTGGGTGGGGGAACTCCGGTCCTCTCCGTGCGGTGTGTACATAGTAGGGTTAGGGTTTCTACCGGCGGCGCTGCGGAGGTGGAGGCGTGGCCGGAGAGAATAAAGGTTCTTCAGCGCCGTCCCCTCTACGTCGCCGTTCTCCGGGGCTCCGGCGTGGCGCCTGAAGCTTTTGGTGCCCCTAGATCTACGGATCTGGGGAGGTTTCGATCCCCCCGAGCGGATGCTGCGGCGACGGCGCCGTCTGCTCTCTGTGGGGTCCCTGTCCCTCCTCTCCGTCGTCGTCAGGCCGTCGTCTCCATCTGCGGCGTCTCTGGGAGGGTGAGGTGGCTCGTCGAGGTGAGTTCCTCTGCTTCTGTCTCTGGCTGGCCGAGGTGGCAAAGGGAGAAGGAGGTGGAGGTGCTTGTTCTGGTTTTGGATGGCGTGGTGGTGGTGGTGGTGGTTCTCTGTGGCGTCTCTGCTCCGGCCGGCCGTGGCGGCGAGGGGAGTGGTCGCCTGGAGGACGGGTGTGCTGGGTGGCTGCTCTGGCCGATGCGGTGTTGGCGGGAAGAGTGGTGGTTCGTGGTTGCAGGTGCTACGACTGTACTCGTTCATCGTTCTGGGTGTTCGTCGCGTCGCGGCGGCCGGTTCTGCAGCCTGCTACATTGGTGGAGGTGCCTGCTTCCCTGGGAATGGCGGTACGGCGACTCCGGCGGAGGCTAGAGGTTTGGGGTGTGGGGTGGATCCGTCTGTGATCCTTCTTGTTGTCTGAGGTGTTTTTTGCAAGTTTTCTGGGTCTGGTTGTAATTCTTGGTTCTCTCTGGACCTGGTTGTAATTTGCTCTGAGATCCTTAATTTTAGTGGCGGATCCTGTTCAAAAAAAAAAGAGCACGTACATATAGTTTCTTTGGAGAGCTGGGGATGCAGGCGGACCGTCCAACAGGATTGACGGACAGTCCGCTAAACAACTTTTGCTAATCGGTAATCAGCGTGCATACGTTCACGGCTCCAGCGGATGAGGAGAAAAAGGGATGGGGCGGACCAATTTTTAATCGAGGCGGACGTCCGCCAACATCCCTAAGAGCTGGACGTCTTGCGATTAGCTAATTGTTTGTGATTAGATAACTCTTCTAATATCTATCAATGCATTGAAACGCAATGCTTTTTGTGTTTTCGCGAAAAAAGTTCGTCAATCTTTGAGCCCTGCTATTTAAGTTTGAGGTATCTGGTGTAGAATGAGCGTGTGTGCGTATGGTCTGTACCTGGTATGTCTGCCTGCATGAAAAATACTTGTAGCAACTTGAAAAAAAAGAACCCAAATGCTAAAAAATGCACGGGTGCTATTTCGTCTCAGCGAGCAATCGCACCGGGTCCGTCCGATCCGTCGATCAAACGCGTCCTCACGCTGTCCTGTTCCGACCGCCCGGGACGGGTGGGTCCCGCACACACATGGACTCTATCCATTTTCCCTGTCCAAATCCCAACTATGGTTCTCCGGCGATTTCACGAAATCCGTCGCCGGCGACGAGCTCGGTGAGTGACGCAGAGAGCGAGCGTGAGGGCGGGGGAGCTCCTCGCGGGAGAGTGAGCGCACGCGCGAGGGTGGGGGAGAGCAAACCCGCGCGCGAGTGCGGGGAGCGACCCCGGCGAGCTCCGGCCGAGGCGACCGAGTTCTCGCGTGAAGACGGCGAAATCTGTGCCGGATAGCGACCCCCACGCGAGACGCGCGCATGGATCTGCGCGGCTGGGGTGAGGCGAGCGGCGACAAGATTCGGCAGTCGGGTGAGCGGCTGTGAGGTCGCCGGCATCATCGACAACGACAGGTACACACAATTTCTCTTCGGGATGGGGTCCTGCAGATGGTTTCGGTGGGGATTTTGTTCGGGGAGTAGCAGATATTGGCTGCGACCCAAATTGATGTAGTCAAACCACCAAGAATTGATGCAGAGTAGCATGGTGTGCAGAGCATTGGGAGCACAAAGTCACGCTGAGAATAGTTTGGATCGAAACCATAGATTAGGTTTGGTTTCCGTTTAATTTCTGTCAAATTGGTCTCAACAGGCTGTATTCACACTGTAGTTTAATTCGATTTGTACTCTACCTTTTATTGGATTGGTTTGGACTTAAACCAAATGGTTCCCACCCGTTTCAATGTCATTGCCGACGCCGGCGAGGCGGCGGTGCTGCTCGCCTTCAGGCACGCATCCGTGGCAGACGACCCGCGTGGTGCTCTCACGAGCGGCGCATCCGGCGCAGGCACAAACTCCACCACTCCGTGCTCGTGGGCCGCCGTCTCCTGTGCGCCGCTGACCGGCGGCCGTCAACCTCAGTGGCATGGGCCTCGCCGGAGCTGGCCTGCTTGATGCGCTCCCGGTGCTGCAACTTCTCGACCTGCGCGGCAATGCCTTCTACGGCAACCTCTTGCACGCGCCGTCCTCGCCGTGCGCGCTCATAGTGGTGCACATTTCGTCGAACGCCTTCAATGCGGCGCTGTCCCTGGCGTTCCTGGCCTCCTGCGGTGCGATGCAGTCCCTGAACCTGTCGAGAAACTCTCTCACTGGTGGCGGATATTCCTGTTCCCGACGTCACTGCGCTCGCTCGACCTGTCGTGCAACCACCTTGCCGATTCCGGCCTGCTGAACTACTCCTTCGCCGGCTGCCATGGCCTGCGCTACCTCAACCACTCCGCCAACATCTTCACCGGCCGACTGGCATAGTTGGCGCTGTGCAGCCAGGTCAAAAGCTGCAGAGCAGAAGTTTTTAGGTTGCATACTATGAGTACTAAGTTTAGAGAGCATTGGAGTACCAAATCGATGTAGTCAAACCACTACAGAAGGTGCAGAGCAGTAGGTTTTCAGGTGCAGAATATTAGTTGCAGACCATGACCATTAAAGTCGCAGTGCACGGGCGCTAAGTTGCAGAGCATGAGTACTAAAATTGATGTAGGCTACACAACCAGCGAGCTGCAGATGTTTTAGGGGTAGTAAGTTGCAGATCAGGAGTAGTAAGTTGCAGATTGGGGAGTAGCAAGTTGCAGAGCATGATTACAGTAAGTTTTGCAGATTGTTTGTTAGCAGTAAGTTGCAGGTTAGTACTAGTAACTTTTGGCATAAGTTGCAGAGTAAGTTAACTGTTGCTCTGCAATTTTCCATGTTTTTTGGAGACCAAATGGGACACTAAGTTGCAGGGTAGTATCAAGTCGCATAATTTTTGGTTCATTAAGTTGTTTCAGTGCGTCTGCTATGTTCCAGAGTACAAAGCCGCATAGCGTGACCGTTATTTTTTATGTAGAGCAGTAGAACTAAAATTGATTCAAGTAGCAGAGCATGAACAATTTGCAGAGCATGAATAAGTTGTAGTAAGTTGTATGAACATATGTTAACTAAGTGTAGTAAGTTGTCGGAAATAGGTGGTGAGCATGTATCAATAAGTTGTAGTGTCAATTTCAGTTTTAGGGTTTACATCAGCATGCGTGTTTTTAACATGGAAAATTAGTTGCAGAAGGGTTTCTCAGTCTCCTCTTTTTTAATCTGCATAAGACCGGACATGCCAAGCTCAAGCACAAATCCCACCGGTGGAGCAGCAAGAAACCAATGTGTCGATGCTGGTCACGAAACAGAAGTAGGAAAGCAAACTCGTAAAAGGAAAAATGTCCAAGCGGTGAGTCTTTGTTGTGTCCGAGCAAATACAACTAAAATGGCGTAGTGTGTTGTTTTCTATCTTTTTGCACTCTAATCTTTTTCATAATAATGACAGCTTGGTAGGAACCGTGCCTCGCCAGCAAGGCTTGCTAAGCTGAACAAACTCTTGTCAGATGATCAGAAGGCTTTGATTACGGAGTGGTTTTGGGGCGGCATGCTACAGGTCAAGGCAACATAAATGCCATAGATGAAGAAGGCGGCGAGCAAGATTGCAAACTACAACCTCAGCCATAGATTTCTCTTTGTATCCGAAGATACAAAGAGACAGAAAAGGGTTGTACACCGTGGCAAGCTGGATGACAGCACTTCCCCAGCAGGATTGCACATAAATGCCATAGATGAAGAAGGCGGCGAGCAAGATTGCAAACTACAACCTCAGCCATAGATTTCTCTTTGTATCCGAAGATACAAAGAGACAGAAAAGGGTTGTACACCGTGGCAAGCTGGATGACAGCACTTCCCCAGCAGGATTGCACAAAGGTTTGACACCAACTGCAGCTGTCCATGATGTAGTAGGAGCAGGAACGCTAACCGGAGGCCTGTCCGGTGCACGTCCAGAAGAGTCGGAAGCAACCATTGCCATTTTGACAGCAACTAACCAAGCGGAGGCATCAACCAGCCCCAATTTTCCGGCAACTTCCGTCCAACAAGAAACGCATCAGCAATCCCAACCACGCAGCCTAGCTCAGGGGTAGAACAGGGACAAGGGTTGTATACAATGATGCATTTTCTGGGGGTAAACATCAAGTTTTGTTTCTGGGGGTAAATATCAAGTTGTGTTTCATGTCAATAAGTTGCTGACAAATGGTATACTAAGTTGTTTACTGGGGGGTAACATCAAGTTTTGTTTCATGTCAATAAGTTGCTGACAAATGGTACTAAGTTGTTTACTGGGGGTAACATAAAGTTGTGTTTCATGTCAATAAGTTGCTGACAAATGGTACTAAGTTGTTTACTGGGGGGTAACATCAAGTTGTAGGTAATTTTTTTGCACTGAGCTGATTTTGTTTCCGTGGCAATAAGTTGCTTCCTGGCAATAAGTTGCAGAGAAAAATAGGCCTAAAAGTTGCAGATTGATACCGTTAGGAATATGCAACTTGTATTCCACGGGGGCCAAAGGCCACAATATATAGTACATGTACAGTTGTAAATATGCAGGGAGCCCCCTATCTAATAGGGAAACTACAAAATACAAATATCTCTCTCACAGATACATGCATGAGTCCAGGCAAAACATGATTTCTGCTGAAGATCCATGGCAAAACAATTGGGTTTGCCTGTGGGCATCGCGTGCTGTCCGTTTTTGTCGTTTTGCGGGGGAGGGTGGGGTTTCTGTTTCTGTCGGGCGTTGGTTTTGCGGGGAAGGGAACTTTCCATTTTCGGGCCGATTGCCGCGGGAGACTAACCAGCCCGTGATTGCTGGCTAGACGTCGCCAAAAAAGAAAGAGGGATACTTCAGAAAGAAAAGGTGGCGATGCTTCATTAGGGCATCTCCAGTCGTTGTGCCGCCCCAGGGCCCAAAACGGCGCTATTTTGGGCCGCCGCGACGCGAAACGGCGCTAATCTGGATCCTAGGGGGGCGCGTTTTCCAGCCGCGAACCCAACCCAAGTTTCGGCCCAAAAATTCAAAAACGCCGGAACAAATAGACTAATTTCGTAAAGGCGATTTTCATTCATATTTGGCGGAAAAATCACCGATTACATAGCAGAATTTGAAACTAAAAACGTAAAAACATTTTATTCGGCGATCTACAGGGCTAGTTGATGCCCTGGCTTGGATCGCCTTGCTGTAGTCGTCGTCGTCGTCGGAGCCGTCTCCGGGAGGCTTGCTCGGGCCTTCGCCGTCGCCGCGCTGGAATTTGCTCAGCAGCAGGGCCTGCCTGAAGCCGTCGTCCTCCTCGTCGCTGTCGCTCGGGTCGAGCACGAAGTAGGGGATCTCCGGCGCCACCGGAGGAGGAGGAATGCGGTGGCGGCGGCCCGCATTGGCGTGCTGGCGCTCCTCCGCGCGCCTGCGCTCCAGCTCGGCGAGTGCTTGGCGCTGGCGTTCCACCTCGGCCTCCGTGAACTGGCGGAGGCTCCAGTCGGCGGCGAATTCCTCCGTCGCCGGCTGGATTGTGTTGAAGGAGGCCTCCTCCGCCTCCTTCAGGCCGGGCCACTCCACCTCCTGCTCCGGCTCCTGCTTGGGCTCCTTCTTGGCCTTGACGAGGCGCTGTAAGAAGGAGCGAGGAGGAGAAGCCGCGCGGCGCTGGGAGCCGCCGCGAGGCTCGTTGATGCGCAGGGTGCCGCTGCGCATGGGGGCGCGGCGGCCGGAGTTGAGAGTGGGGGGGTCACAGAGGGGGGCGCGGCGCGTGTACCTGGAGCCGAGGGCGCGCCGGAGGAAGACGAAGTGGCGGAGGAGGAGGACGCGTGGTGGCGCGCCATTACTGCGCCGCGTGGCCTTCGATTGGACGTCGAAGCGACGCGCGCCGGCCACGCCATTACTCCGGCAGCCTTTGACCAGCGCGGGAGCCGAGAGGATGACGGCGCGGCCGCTCACGGGCGGTTATGTTCCGCGCCATTTTCCCCCGCGTCGCTGACAGCGCTGGCCCGCGTCGCCTTTCCCGCCATTTCGCCCCCCCAAGCCGAACCCAGTGGGCTGGGTTTCGCCTGGGTGCGCCGGCGCAAAATAACGCCGAAACGGCGCTATTTGGGCTTCTGGGGGGCCGAGTGGTACAAAAACGACGTTTTTTTGGCCGCCGCGGCGCTAAAAAGGCCTGTTGGGGGGCTCCGGGGGGGGGGGGGGGGGGGGGGGGGGGGGGGGGGGGGGCGGCTGGAGATGCCCTTAGAAACAGCGGGCACTGGGCAGTGTGGAATACTGAACCAAAGTGGCAGGGTGGAACAGAACAAAAGTGACAGTGTGCAACAGAACAAAGTTGCGGGTCACCGTCCTCGACAGCGGCCTCAGACTGCTTCTCTTCCCTTCTCTTCACCAAACTGCCACGCTCGTCTCGATCCTTCTTCCACCTCGTGGCTTCCGCGGATCGAAACCCTAAAAAACCCCTGCTCCGACCATGGCATCCGCCCTCGGAGCCCAGGTGGCTGCCGCGGTTACGATCGGTCCGGACGGTCGACACCCGAGGAGTTCGTCGCTCAAGGTGCGTGGTTACTCTGGATTGCCTGATGCTTCCGTAGGGTAATTTTTGCCACCCTTCGGGTGGTTTGGTTGATGAAATGATGAATCTTCTGGTTCGATCTGTGTTGGCACTGTAGAATAATAGTAGTCCAGAAAGGCGAGATTTCCAAACTGCTGTCATGTGTTCTTTCGATTTGGGAGCCAGCAGATTGAATTCCCTTGTGAGCTGTTGCAGGCTTGTAGCGAAATGTGCATTGCCACTAGACCTCTAGATTTAGAGTTTAGATTTTATACCGAGATACTATGTTGTTTTGTGCTGGCCTATGGCCGAAGTAGCTGACGACTGCTTAGAGCATCTCCAAGCGGAGCCCTCAAATTCGGCCCCCAAACTGTCCGCGGACGCGTCCGGACGCGTCCGCGGACAGTGGCCGGGTACCCCCTAAAAACATGTTGCTACAACCACATACCTCTATTTTAAGATATACCAAATTACTACAAAAGCATGCAACGTGCATACGAGTTGCTACTTAATCCTACGTGCATGCATGCGACCGGATAGCCACCTAGCCTAGTCTACTCATCGTCGGACAGGACGATGACCGTTGCCGCGCCGGCGCCGGAGCCGGAGCCGCCCTGTGCCGCAGCTGGAGGATGGTCCGGAGAAGACCCCTGCTCGTCGGAGTCGGTGTAGAAGAAGCCAGATCCGGAAGATTCTGGCACGTAGATGCAGCCTTCACGGAACGCCTCCTCCGCCTGCTTCTGCTTCTCGACGAAGCCGACCCTGTTCTTCATCTGCCCGACGAAGATGCGGTCCGTGGCCTCGGCCTTGAGCTGCTCCTCGGCCAAATGGTGCTCCGCCATCACCCTTGCGCGCTCCTCCGCCCGAACCCGCGTGGCCTCGTCCTCCGCCCGCATCCTTGCCAGCTCCGCCTCCGCCTGCTGATTCCACTCCTCTGCCATCGCGTCCGACTGCGCCCGATTCGATTCGTGCATCTGCCGGAGATACTCCGAACCCGTCATTTCGACGATGTCGGAGCCCTCGCGGAGGATGCCGTAGCCGACGTCTGTCCCCTCCGCCGCCAACACTTCTGCGGACACACGCGATTCCGCGGCCTCCGCTTCGCGGCGGAGCTGCGCCCACTTCTCCGCCGTCAGCTTGGCGCATGTGGTGGGGAGGCGGCGAGGCATGGTGGATGAGATGGAGGAGGAAACTCGGCACCGGTGGATGAGGAGAAGAGAGCGGCGGCGGCGGCGGAAGTGCGGTGCGGAGTAGGGTTTGCTCCGGCCCCTCCACTTATAGTCGGAGGTGGCCGGTACGCCATGAATGCCGGCCGGTGCGCCATGAATGCCGACGCCGGTCAAGCTAGCTTATCCGCTCCGCCAGGCGGTCAAAGCGTGGGTCCGCACTGTCAGCGACAGGGGGCAGACGCGCCCGGGCGCGCCCGGGCGCCCACAAACCCGCCCGGCTGGGTTTGGGGTGTGCCGGACCGCCCGGGCGTTTCGGATGGCTTTGGGGGCCTCCTTTGGGTGGTGGTTTTCAGCCCAAACCGCGTCCGGGCTGTCCGCCCGGACGTTTGGGCAGCCTTTGGGGGCTCTGCTTGGAGATGCTCTTAGTATTTCATCACAACTCAGAATTTGTTGAGTATAGACCAGTCCTGTAAAATATGTGCTACGCCGGCAAATTTGGCTGTGCATTTCTGATTTTTGTGTGCCTTTTATCGTCTTTGGCTGACTAAGTTACAGCTAAAAAAGGGATGCCAGTCATCAGTTAGCACTTATCTGATGGGAGTAGGTTATATGTTTTTTTTAGGCTAGGGGGATATGACTTATTTCTTCCACAGTCCGAAGTTAAGGTAGATATAAGACTCAGACCAGAGAAATAGGTGCTATGTGAACTAGCGACATGGGCAATCTTTCTTGTATGCCACTATTTCTGTTGAAATTACTAAGAAAATACTCATCCAAGACTCACACCACCTCCTTATCCAAAACATTCCTAGGCAAGAAATCTATCATCTCTACAATGTAGGAATGGATGTCGGACTTTACTGCAAACGTTTAGCATCGCAATCTCCTTACCTGAGTGGTCTGTGATCCTCATTATACTTGATGAGTATGGTCTTTTTGTATATGATTTATTTGATATTTTTCAGGGTAGTAACTTCTGCAGTAAGTCATGGACCAAAAGAAAGTTGGCGTGGGAACACAAGGCCCTGCAATCAAGACATGTGAGGGTCTTTTGCATGTCCATACAACAAGCAAGCAAAAGTAAAGTTGCTATTAAACCTATGGAATTGGAGAATGCAAATGAGCCACCCCTCAATTTGTACAAACCAAAGGGACCTTACACAGCCTCAATTGTCTCCGTGGAGAGAATTGTAGGTCCTAAAGCTCCTGGTGAAACATGTCACGTTGTCATTGATCATGGTGGCAATGTTCCATTCTGGAAGGACAAAGTTATGGTGTCATTCCTCCAGTAAGTATTTTCCCCTCTTATGCTTGCTCAAAATAGTACATCATGTTCTTTCCGTCCTTCCCTTGCTAGTGAATGTTGATCACTTATTGTCTGCTGTCCTGGATTAAAAACCTTTATTTAGTGTATTAAAAAAGTAGCAAGATCAATATTAAGAAGGATCAGAAGTTTCAACCATCATTGCTACAAATAAGAGATTCTTCACATATATGATTCTGAGTGGTGTTAAAATCTGTAGACACAAAAATCTCTGTCCAGTTATTGGATTGCTGATAATACGATAGTTGTTGCTAAAATAGGTGTGAATCCTTGTTGACAAAACATTTTTTTTTTTTTTGATACAAACGTCTCTGGATACATTACACAAGAAAGCACCCGAATACACTGGAAATATCCAGACATGCCACAGCTGTCCCACAATTACAGAAAACACCCCACAGAAAATGGAAAATGCACACACACCCCTGGGGAGCTCTGCCTATCCATGTCCGCCGCCGTCCGAGGCCTCTTCGTCGCACCACCGCAGGGAAGGACGAGAAGAAGCAGGAAGACCGCTGAATCGCCTGCCCAGGCCTATAGGGAAACAATTCCCGTTGAGATCGCCGCAATTGCCACTCACCAGAGAAGATGAGATCTTGGCGACGACGGTGGTTCATCGGCGGGGGACACGCCCCGACCTGAGCAGACTGTCGAGCTGGGCTCGGCGCCAAACGCCAGCCCCGCAGCTCGCCATCAAACCAACAAAGGGGAAGCTGCAAGGGCCACTCTGCCGGAGACGAAGAAGAGCCGCACCACCACCTCCGCTCCTCGCCGCCACGGCCGGCCAGCGAAAGATGGTACCAACTCGCCCCTCGCTCTGCAGAGCAGAAAAACGAGCAAGCAGAGTCCTTGAATCGGCCTTGGCCATCTCCACCTCTGCAAGAGGTCCACCATGGACCGGACGAGCAGAGAAGAAAGAGCCTGGCTCCGGCAACGCTGCAAATCGCCGGAAACCAGCCGAGGAGGGCGAAGAAGAGAACCAAAAATCCATCTCGCAAAACAGCCACCAACCTGACGACCGCCTGCTCGAAGGAACCACAAAACTCCACTACCTCCCCAGCAGCCGCGCCGCCGGACTGGAGATCAGAGGGGGAGACCTTATTCTTCATAGCCACCGACACCATCTCCAGCTCGATGCCGGCAACGAAGACGAGAAAACCTAGAAAACTACACCTAACTACTCGCGCGGTCGAGATCCGAAGCTTCCCTCCGCCTCGCAACGCCAGAACGGCGCCGGAGACGAAGGGAAACGACGGATTCGCCGGCGAAAAGCACGGGCGCCTTTCTCTCGCTCTGATGTACTGTAGCACGAAGGGGAACGGGGTACTGGGTGAGTGGTGACAAAACATTTTGTTAAGAGAGAAGAATCATGTTGATCATTCTTGGTGATCACTAGTTAAAGAGCAAATAAGTTCAGGTTCCTTCCTTTTTTTTTTGTTCCTTTCATCAGTGTCTTGGTTGCTCTCTTAAACTTTTGTGCGTTTTACTGTCAGGGAGAGAACCAAAGAAACCAGGGTCCCCAAACACTGTCCGGCTCTATTCTATTGCATCTACTCGGTATGGTGATTCTTTTGATGGAAGGACTGCTAGCCTGTGTGTTCGCCGTGCTGTTTATTATGATCCTGTATCTGGAATAGAAGACCCATCAAAGAAGGGTATTTGCAGTAACTTCCTGTGTGACTCAAAACCGGGTGACAAGATTCAGATCACAGGTATGGAGTTTCATTCACCCATGTAAAAAGCCTTACATATACATAAAAAAAGTCATAGTTTCTAAGTCACACTCACACTCACACAGTTTTGTTTCTGATATTTCTGATCATATAGAAGGTGTATTAGTATATTAAATCTGGCAGGGTGGGATTGTGCACTGGTGGTACTCTGATAAAGATATGGCCTTTCAGTACTAGGACCTTATCTTCTTTTGTTTTGCTTAATTCGTACTCAATTATTATGTACAATTTTCAATGCATAGGCAGTGAACAGTTTAACTTGTACCCAATTATTATCTTCTTTTGTTGGATTTTTTAATACTTGATCCGTTAAGCATCTCATGATGGTTCATCCCCATGTTCAGGCCCCTCGGGCAAAATTATGCTTCTGCCTGAGGATGACCCAAACGCAACTCATATCATGATTGGAACTGGCACCGGTGTTGCTCCTTTCCGTGGCTACCTACGTCGTATGTTCATGGAAGATGTCCCAGCTTTCAAGTTTGGTGGTCTGGCTTGGCTCTTCCTGGGTGTCGCCAACACTGACAGCCTTCTCTATGATGGAGAATTCACAAATTACCTTCAACAGTATCCAGACAATTTCAGGTTTAAAGACTTATCACGCTCAACGTCTTATTTCAATTTACACAATGATATGGTTGTTAGTGCGACAGTCCAGTTCTCTGTTGATTGGAGCATTTTGTCTACTTCTGTAACTAAGAACTCTACGATCTGGTTGTGTTTATGCCTCTGACTTGAGTAAAGGTTAATTGGTTCTTGTTTGAGCCGACTCAAGTTTATCGACCTTCCAGGTATGACAAAGCACTAAGCCGGGAGCAGAAGAACAAGAGTGGCGGCAAGATGTATGTGCAGGATAAGATCGAAGAGTACAGTGATGAGATCTTCAAGCTCTTGGATGATGGTGCGCACATCTACTTTTGTGGTTTGAAGGGGATGATGCCTGGTATCCAGGACACACTAAAGAGAGTAGCTGAGCAAAGAGGAGAGAGTTGGGACCAGAAGCTGTCACAGCTGAAAAAGAACAAGCAATGGCATGTGGAGGTTTACTAGTAGGTTACAGTGTCATTGGTTCTGATTCTGATTGTTTCATCGCGAGATGAAAAATGTAATAGATAAGTTGAATTTTCTTCGCCGCGTTGTAAAATAACAGTCTCAGTCATAACCTGCTGCTTCACATAGTGAATAAAATGAGGTGGCAAGTTATCGATGCAAAATCCTACAAGCTAGTTAGTAATTACCCCTGTCAATTTTACATGATGAGTTGTCAAGTGTAGCTCTTCTTGCCCTCTGTACCCGTCACTATGCACTGGTGCACAAAAAATAAAAATATGAAAAGAGCAAAGGCTAGCAGCATCCCCCTTTATCTAGCACGATTGATGCTTGAATGTATGCATGCATATCTGCTATACTCCAAAGCATCTGCACTGGGCAGCAGTCTTGACGAAGAAAAGTGGGGCTGGGTTTAAGTTTTCAGTATAACATATCAGACCGTTTTTCCATCATTGTATTACTTTTCCACTTCTGTTCCTGGATATGCAAAGAAGTACTGTATATGACAGAGAAGATTCCTGGCATCATTTTCATACACATGCTGAGTTGCTGACCATCCGTGCGGTTTCTCCTTTTCACCTGGCACCACTGCATCTTCTGCTGTCGGTGATCTGTAAAGGCTGTGTGCCCAGTTGGGAGAAACTGCAACCAACTTTTCCAGCAGGTTCAGGTGTTCTTTAGTAAATCTACGCAACCCAGCTTCCCTTTTTGTTTATTTTCCAGGTTCTCATGCAAATCTTGTGAGCAGACAACTTTGGGTGCATCCTTCACTGTCAGGTTCCAAAAGACACTTGTGAGTATATCCTCTTTATTTATTTCCATGTACAGTTGAAAAACCCATACTTCAAAAGGTGTATATTTTTCTTGACAGCAAGGAGTATAATGACTACTTTATAATTGTGTTCGAAGAAAGGGGAAGAAATGGAAGCCTAATTCACATGAACATGCCAAGTCTAAGTTTTTTTTTTCTCTTTGGAAAAGGAACTAAGTCTTGAGTTCGACTACGACCTTGCATGCTCGCAATAATTCGTGTCCCTTGTTGTCTCAACTGCCAGCAAGAACATGCCAATCTCTAGATCCGTGATCAAATTGATGGGCAATAGATCAGATCCAAATCCACTATTTTATTGCAGGTGAGTTAAATACACGATCTCTACTGTGATGCCGTTACATATTGCTTGCCAAGTGGTACTAGCATATAGGTGATCATTTCTCAGTGCACGTGATTATTTTGTTATGACGTGTTTTTTTCCCCACTTCTTCAAAAGGAGAGGAACTTGGAAGTCATTTAAGATCGCACACAATATTAGTAGTTTTCACAATAAAATCTCTAGCCATGAAACCATCTGGTACGCGGATTACATCATTACAACACGTGGGTATCAATTGTGGCGGAAACGATCACCCGTTAGGGCTCATGTTGCGTGTTGATATAGCTGGGAAAAACCCCTCAGCGTGGTTGTACAAGGTTTATACCGTATGGGTTGGTATACTATACCATACCCATACGTACGGTATATTACATTTAACACTCCCCTTAATCTAAACTTTAGATTACGTCTAACTCTAAAAGATTTATAACAGGGAGAGCTTTTGTAAAACCATCCGCAACTTGGTCTTTGCTGGATATAAACTTGATATCTAACCTTTTATCAGCTACTCTTTCTCTAACAAAGTGAAAATCAATTTCTATGTGTTTGGTACGTGCATGAAACACAGAATTTGCAGAAAGATAGGTGGCACCTAAATTATCACACCATAAACAAGGCCTTTCCTAAAGCTTGACTCCAAGCTCACCAAGAAGTGCTTCAACCCATATTAGTTCAGCTGGCATTGGCCAATGACTTGTACTTGGCTTCTGTACTTGAGCGTGACACTGTAGCTTGTTTCTTTGCATTCCATGAAACCAGATTTGGGCCAACAAATATAGCAAAACCTCCAGTAGACCGTCTGTCATCAGGGCTTCCAGCCCAGTCTGCATCTGAAAAAGCACTCAAGAGAGTAGAAGGAGATGACTTGAAAGTTATTCCAAGATCTACAGTACCCTGAATATATCTCATGATTCTTTTGACAGCTGTCCAATGAGTGGTCGTTGGTGCATATATGCAGAAACTGACAAACTTTGTTAACAGAATAAGATAAATCTGGACGTGTCAATGTGAGGTATTGTAATGCACCAACAATGCTGCGATATTGTGTGCAGTCTTCGGAACCAAGTGGTTCTCCATCACCAAGAGAAAGAGGCTCATTGGGAGAGAGAGGTGTAGGTGCATGCTTGCAGTGTTTCATACCAATTTTCTGAAGCAAATCTGAAGCATATTTCTCTTGTGTCAAAAGGATACCATTAGATGCTCTTGTTACTTCAATGCCCAAGAAAAATGCAAATCACCAAGATCTTTTAGAGCAAAATCATCATTGAGATCTCGAAGTAAAACTGATATAGCTTGATCTGAAGAGCTTGTCACTATAATGTCATCAACATAAATCAAGACAAAAATAGTTATACCTGACTTTTGATAGAGAAATAAAGAGGTATCAGCCTTTGATGGTGTAAACCCAAGGTCATGCAACTTAGAATGAGTCGTGAGAACCATGCTCTTGGAGCTTGCTTTAGACCATAAATAGCTTTATCAAGTTTGCAAATGTAATAAGGAGTATGAGGATCTTCAAAACCTGGGGGTTGTTTCATGTACACTTCTTCTTCCAGAACACCATGTAAGAACGCGTTCTTGACATCAAGCTGCCGTAGACTCCATCCTCTGGAAATTGCAATGGCTAAAATAGTTCTGATAGTAGCTGCTTTAACAACAGGACTGAATGTGTCTTCGTAGTCAATACCAAACCTTTGCCTGAAACCTTTTGCAACAAGGCGAGCTTTGTATCTGTCAATTGTACCATCAGCATGTTTCTTGATGCGATAAACCCACTTGCAGTCTATGACATTTTTATTGGGACTAGAAGGAACCAAATGCCATGTGTTATTCTGAATCAATGCATCGTACTCTTCTTGCATAGCATTGCGCCAAAGTGGATCATCAAGAGCTGTAGCAAGACTATGTGGTTCTCTTGTACAAGCCAGAAAACCGTAGCGACCATAGCGTATTGTACCATCTTTATAAATTCTGGGATTTTGAATACCTTTGGATAGCCGTGTTTGCACTCCAGGCAAAACCGAGGCAGCAGCGCCGTCCGGTGCAGAAGATCCGGGAGGAGCAGCATGATCAGGGGCAGAAGATTCTTCTTCCTCCGCTGCACGTGTAGGAGAGCGCGACGTGGCGCGCAACGTTGGCGTGGAGGCCGCGCGGGACCATGACCCGCAGGCAGAGACGACGTGGAGCGGTGTCGTGGCGTGCGGACGGAGCAGCGGGACCAGTGCATGGCGTGCTGTCGGAGCAGCAGGACCGCGTGCAGGAGAGGGCGACGTGGCGCCGCTCGACTGGTGCGGAGCGGCACTGTCCCCCGCATCGCTGTCCGTGGCAGCAGGGTCCACATCGGGATCGGCAGCCGCATGTTCAGAAGTGACGAGCGAATCAGCATCGGATCAGCGCCCGAATTGTCATCTTGTGCATGCGTTTGAGGGTCATGGTCGACATCATTTTCAGCTCCGTTTGAGCTCATTTCTTCATCGTTTTCAACATAATTCGTCTGGATCATCACCATCTGAAGTACTATCATCTGCATGTTCATTTGCTGGAGTATCCTGAGCAGAATTAGTGACAACAGGAATAACGGGCAAAGGCATATATTCATTAAATTGTGCAACCCCATGAGAAGAAGATGTGGAATCGGTGGGTAGAAGAAGAATGTCTTTGCGTAGGCAAGCTCCAGCATTAGAATGCATAGAAGCAAACGGGAACACATTTTCATCAAAAACCACATCCCTAGAAATGTACACACGGCCAGTTTTGGGATCAAGGCATTTAACACCTTTGTGAAGAGAGCTATATCCAAGGAAGACACAACGTGTGGATCTAAAAGAAAGCTTTCTTTTATTATAGGGGAGCAAATTTGGCCAACATGCACAACCAAAAATGCGAAGAGACTCATAGTTAGGCTTGGTGTGCAAAAGTGTTTCAACAGGAGTATCAAAGTTTATCACTTTGCTAGGAAGCAAGTTTATGAGAAAAGTGGCAGTGAGAAAAGCTTCATCCCAGAATTTTAGTGGCATAGATGCATTTGCAAGCAATGAAAGACCCACTTCAACAATATGGCGATGTTTACGCTCAGCTGAACCATTTTGTTGATGAACATGAGGACATGATACATGATGAGAAATGCCAACTTTTTGAAAAAAGCTATTGAGTTTTTCATATTCACCACCCCAATCAGTTTGCATGGTTTTAATTTTTGCATCAAATTTGCGTTCAACAAATTGTTGAAAATTGAGAAAGATTTGATAAACTTCAGAACGATTCTTGAGTAAATAGATCCATGTAAACTTACTAAAGTCATCAATAAAGCTTACATAGTATAAATGTTTGCCAACAAAGAAGCAGGTGCAGGACCCCAAACATCAGAGAACACTTGCTCCAAAGGAGTAGTGGAAACACTCGTAGAGACAGGATAGGGCAACTGATGACTTTTGGCTAACTGACAAGAATCACAAACATAAGGGTTTTATTTCAGGAGTGTACGAATTTTATTCTTCCTAAGAACTTGTTGAACTACAAACGAAGAAGGGTGCCCTAAACGACGATGCCAAGTAGACGATGACGGCTTTATTATGGCGAAAGCTTGCTTGGAAGACCCGGTGAAAAATGGAACCAGTGGATAGAGACCACCATGGCAGGGACCTTTAAACCGCACCCTTCTTGTGACCTGATCCTTGATCAAAAAGAAATCAGGGTGAAACTCAAGAAAGATATCATTGTCACGAGTAAGTTTGTGAACAGACAAAAGATTTTTGGATGCACTAGGAATATGAAGAATGTTATTAAGATGCAGAGAACTAGAAGGGGTGCACAAAGTAGAATGACCAATATGACTAATTTTCATACCATTGCCATCAGCTGTGTAGACACGGTCACGCCCTTGTACTTCTCATGCATATCAAGCTTGCTCAATTCTCCTGTCACATGATCAGTTGCTCCGGTGTCAGGATACCAATTTGTATCAACTCCATAGGACGGCATATGTGCAGCTTTGTCATCTTGATCACCATCACTATCCGACCCATCCTTCTGGTAGCGCCACCAACACTCTGGAGCAGGGTGACCATGAATTTTACATATCTGACAGGTGACGTTGACATATGGAGTGGGAGCACGATCAACACTCTCCCGACGACCACCTCCATCTCTGCGTCGGTTATCACGGTTATCACGATGTTTTCCTCCATCATCACGTTGCACATTGTCATTGCGGTGACCACCATCATCCCGGGGGCCTCCATCATCACGGCGGTCATAGTGACCACGCCCATCGCGGCACCCACCATCATAGCGACCACGTCTATCATCATAGTGATCAGCAGAACGACCACGCCTATCATCATAATGCTCCCTGTAATCTGAGCATCCACCTCCACCCCTCGTGATGGAGGAGCATTACCACGCCTTGCTGCATTGACTGACGAGACAAACACATCACCATCTTCCACCTTGTGGAGCTGATCAAACGCCTGAAGCTGGCTAAACAAATCTGTTAAGGTGGTAGTGGGATTGGCACGGATGGCAGTTTTCAGTGTGTTGTAGGAATCACCGAGACCATGGAGGATAGACCAAATCAGCTCATCATCATCAAGAGGCTTACCGGCAGCAGCAAGTTCAGAAGCTATGGTTTTCATCTTAGCAAAGTATTTTTCAGCCGAAAGATCACCTTTCTTTGTTTCAATCAGTGCAGAACGGAGCTGATGCGTCCGAGAACGTGACTGAGTCATCGTGAGCTCATCAAGAGCCTTCCATACCTCAGCAGCAGTATCAAGTCCAATGACATGAGCTAATATATCAGGTGACACAGCACTCAGGAGATACCTTAGGACTTGTTGATCACGCATGATCCAGGTGATGTACGCCTCGTTTTCGACCTTCACTTTCTTGCCATCTTTGTCTTCCACCTCGATCTCTTCTTGGGGAGCAGGTTCGAGTCCTTTTACAAGATTCAGAACTCTTGCACCACGGAGAGCAGGAACCACAAGAGCTTTCCAAACGAGAGCATTCTCTCGTGTCAAGAGCTGGGCAGGCGTCGCTCCAAGCGTCGCGGCCAGGGACGTCACGGACGATGAAGAGGACGCCATGGGTGTAGGATGTCAGCGGCGGCAACAAGAGTGCAGCGGCGGCTTTGATGTAGGGTTTTGGGCGGCGGCGGCTAGATGCGGCGGCGGCGACTTTGTAGTTGTTGTAGGTGTAGGTTTTTTTTTGGGCGGCGGCGGCACGAAGATGCAGCGGCGGCGGCTTTGTTTGGGGTTTTGGGGTTGTAGATCGGCGGCGGCAGGGATGTTGTGGCGGCAGTTTTGTTGTGATCACGGCGACGGCGACAGATGAACTGCGGCGGCGACGGCAGCTAGGTCAGGGAAGAGACCAGCTCTGATACCATATCAATTATGACGGAAACGATCACCCGTTAGGGCTCGTGTTGCGTGTTGATATAGCTGGGAAAAACCCCTCAGCGTGGTTGTACAAGGTTTATACCGTATGGGTTGGTATACTATACCATACCCATACGGTACGGTATGTTACATTTAACAGCGGGATTTTTTTTTTCATCAAAACAAAGTACCATATGATCTAATTTTGAAGATCTCGTCTAGACGAACTTATCAGTGTAAACTTTGCTAATTGGATTACAGTCAAAGAGATAAATTATTTTGATGTGCTCTCTCTAGGGGAAAGTGCATGCAAAGTTTTTTTTTTTTTTTTTTTTTTTTCAAAGAGATAAATTATTTTGATGTGCTCTCTCTAGGGGAAAGTGCATGCAAAGTTTTTTTTTTTTTTTTTTGAGTGCCTTTCTGGGATTACAAAGTGCATGCAAAGTTGCAAACAACCTCAGCGGAGGGGTGTGCTAATTAGACAGCGGAGGTATTTTGTAGTATGATTGATATCATGGCGTATCTTTTTTCTTGCTCCAATGATATTATGACATATACTCTATATTTAGAAAACATGCATTGTTACTCACTGGAGTCCCTAGCATCGTCGACACGCGTTTACTTCTGTATAATCAAATGGAAGAGAGGAACCATAAAATATGCTCAACCGGCCAAATATTTCCCCGCAAAGAGAACAAGAGACCAAATTAAAGCGAGGAAACCCCAACGGCAAAAGCCATGGAAACGGCGGACCAGCTCGGCAGCGGCCGCCCACAACCCACCCGGCACATCCGACGGCCACCCTCAAACCCCGCGTGAATCCTGAATTGAAGCTCACGGACCATCGAACGCGGGCGCCGTGCCGCCGTATCCCCTCGCCCCTGTCCCCTGTCCAGCTCAGCCACTCCTTGCCGACTCCCGGGCCCCTGCTCACTGCTCACACATCATCAATCCTACTTCACGGTAGCTACACAGCCCCACCTTCCAACCACCCCGCCGCCCGATGGGCCCCGCCTTAAACCGGACCCATTCGTCAGCGGGTCCGTCGCGCCCACGTGGCCTCTCCCACCCCCACCGTTGGTTCGTTACCGCCCCGCGCCGTACGCCGACTCAGTTGTTTACAGAGAGCAGCCGTGTGGTGTCGTCTTCCCCGCGGCGAGCGAGCGATCGGTCGCTGGTTCAATCCACACAGCCCAGTTTCACCGCGCCTCTCCCTCTCCACTCCTCCCGCTTGCTGCAAACCGTCCCTCCCTTCCCTTGCTTCTCCACCAAACCAAACCCTAGAGACATCCTCCGCGCGCGGCGGAAGAGCCGTTGGAGGTCAAGCGGGGCCGCCGCATCTCCCGACCATGGCGGGGATCCAGCCCGTAAGTGCTCCTCTGTGCTTCCGGTCCTGCTTCGCTATCGCTGTAACTTTTCGCGGTAAACACCTCTGCTCTGCGTGGGGTTGGAGTGTTGGACTGGACTGAATTTACTTCTCGGACGCGATTCTCGGAGTGGGCGCGGATGTCACCGGCGGGTTTTTTTTTTTTTTTGGTTCTGGGATCGATGGAGCTGAGCGGGCGAATCCACAGCCCAGTGTGTGTTCTGCTGTCTACTTGTACTTGTTGGGAGATTTATTCGGTTTAGAGCATGGAGAGCCAACTGCTGTTAATTCCGTGCAGCGACTTGTCTGGGAAGTTTTTCGGTGTGGGCTGGAGTGGAGACGTGGAGTAGATACAATTTCGTTGTTTCCTTCCATTACATTATTATTATCGCCGGAGCTTAAGTGCTAAACTATCATGGACCAAGTCATAGCTTTTCGATTATACTACTATACCTGTTAACAACCTGGAACATTTGGGAGCCATTTGAGTGATCGAGTTGCAGTTTTGGAGAATCATAAGCCTAATGTTGGAGGGAGGTGTTAAGGGCTAGTGTCCTGATTCTCTCATGTTGCTGGTACCAACAGTATAGTATTTTATTTCAACTATACAATGTACTCCCTCCGTTCCTAAATATAACATGTTTTAGCATTTGTCCACATTCATATATATGTAGATGTATGTAGACATATTTTAGTGTGTATGCACACTCATTTTAGTATGCACCTAGACAACATGTTGAAGAGCTAAAACGCCTTATATATTGGAACGGAGGGAGTAGTAGCTGCCTAAGTACTAATCCTAGAACGTACAAGATGCTAAGGCCATACTCACTGCTGCAGATCCTGTAACACATCTTGTACTGTCAAACATTGGATGATCCTTACAGGGTGCTAGGGTAGAAGAAGAGGTACGAGTATATTAATAGCACACAGCCACACATCAGGGTTTTGTTTAGGTTTATTAGTTCACAATGAGGCAACATTATGCTCCAGCTGGGCATTTTTCTACAACTACTAAAGTGTAACATTATCCTAGAATTAGTTCTTTGTGTGCTGCGTTGTAAATTGTAAGTCTTACATGTTTCCAGCTTTCAAGGGAAGTGGAAAATCGCTTGCGGTGTTATGTTTGTTTAAATCTTTCTGAAATTTATTTTATGCTAGTATATAATTTACCTTCAGAGTTTGCAAGCAATTCTGAATCATAACAAACGAGGCATTGCAGGTGTTTGATGAAGGAATGGACCCATTTCTCGGTAGATTGACTGTACCAGCCACCACTGGCCAATCACGATGTACAGCTGAGAATGGTTTGTCCTTACTCGACTGCCCTTCTCTTGACACACAGCCTTCTATAGGCGAGTTTAACAAAGAGCCTAGCAAGTTAACAGATTCAGCACTGCCACTGCCAATGGTGTTGTTGTCCTGCAATTGCAGTTGTGACATTGGAAGCAACTTTGAGGCGTTTGCAACTGTAATGTCGAGGCTACATCAACACCTTTTGGATGCAAATGTGGAAATCAATTACACAGAGTACTTAGATTTGATGAAACTGGAAGTCGATCAACAGCTTAATAAGCTCAAGGAGGACACGATGCTCTTGAAAAGCTATAACTTGTCCATGATAGTGATACACATGCTTCATGCCCTATGATATGTCGTCACGGAAAGGTAATAGAGATAGATGAGGGGTTCAATGACCTTCATTTACTATTGATAGTGGTATTCCGGCAAATTAAGGAGATGCTGAGCCTGTTCAATACTTCAGTTCACGAGCTTCGATGGGAGCATGAGTTGCAATTAGAGGTCACCGGCATTATGATTGGAGACTGCATCAGAGATCTTGAGGGTGAGCTAGAGAGAAAGTTTTATGAACAAAGTTCCAGTGTCAACAGTCTAAGAAAGAACTGGAATGAGACTGTGCTTCAGTGTGGTGCAATCCGCGAAGAACTAATTTCGATATCGGATATGCTATTACCTTCAGAAGATGAATCACATTGTTCGCACAGTAAACATGAATATTTGAGTAACAGGCATAACAGATGGAAGTACAATCTCTTCAGAAAGAAAACAGGGGAGGAACACTCTCCATCTTCCAGTGCGGAAAACAAGAACTCTGCAACACAGAAATCTATAAGTCCCAGAGAAGTAATTTCTGAAAAATCTGACCTTCGGCATCTGAAGGGTATGACTAGTGAGCAAATCATAAACTACTTCAGATATGAGATTAGTAAATTAAAGAGGCTGCACGAATTGTATTTACAAGATAAAACGGAAGAGTTATTCAAATTCAAAAGAGAGAAGGCATCATTGGATCTTAAGCATGATGTAGAATTTGAGCCTCTAAGAAAGAAAGTTCCTGATATCATTTCAAAGGTTGACCAAATCATTTCGAATACCATAAAGGTACCTACAGTTTACAGCACTAGTGAGGCACTTGAGGAAAATAGCAGATTGAATAATAAAATTGATTCACTATTCCATGAAAACCAGCACCTTAGCGGTTTGCTTGCAGAAAAGATGAAGGATATTAAGGAATTATCGTGTCAGATATCTGATGCTAGCAGGAAAATATCACTTCAACTGTCACTTGAAGAACAACTTATGAGGCTAGTCGGCAGCCTCAAAGGAGACTATGAAGATCTTTATGTTGAAAGCACTATTAGAGACGAAGTATACCAAACTGTTACAAGAAATTTTGTTGAAGACTGCAGGACCAGCATGGAGGATGCCTCACGGAATTCTCGAGCAGAAATGTCCTCACTTGAAGCTAAACTCTCGGAAAAGGAGGAAGCATTGTGTTTAGCTAATGGAGAAATTCAGAAGTTAAAAGAAAAGTTAATGCTATTAGAAAAGGAGCATTTTGTCCAACAGGAACATCCAGAGTTAACCAAGCCAGAGAGCGAGGAAATGGTACTCCGTGATATCGAGATGGAGCCTCATGTATCTCCAAGAAGATCATATGAGAGTTCTGAGCAGAGTATGGAGGATAAGGAGCTCATCAAACTGAGCCAGACTTTAGAGATTGCCTCAACTGCCTTACAGGAAGTTGAAACCAAAAAAATGGACTATGTTGGGCTTCTAGGTAAAAATGAGCACATAATGCAACTAGATTTCATTATGGTATCTATCATGGATTTATCAAAAGAATTTGTGGAGATTGAACATAAAATGTCAGGAGATACCAAAGGAGATCAGAAAAGGTATGTGCCCCTATCTTCTGAATATAATCCATATTATTGGTTGTTACACAAATTGATATGAGTATTGTTTAATTCAGGTTGGATAATCTGAGCGATCAATGCAACCATGTGGTACAATGGGCAATAGTACTAACAAAGAAGGGCCTCTCGTATAAGCAAATGCTAAACACAAGACGTTCTGAGCTTCGGAAAGCTGAAGCTGAGGTATTTCTCTTCCTGTCATATCTAATGTTGCTTAGTTTTAAACAAGGGATCAATCCTTTCTGATTGATGTTATGTCGAGAGGTATCTAACTAATAAAGGCACTTATTATCCCCGTTAAAAGAAGGCACTCCTTAATTTCTTATGTCTGGCTATATAATCAAGTATACAGTGAATTCTCCCGGTAGGATGCATGACTATATGCAAGAAACTTTCTTGCAAACACAGCTCATCCATTTGTCGAATAACAGTGTTTTTGCTCGCTGCAGCGAGATAATTTGACCCCTTGTGAGCCCCATTCTTATTTTGATTCAGTTATTATTTCTGATTATTGTGCATCGGTAGGTAATATTCATAGATGATTACGTAAGCATGTTTATTCTGTAACTTTTTAAGAGGGTTCACAATTAATTATTTGACAAATAAGACATTGTTTATTGTCAGCATGCAAGTGAATCTCTTTTTAGAGAGCATGCAAGTGACTGTGCTATATGAACCATTTGAATTTGATTTAGATACATTGCAGGTTCTTTTTTATGAGTATGCTTCTGTCTCACTGCAATAATAAATATATACTAAATTCATCTTATACCCTCTTGTGTTTGCCAATTAGATTCAGCTTTTTTTGTCAACATTTGATTCATATTTTTTTTGGCAAAATTCAATTCAGGTTGACATTTTGGAAAACAAGGTTACTGCACTCTTAAGTCTCGTGCAAAAGATTTATGTGACTCTCGAGCATTATTCTCCTGTCTTTCAGCAGTATCCTGGGGTAAGTATACCATGTGGTCAATCCTAACTTTCTCATTTTTCCTGGTTCCGTACTCATTTAATTTCTAGTTCTTGAGCATTGCTGTTTTTTAGGGGATGAGCATTGCTGTTTTTGTCAATGCAAATAACTTGCTTTGGATACTTCTCCTGTGGTCATTTGCATGTTTTTGCCTGTTATAAGCAGGGTTTTTTTTCTCTCGAACACACACTAACGTGTTTGTCATTTTGTATTAGAAGAAAGCGTGAAGAAGACACAAGAGTACAAACAAAAAAGAACAGAAAAGAAAAACAACAACTAAGGCATAAAAGCTAGAACTCCTAGAAACTGTACAGGAGACATGCTTTGATACTTGTATATCTGTGCTTTATGATGATAGATCATTACTATTTAGTAGTCAGAGGGGTGAATCTTACTCATACTAATGCTGTGTGTGCAGTTACTGGATGCTTTCTTGAAGACATGCAAGCTTGTTGCAGGTCTACGAAGTAAACAAAAAGATGACTTACAAGATACAACATAAGTTGGAGCTGCTAGGTGAGACAGCCTTTCTTATCTAGAACTAATGGATATGTTCAAGTTGTAAACTTCATCAGCGAACACTCCAACCCAATTGATTAGATTTCTTCTAAATATCCATCAGAAATTGACATTAACTTCTAGGTACCCCGTATTCATATACAATGTAACTTGCTAACTGCTTGTATGGACAATTATAGTTGTTAACCTTAACCAGCTAAGAAAATCTATAATCGGTGTGACATGTTACAGTAGGTTTGTATAGTCACCACAAAATCCCCACACTACCATACTGATTGATTAGACAATGCATCATCAGTACCTTATTGGAGTATTAGGATCCTGTAATTGATGTGTACTCTAGGTCTCAGGCTCTAACAAACTGCAACTATAAATTTAGTTACTATTTATGCTTCCATTACAACTGATTATTGTGTATGAAGGCATTGATTGGTGCTTACCATTTGATTTACCTTTGGCATTTTACAGATAATGTAGATTATAAATTTAGTCGAGAGAGGCTTAAGAGGTGCTACAAAGCTACTGATGTCATGGAGGAGTGAACAATATCCCATTAAAAGCATCAGGCCAAATTGATTATGCAAATCGACAGTCATTATGAAGTTGTGAATCTATCAGACTGAATTTTGAAAGCCAGGTTATGAATAGAAGTTAGATGCACTGCACATAGATTTCTGATTTCTGTACGCATAGGCTAAATACAATGTGAACAATTGGTTCAGTTGTTTCGTGGCTGGTCACTCCACAGAAGGTATATCCACATATTGTATTGTGTATGTATAAGTGAATATTAAATAGCATTTCAATGTACAAGTTACGGCATATTTAGTTCATAATCGGTGAGTGTGATAGTATTCTTTTCTGGCAATCTGTGTATACATGATGTTGCTCTTATACTAGCCATATATCCTTTATTCTGTAGTAAGAACTAATGTCAGGATTTGATAAATACAGCATATTTTAGTTATTTTTCCCTTTTTATTATGTAAAGTTTTGATTTTATTATTTGTCATAATAAGACTACATGTAATATACTTATATATTATCTTTGTTGATTGTTGAGGAAGCAAATTTTAAAAGGCGATGGTTGTATTTCGAACATAAAAACGAAATGTTTCAAGTTGTCCAATTTTTGGTCATGATTGAACAACTTACGGACTATTATTTATTTCTAAGTTTTTGAGGTTACATGGTTAACTTTTATCTGAGCAATGTGTGATGATTGATTGATACGACTTCTGTGGACCTGTGACAATTATTTCGATGTTTGCTTGAGCAATAGTTGACTGCATGTGAGGTAAGTGCCTGCCACTTGGCTTATTTTGTTTAATTTGAAGTACCTATTTGTCTCTCCTCAAGCATCGTATTAATTATTTTGCTGGAACAAATATTACCTACTGAGTACTGACGACTGTTGAAAATGAGCGTCCTCTAATTAGAATATTTATTCTTCATTTCCAAAGTACTTATGATATAAACCTTATGTTTTTGTGTACTCGTCGCTGCATCGATGTTTTGCTTGAGCAACAGTTGCTTAATCTGAGTTAAGTGATGTTGATATGCTTATTGCTGATTTGAATATATACATCTTCGGACGTTTCCTACTATACTTTAGGTGTCAATTTCAAATGTTCATTTGAAGAAAGATCTCACGTAAGCATCGTAATTTCTTTTTTATTGCACCTTTTGTTTTGAAAAAACTTTCAACTAAACTAGTCTTTCTTTCCTTTTCACCAATTTGTGACATAAACCTTCTTGAAGATATTACAACATATTCAAAACAACTTGCTACAACAAATGCAAAACACTACTAGGTGATAGTGTGACACAAACATAATTTACATGAATGTGGTGTGAGACTCAGGTGCTGGACAATCTAAACAACAGTCGTAATATCGCCATCTAATTCACTTGCTATAGCATTCCATGCTAGTAATGCAGCACCAACAGCTGGTTCCACCTGCAGGTACAAACAAACATAAATTCTATGAGAATTAATTTGGGACATTTGTCATAAGATCTGAAATACTCCTTTCTGATGTCAACATCGTTTTTTAACTTATCATAAAAAAGTAAATGATCTTTAACTTTGTTCCTGATGCAACTAAAATATTGTCTTAAATATTTGTTCACGTCAATCTCTTGACTAAGACAGCTGAATCGGGAAATATTTCCTAGTAGGCATTATGATCTGAAGAATAGTGTTGGTATAGTTCTGTTTACCTTGGGGTGTATTGGATATGCCCCTGGATAAGTCTTGTTAACACAATCTATCACTTCCTTTCCGATGTCCCACCTATTGTTTGCCTCAAGAACTTTCCCAACCATAACAAGCGGAAATAGGTCTTTTCCATCTACAAAATCAGAAGGTAAAAACATCTTGAAATCTTTGTTCACGGGGTAAGAGAATACAGAGGATTCAGAAGTTCTATTTTTTTTGTGAGAAGATTTTCCATTTGCCATTTTTACTTGAAAGTGTCCATTATGTTTGTGCAAGGCCTGTTATGCATGTCATCCAGAAAGAAGCTCTTTGTTCACCTTCGCCACTCAGCGCAAGTCTATGCACTACAGCCTTTACACTGGAAGCTAGTTCACCAACTGAATTGTGCAAGATCTTGTTTGCTACTTCGTCGCCGCTTTCAGCACATTCTACCACAACAGGGAGAATATCAGCAATGCGTGCCCAAGATTGATCTTCGTATGTCCAACTGTCATAAGAAGAATGAACAGGTAAGTAAACGTTGCAATTTTCATAGTAGCACACTATCTGCAGTATTTCATTATGTGCTCTTCAATCCTACTTAGCATTATGCTTCAGCCCACATAATGACCCGCAGATGGATATTTGAGAATGGTTTAGGTTTGTCAAACTAAAACGTACTTTCATTTATTTTCACATGAAGTAAAATCAAACAAGCTAACTGAGCCGAAAGGATTTACCCTATCAGTTCATCCGGTGACGCGAGTCCAAGGAAGTCAAGGATATTGTTCGTGAGAGCTGTTTCTGGACCACGGCCATCATAGGCCCTCACAACTGCTGTCAATGCCTGTGCAGAAATCCCATATCCACTGCATATATTGCCACACAACTATAAATCAGAACCAGTAGTTGCTTCTTAACCAATATACTCCGGTTCAAAGATAGGATAGAAGTTAACCTGCCCCAGTCACCTAGCACTGGGCCTGCACCAGCTGCCCGGGCTTCCCTGCCGTCGTTGGTGAAACCGTAGGCTATGGTCCCTGTCCCTGCGATCAGCACGCAGCCGTGGAGCTTGCCCATGGTGCCGCTTGCCATTGCCGCCACTGCGTCATTCTCCACGAATAGCGTGACATGGCTCGGAAAAATCTCCCTAGAACAAACGTGCTTCTCAGAGTCAATTCAGCTTCCCTATGGTTTTCACTGCAGGTAAGAGGTATGCACCTGAGCCAGTCCAGCATTCTGTGCTGGTCAATGGGGTGGTTGACGCCGGCTACGGCCAAGCAGACCGCGGACACGTTGGACCGTCTCTTGCGAGCCTTGAGCAGAGCTTGCGCCATCACTCGCTCTAGGGTCTCCCTTGCCCTGTCCTCTGAACATTTTGAAACCAAAAAAAAGGCAAAGCTGTTATCTATACCTGGAACTTGTTCGAGATCGAATCTATTGGTTTGGTGTGTTTCAGGTAGGGGTATGTACCTCCAACAGAGTTCTGGTTGGAGCATCCCGCGATGGCGCGGGAGAGGACGGGGAGCGGGTCGGCGAAGGGCATGGCGGCCGGCATGCAGACACAGACGGTGTTGCTGGCGCCCCCGTCGACGCCGAGGACGACGCTGCACCCCGTGCGCGGGCTCTGGCGCTCCTCCATCTGCCATATCTCCCTCGCCGTGTACCTCTGCATCCTCCCCTCCTCCTTGCTTACCCCAGAAAGACAGACAAAGGTATCTCCTCCTTCGTCTCTCTAGCACCAGATGCTGCTAGCTCGATTGGTGAGTGCGGCTTTGTTATACGTATATATATGTACATGGTAGTGGGTGCACTAATGGCGACATGTTTCGCCGAGGAGAAAGGGACGGGGAGGAGGAAGAGGAAGACGGAGGTGACGCATGCAGACGAAATTGCGAGGGCGGCTGGGGGTCCTGTCCGCACGCGCGTCCAATGGCGCGACGGCCGAGTTGTTTAACTACGCCAGAGGGACTCACGCCTCTGGAACTCATCCATTATAGTAATCCATGCGTCTTTTGTCATTTGCTGCCGAAATTACTGTTGGTTACTGACGGCACTGGTATAAAAGTCTCCTGACACTATTTACTGCAAGATTTTTCTTGTTTGCAATAACATATTGACAGGTGCGTCCTTGATTGTATGTTCTCTGGTGGTGAAGCTTTCTTTACAATCAGTAACGTGCTGTACATGCTGTTGTTCTTGGTAAAAACGAGCGTGGACGTTGGACACAAGTTAAATCAAGCCTGGCATTGTAAAACTCGGCTTCTTTTTCCAAAACAGAGGGCAGAAGCTCTCACATGCAGTTACCGGTTACTGAAGGCTAGCTTCCTATCCTATCTACTGAATTCCTTGATTCTTTCTTTTACCTCTACTGGCACGGAAGCACGATACATTTCTGTTGAAGCTTAATCATTTATTGATTTAGAGACTAACTTACCCTCTTTCGTTGTCGGAACTGTATTGCAGTCTACAGTTTACATGGTTCTTGGTGAATAGTGACATTTTTGTTAGTTCACATGCTCCGCTTGGTAAACAAATTAAAGCCATAGATGCTCCATGTGTCGTGCAACTTCACGCTAGTCTACTGTCCTGACGCCATCTTCCAACAAGCGCACGGTGCCATCGGCGTCGGACAAGATCCGTGTGATCATCTGTCTTTGGACCGGAAACTGTAAGTTATATCCACGAGCCATTTCCTGATCTTGCTCTGGTCGTTGTTACTACCTTTGATTCTGTATTTTTCTTCTTCTCTCGTTTGATTTCATAACCCTCGAATGCCTCCTGTCGTGCCAAATGTCAGAACCACCGGCAGCGAAGCTCTGGACATTCAGAAACGGACATACGCCTGATGACATGTTGGATAACTCTGGCACTCGCATCCAAACAAAAATCCGTGAAAAATAAGTGTATCTGTAGCTATCTTGAAAAGCTAGAGGATGACTAGCTTCGTCATCCAAGTGGCGCCGTCATTAAGATCATATACAACTATTCATCGTTCTTACCCGGTCACAACTTGTGATGCTGCATGCAAGCAATTTTGTTGACTATGTTGCTCTAGGGAAACGGTCGTTTTTAGTCCACTAGTAACTACATTCTGATTAAATAGTCAGTTGGTATGGAGTAGGGATTTGATGCACATGGGCACCAGTGATCCTGCCTTTTAAAAAAATTCTAAAATAATACTTTTGAGTTTTCAAAAATTTCAATTTTTTGAACGTGAATACATATACATGGTATATATATTTTTGCAAAGTTTCGGTTGAAAATACATATTGCGTCGGGCTACAGAAAAATAACAAATTTGTGGCTGTATGTAGTATAGTAAAAATCCGTTATTTTGTCCCTAATTTTGTCTTTTTGTGTAGACTAAAATACAACGTTTTTAAAAATGAAATTTAGTGCGTATCTAGAACATATTTATATGTATATGTGTACTTTTTTTCTAGAACATATATATACTCAGGAATGAATCCTACAAGGACCCCCAAGAGCTGGCCGAAGACGGCGAAGAAGATGGACAAGAGATGGACAAGAAAGGAGCAAAGGAGCATAAACTCCAGGCGCCGGACCGTCCGGTGTCTCCCGTGCCGGATGATTCGGCGTGCCAGATGGGTCCGGCACCCCTCTGGCGCCTCTCGGGTGGAAAACACCCAAACTCGCATCGAGTGCGCCAGACCATCCGGCACCAAACCGCCGGACCATCTGGCGACCCCGCTAGATCATTCGACGCTCCACCACCAGACCGTCTGGCGCCAAGTCCATGCGCACCCGAAGCCCAACTCAGGCGCCGGACCATCCAGCACCCCAAACGCCAGATGATCCGGCGACACCCTTGCCTGCACGCATCAGTGGCCGTTTGGCCATTTAATACACCTACTTTCCCCACTTTGTTCCTTAGACTATAAATACCCCTTTGTGGATGAGATCTAGGGTTAGAGAAGAATTAGAATTGAGTTGAGCTATGCTCCTTTTTTTCTTTGTTGTGAGACCTCCCCCGGGAGATGAATCAAGGCCTCCGTGCTCGGAGTTGAATCAAGGCCTCCCTTGTGGAGTTGCATCTCTTCTTGTAGTTGCGATTAATTGCCAATCTTTCCACCTTGTTGGATTTTATTGGACCGGTGGGATCGACCGGTGACTGAAACGAATCCTTAGAGTATGATTGGCTTGGAGTTTGAGAATCGGGGGCTACCTTCGAGGTGTGTTACCGGTTGATTTCGTCCGAGTAGGTTTTGCTAGTTATCAACCCTCGTGTATCCCCTTTGTTTACCCCATGTTCTTCATGTGTTCTTCGTCTTCTCCCTTTTCCCCTCAATGTTTCCATCAACCCGTGAAGGTCGGGCCAACTACCAGCATCACAAGAGCAAGATATTGGAACCACATCGAGGACAAGTATCACAAACTCATGCCGACGTCGTCCGTGCGTTCATTGAGATCTCTCCAAGGCTGGTGGGACTTCGTCAAGCAAACATGTACCCGTTAGTGTGGATGCTTGGAGCAAGTGAGGAATGCACGTCCATCTGGTGTCACAATCGACGACTATGATCGCATTGTCCATGAAAGGTTCAAGCAAATGCCGACTTCCAAATTCCGGCCTTTCATGCTTCAAGATTGTTGGAAGATTCTTGAGCATAGCGAGAAGTGGAGGTTGAGGGATCAAGAAGGTGTACCAAAAAGAGGTGCACCTAAGATGGAAGATGATGAAGATAGTGATGTTGCACCAAAGGGAGGAAGAAACAAGGTCAAACCGGATGAAAGAAATATGGAGAAAGACCAAACAAAGAGATCGCCCGAGGCCTCCTCTTTGAGAGACCAAATTGCTTCAATGATGAAATCAAAGGAAGCAATGATGGCCAAACACTTGGAGGTCAAGGTGGCATTGGCCAAAAAGAAGAATGAGGCAACGAGAAGAAGTGGGTGACAAGATGCTTCGTTGAAGAGCGCAAGATCTCTATGGAGGAGAAAAAGGTGAAGGAGGAGAAGAAGGCCGAAGAGAACCGGTTCATGATGCTTGATCCCAACTCCATGGAACCGATGGAAAGGGAGTTTTGGGAACTCACAAGGGCGGAGATCATGTTTCGGAGGAGACAAGAGCTTCATGATCTTATGGTTGGTTATGGTACTCCAGCCAACGATGTTGGTGGCGGTGGTGGTGGTGATGGTGCTTTGGCCAATGGATGGGGTGGTGGTGATGTTGGAGGTGGTGATGTTGGAGGTGGTGGTGCTTCGGCCAATGAAGGTCATGATGGTGGTGTTGATGGAGGTCTTGGAGGTGGTGATGCTTCTCAAGCTTAGGATGTGGTTGATGTTGATCCTTGATTCACCATCAATTTGATTGATTGCGCATTCTTTTGGACGATTTTATTGCTATCTAGATTGCGCATGATTTTGGTTGTGTAGTAGGTTAATGTAATAGACCTAATTCGGTGAGACATGTTGAAACTATGATTTGATTCGGTGATGAGACATGTTGAAACTTTGAGTTGATTCGGTGATGAAACAATGTCAAATGTGATTAATTTGATAAAACATGCCAAAAAAATTCCGGTACCGATACCGGTAGGGTAGGCAGAACAGATGCGGTAAACTCATTCTGCCCCTCGCCGTGCGGTACCGGAAAATGATTTCCACGAGGCCGAGCCTTCCTCGAAGACCGGAACTGGAGTGACCTCTTTCGATGGGAGTCACCAGGGTATTATGGGAGATGAATTGCATGGGCATGTCTTCCCTAGAAGTTAGAATAAAAATAAAAATAAATCGTACCTAGAACTCGAAGATGGAATTGCAACGGAGAGGACACATTGTGTTTCCAAGCGCCACACGCTCCAGTAGTCCAGTGTTCTTGGATCCTGGCTGCTTAGAACTAATTATCTATTAGCCTAACTTTTGGGGCTGTGTGGACGTATGGTTCAGTAAGGGCTTTGTGGGCTTCCTCTTCCGGGTCCCGGCTGTATTTGTGTTTTCCTTGTTTTTTCCCTGAAGCAGAGCAGCCTGTTGTGGCGGATGCCTGCATATCATAATTGTAACAGCAGTACTATTACTATTTCCTTTTCAAATTCCCATACGTCTTTGCTGAATGATAGTTGCAGGATATCATTTCCTAATTGTTCCATCCATCCAAAGCAAATCATCCAAGGGAGCAGCCATCTATCTTTGTTGGTCTTTGTATCGCAGTACAATAGTATGCTCTGAGCTGTGATCTGCTCGGCGCGCCGGTGCGTGTGTGCATGCATCATGCATGCACATGCGCCAGAAAGGTCTCTTTTCTCTCCGCGTTCCGCTGCACCGGCGCAGGTGTAATTAAGAGTGGCATGTGGCGTCGTGCATAGGCCCGCATAAGATGTATTTAGTTCAAATCGATTAAATCTGAGTAGGATTGTTTACACTAACTTTTGTCTATTTTAACTACATGCGGGCCGGGTCGGGCGCCGCTACGACACCTGAGTGTAATGGAAAGCCCTCTGATTGTTTCCTATCGTGTCCCTGCTTTTGGGCTTTGCTATCATCGATCACATGGACGTGTGCTTTGCCACCGCCAAGATATGAAAGAACTATCACCATTGACGACACCGGGATTGCGCAAAAGGTTCTCCAACCGCGACGACTCTAGGAAGAAAACAGTGCTCAAGCGTTGTCGTCGCCCGATCTAACCAACAAAGTAGAATCATGAGTTTTCATTCCGGAGATTCCAAACAAGATAGCCAGGGGCGGAGCTAGCCGGACGTCGACCGTGGTTCACTAGAGTGTATGTCGCTCTTTGCATGTCAAACTTTTAGTCACCATGGCGTATTTTTCATGTTATAAGGTGATGCACAGGCTGATTTTTTGGTACAAGTATAAAGAAAAATGTTTCCTACCCTGATGCATGTGCATTAGGGTGAGTACATGCAGCTCCGCCCCTGAAGGTAGCGGGCAGTCTGCCATTTCAGTTACATTCAATGAATACCTAACCTAGACCTTTCACTCTGGAGACCGAGACTTGATACACCAAAAACAAAATCACCATGTGCTACGACACCCACTTGCCGAGTACACGCTACAAAGTGCCGACCACATGCTCATAGTCATTGTCTGCACAGGTTTGGCCACGATCATAAGGTAGTTGCCAATTGACAAAGATGTAAAAATATTTCCATGAATATGGTGCGTGTACACATGTGTGTGTGTACCAACAAACAAAACAAACTATATTTTTTTGAACCAAGGCAAAAGTTTTTCTTGTATATTGATATAGTAGAAGCAAATATGGAAAGGTCTAAGCCCATAAAAGGAGAAAAAGTCACATGAAGGCGTTCTTAAGAAACAATTTCTCCTAAATGCTTATCTCCCACGAGAATCTAGTCTTTGCCTTCATCATTGATCCTTTCAAAGAGAACCGATGGCATCGACGATCTATTGTTGAAGACACGAGCATTTCGTTCTTTCCAAATTTCCCACGTGAGCTGGATGACTGCCGATTTAAGCCATTTGGAGTGTGCAGTCGGTGCCTTGATGAGTGCTTGCGAATAGTGTAGAACAGTTGGACGGCCCGAGCCCAACACCTGCACGAAAGAGGGCTAGGAAAGCCATTACAAAATGGTCTGACATGGGTATACATATCGGGTACCCTACCATGAGGGTACCTGGTGCACGTAACGACTAAGGCCCAATATCGAAGAGCCTACTCGAAGCCCAAGACAAGAGGCCCAAGAAGATGGAGTACCCTCCAAGACTAGACATAGGCATAGTCGGTTTAGCTTTCCTTATGTGTAAACTAGGTCGGTTACAAACTCCCGAGACCCAGCCTATTTAAAGGCTGGGAGGGGTACCGATCTGGGACCAAGCCATACACGAACCACCAAAGCTCTTGCGAGATCATCAACTCGCCGGAGCTCCCCTGTAATCGCATAATCCACAATCAATACCAGACAAGCAGGAAGTAGGGTCTTTACCTCCACCCGAGGGGCCTGAACCTGGGTAAATCTTTGCCTCTGCTTGTCAGCCGACGAAACTACCAGTACTACCACGTTCTCTCCCCATAATCTCAACCCTAGGTCCTTAACCATGGGATTTGATGAGGGTACACCTCGTCAATTGGCGCCGTCTGTGGGAAAGAATAGTGCTGGACTCGCGGTTTCTTCGGTTCCATCGGAAAACGGCGACTCGCCGATCGGATCTACAAACGGCAACTCGCCGGCTGCATCGACAAACCAGAACTCGCCGACTCAGGCGGCACACGGCAACTCGCCGGCTCACTCGACAAACGGCAACACGCCAGCTTCACCCGCAAAAAGCACATCGGATCCTCTGATGGATTTCGAGCCACACTCGCCAGGATTCCAGGAGGCCTTCTCCGATCTCGAGTCAGGTTTGGGTTTAACCGTTGGTTCGTTCAATTTTTTCGTCAACAAGCTTGGTGTGCAGGACTTGACGGATCCACGCCAACTCGCGACTTTCGCACCCGAGGCTCCATCGGCTGCGGCTCCTTCGACTGCGGATCTTTCCACTGCGTCCATACCATCATCGACCCTCCAAGCTTGTTCGTCTGCAACAACCATGTCCACACGAGAGATGCGCGAGCTCATTGAAGAGCTCCAGGGCGAGGAGGCCGAATCAGCATACCGCACAAACGATCCCGAGCTGGATCTCCCACTCGAGGATAGTTTCGACTGCGGGATCTCCCTCAGCGACTTCGACGACCTCGAAACTCATATCGACAACCACGTCGACTCCGAGATCTGCGCCAACAACAACCTCGACTTCGAGACTCATAACAACCTCGCCGACGCCGAGATGGGCATAGGCGACGAAGACGTCGACTGCGAGATCCGTCCAGACGAACCACTCGATGAACATACAGGCTCAGACATGAGCCTCGATGAAGATGTCGAGTCCATGACGGGACTCGAAAGTACATACATATGCCCTCGGGTCATACCCCAACAGGTCTATGTGGCCATCGCCGCAGAAACATCAGAAACTGCGGCCAGTCGCAGGCCTACAGAATTCCCGTGCACAGTCACTATGCCGGACGGAGCCACAACCCTCACAATCACTGCTGAGATGGCAGCAAAAGCAGATAAAGTCATCAAGGAGTGCACAATGATGCCAGCAGACGCAACACAAGAAGAGATGTTGACCTTCCAGTACTTCAACTGGCAGGAGTCACTTCGACTGAAGCAGATAAGAGCCACACTCGAAGAACGCAAAAAGCAAGCTAGCTTGTCGAGTGTGCGCAGAAGACAGCTCTCCCTGAGCTCCACCGGGCGAGCAGACACAGGACGCAGATCAAGGTTGTCACACCTCTCGCCAGGCGAGAAGGCGGCACTCACCCGCAACTTAGGCAACTCCTTCATGACATACGACGAGGAAGGACTGCCGGTGCCCAAAACAGCAGCAGGTGCTCTCTACACCGCTGCAGCATACCTGGAGGCAATCAAGCCCCCAGCGGATGACCCCAACGCAAAACTACACCGCCAACAGATCAAATCACTCGCCTTAGCTGCAAAGGCCATACGCCAAGTTCCAAGAACTCCAGGTGGGAGTCGAGACCGTGCCCTAGTCGACGCGCCTCGGGAAGAGCATAATCACAGTGGTCGTCGCCACCACTCGAAGGAAAGAAGCGGCTCGCGAAGGCGCAGGTCCAGGAGCAGATCACGCAGATCTTACAGTAGCGACTCATACTCTGATCGAGAGCCTGAGCCACATGGAGCTCTGTGCTTCACTCGACGCGTCCGCGAGACACGGATGCCCAAAGGATTCAAACTCACATCCGAACAGCCCAAGTACACGGGTCGACAGGAACCTTCCGGGTGGCTGGAAGATTACAGGCTGGCAGTTGCGTGCCAGCGGGGCACCAACACTACAGCCATGCAGTACATACGACTCATGCTCGAAGGCACAGCTCGCGACTGGCTCAAGGCCCTACCTCCATCAACATACGACTCGTGGGATCACTTCCGCAGGGATTTCGTCAAAAACTTCGAGCCTCTATGTGAGCGCCCGAAAACATTCGAGGAGCTGCGGGCCTGCGTTCAGCGTTCAGACGAAACGTTGAGGTCATACATCAGACGATGGACTGAGATACGTAACTCAGTTGGAGTGGTTTCAGAAGATATGGCCATGGATGCTTTCGTCATGGGCCTCGCCAGGCGAGACTTCAAAGAAGCACTTGGCCGCCAAAAGCCAAAATCTGTAGCCCACCTCTTGCAGATCGCGACTGAGTGGGCAGATGGAGAGGATATGGCACGCACCACACGCGGGTCCTCACCCCGTGACAAAATGAAATAGCAGTCGAAGCCATAGAGACTCGTACAGAGACGACCGAAGGCGCAAACGTTCAAAACGTCATTACGACGATGACAGACCCGAATTCATGGCGGCTGGGTTCTCCACACCCCGCAATGATCAGGACAGAAGCGACCGACGGTCGGAAGATCGGCGAGACAGTCGAGATGATCGGCGAGACAGTCGAGATGATCGTCGAGACAGCCAACGCAGTGATAGCTACAAGAGGAAGGATTGGCGCAAGTCACGGGCACAATCTGAGCGATCATTCGAAGAAAAGATGGACGCTGATTGCAGATTCCACCTGTACAAGGGGGACGATGGAAAACTGCGATCCAACCACTCGATGAGAAACTGCAGGGAGTTCGACCAAATGGCGACTGATTACGTAAATCGCAGAAAGGCAGCAGCCGCACAAGCACCTGCACCCGTGCCTCAGCCAAACAACGTGCCTGTTCTGATGGCACCACCTCCACCACCACAGCCTGCCCCAGGCGGAAATCTCGCGGGTGCCATACAGCCCGTGCCTCGGGTGGACGAACCACAGTACCCTCCGCCCCAAGGGCAGATGTACATGATACAGAAAGGTCGACCTTCCAACAGGGAGCAAAAACTTCGCACTCGACAGGTAAACATGGCGGTCATGTCACCTCCTGCGGTAACAGAATACTTGAAGGGAGCCGAAACAATAAGCTTCAGCAAAGAGGACCACCCTCCATCGGTTGTTCGACCAGGGCACTCTGCTCTGGTACTCGACGCGCAAATTGGAGGCTACGCCATGTCCAAGGTCTTCATGGATGGTGGGAGCGGCATAAACATCATCTTCGCAGATACGCTCCGCAAAATGAACAGGTCAGTCGAAAACCTGCCAAGATCTTCAAATACCTTCCACGGTATCGTTCCAGGGAAAGCAATAAGCCCAGAGGGCACCATACAACTCGACGTAACGTTCGGGGACAAGCACCACTTCAGGACAGAGTCGATTGAGTTCGAAGTGGTCGACTGGAAGTCACAATACCATGCTATACTTGGACGCCCGACGTTCGCTCGATTCATGGCGGTGCCACATTACGCATACCTCCAGCTGAAGATGCCTGGACCAAAAGGAGTAATCACAGTCAAGGGGAACTTCCAAAAGTCTGACTCTTGCGACCGAGAATTCAGCAAAATCTCTGAGATGTTTGGCATGGAAGCAACACTCGCTGATCTAGCGGTCTCCAACGATCGAACACTTATGCCAGAGCACAAAAAGGTGGCAGTCGACAGAGCATTCAGTGCCACCAACGACACAAGATCGCATCAGGTGCACCCGACTGACCCGACCAAGACAGTCAATGTCTCGTCGAGTCTGCCTATCGCATAGGAAAGCGCGCTCGTCGAATTCCTCCGTGAGAACTGGGATATATTTGCATGGTGTCCAGCAGACATGCCAGGTATTCCCAGGGAATTCGCCGAGCACTCTCTCCAGCTACTTCCAGGTGCTAAACCAGTCAAACAAACAATGCGCCGCATATCCGGCCCAAAAAGAACTGCAGTCGAAGCCGAAGTCGACAGGCTACTCGCAGCAGGATTCATCAGAGAGATCAAGAAATCACAATGGGTGGCCAACCCCGTACTTGTAGAGAAGAAGCATACAGACATCCTGCGGATGTGTGTAGATTTTACAGCACTCAATAAGTGCTGTCCAAAGGATCACTTTCCACTACCTCGAATCGACCAGATCGTCGACTCCACCGCCGGGTGCGCTCGCTTGTCCTTCCTGGATGCTTACTCGGGTTACCACCAGATAAGGATGAAGGAAGAGGATGAAGAAAAAACGGCGTTCATAACCCCACTCGGGGTCTACTGCTACACCACAATGCCTTTCGGGCTCAAAACGCAGGCGCAACCTATCAGCGCATGATGCAAGATTGCCTCAAGAAGCAGATTGGGCGAAACGTCCAGGTCTATGTAGATGACATCGTCATCACCACAAGAGAGAAAACACTACTCGATGACTTGCGAGAGACATTCGCAAACCTCAAACGCTTCCACATCAAGCTCAACCCGAAGAAGTGCACGTTCGGCGTGCCAGCCGGGCAACTCCTCGGGTATCTAGTCTCAGCTCGAGGAATCGAGGCGGACCCGGAGAAAATACAGGCCATCTTGACGATGCAAAGGCCTTCAAAGCTCCACGACGTGCAAAAGTTGGCGGGTAGAGTAGCAGCACTCAGTCGATTCATCAGCAAGCTAGGCGAAAAAGCACTCCCGTTCTATCGACTGATGAAGAAGGCAGATAAGTTCGAGTGGACGCCAGAAGCCGAAGCAGCCTTCACGGACCTCAAGCGAGTCCTCACAAGCCCTCCAATCCTCGTAGCACCAAGGGAACGCGAGCCACTATACCTATATGTCTCTGCAACTAATAGGGTGGTGAGCACTGTTCTGTGGTCGAACGCAGAGAGGAGGGACACACCCAAAGCATACAACGTCCAGTCTATTACTTGAGTGAAGTGCTCTCCACATCAAAGCAGCGGTACCCGCACTATCAGAAGCTGGCATACGCCGTGTTCATGTCCTCAAGGAAGCTGACGCATTACTTCTCCGAGCACCCGATCACTGTAATCAGCACTTCAGGGATCGGGGACATCCTCACAAACCCCAATGCAACTGGGCGAGTAGCAAAATGGCTCATCGAGCTAGCACCAAGAGACATCAAGTATGATTACCCGAAGGCCATCAAAGCACAAGTTTACCCGACTTCCACACCGAGTGGATTGAAGCTCAGCTCCCAGGAGCACCAGATGTGTCCAATTCCTGGACCATGTACTTTGATGGCTCGAAGAAAAACGAAGGCGCAGGCGCAGGTGTCATCCTCATATCACCAAAAGGCGACAAGCTCCGCTACATCCTACAAATGGGTTCGAGTTCCCATCCAATAACGAAGCAGAATATGAGGCTCTGATCCATGGCATGAGGATGGCCAAAGCCCTCGGGTGCACTCGACTGATGATCTACGGCGACTCGAATTGGTGGTGCAGCAAACAATGAAGGCTGTGACGCAATCGCAGATAACATGATGCCTACCGTGACCTGTACAACATCATGGAGGGCAGCTTCGAAGGCTGCGAGTTGCGGCACATAGGGCGTGAAAGCAATGAAGAAGCAGATAAGTTAGCCAACATTGGTGCGACCAAAGCACCAGTGCCACCTGGTGTCTTCTTCGAGCGCATCGAGCACAGATCAATCAAAAAGAAGCGGCAACTCCTGCATCAGCCGCACCAGCCAAGAGCAAAACACCTAGCACAGAGGACCCACCAGTCGAGGTACTCCTCATCGAGCCAACTTGGACTCAACCCTTCCTCGCATACATACTCCGCGGCGAGGTACCCGAAGACTTCACAGAGTCAAGACGCGTCACTCGACGATCTAAAGCATACACTGTCATCAACGGTGAACTTTACAAACGCAGCATATCAGGTATGTTCCAGCGTTGCATAGCATTTGAAGATGGCCAAGCCATCCTTCGTGATATTCATGCAGGTACTTGCGGGCATCACGCCAGCAGTCGATCACTCGTAGCCAAAGCCTTTCGCGCAGGCTTCTACTGGCCCACAGCACTCAAAGACGCGGAGGACATAGTCAAAAGGTGCATCGGCTGCCAAAAATTCGCCACAAAGCCGCACGCACCCGCATCGGCGTTGAAGACAATACCATTGGCCTGGCCTTTCGCCCAGTGGGGGCTCGATATGGTTGGGCCACTCAAAAAATCCTCCCATGGAGGGCATACTCACCTTCTGGTGGCGGTCGACAAGTTCACCAAGTGGATTGAAGCAGTACCCATCACAAGTTCGACTGCCACTACAGCAGTCAATTTCATAAAATCCATCATATACCGCTTTGGTGTGCCAGCAGCATCATCACTGACAACGGTACAAACTTCACGGCTGAGGAATTCAAATCCTTCTGCAAAGAGCAAGATATCACGCTCAATTATGCATCTGTGGCGCACCCGCAATCAAACGGCCAAGTCGAAAAGGCCAATGGGCTTGTGAAGTGGAATCAAGAAGCGCCTCCTGGTGCCACTCAAAAGGGCTGCGGGTGCTTGGGTAGAAGAGCTCCCGTCTGTGCTATGGAGCCTACGCACAACACCCAACGCCTCAACACAATTCACTCCATTCTTCATGGTCTACGGCGCAGAGGCAATCCTGCCATCAGACGTAAGGTTCAACGCACCAAGGTCGAAGCATACAATGAAGAAGATGCAGATGAAGCACTCGAAGATGCAGTCGACTTGCTCGAAGAAGCACGCAACACAGCGCTAGCACGCACAGCTGTCTACCAGCAAGATCTACGCAACTATCACAGCCGTCGACTGCGTACCAGGTCCTTCGAGGTGGGTGACTTGGTACTTCGACTGAAGCAAAGAAGGTGCATAAACTTGCTTCTCCATGGGAAGGACCCTTCATCATCACCGAGGTCATAGGTGGTGGAGCATACAGACTGAAGCACGAAGACCGGCGAACTCTCCCACAATCCTTGGAACGTTGCGCAGCTGCGCCGTTTCTATGCTTAGATTGCTCAGTCGCATAATGTAATAGGCTCATATGTCGGATGGCTGCAGGTTTCAGACGCGCTCTTTTCCTTACCAGGGTACCTAAGGGGACTGGAAGGTTTTTAATGAGGCGGCCTGCAGCCTAACATTCATAAATGGAATATAGTCAATAAATTCCTCATACTTTTCTACTTATTACTCGCATAGCTTATCAGCACAACTTAGCCACACCCGTTTGCTCTTTCAAACACAATACTCCAGCCACACTCGAATACTCGGGGGCTGGATCATAACAATAAATACAAAGGAAAAAGTTGCTCAACCCCAATCAATCACTCGGGGGCTGAGCCTGCAGGCATAAGTTGAAGCTTCAACTCTCATAAAATTCATAACCTCACTCGAGCACTCGGGGGCTATGTAATTCATGATCTATGTAAACTGTTTTCATAAACCCCACTCGATACACTCGGGGGCTGCATACATACAAGTGAACAAATATGTACTAAGTGGCAAATTTACACTCGGGGGCTGTTCCCTATACATAAATACCCTAATCTTCTGGTTCATCCTTTGCTGAAGAACAGGGCCCATAAGTTGCGCTTGATAGCAATCAACCAATGTCCTCGCGTGATCGAATGTTTCGTCAAGATTCGACTGGGACAAAGACGATCCAGGCACGGGTGGACGTAGCTGCAAATTTGGACGTTGACTTCGAGATACGCCATGGTTGCGTTGGCACCGTCCACAAGCTTCTGGGTGATGAAGCCTCGAATGGAACCTGTTGACCGGAAGAGATCGAGCAACGCGTGGATTCCTTGAGGTTGTGGCCCAGTCGGAAAAACCATCTGGTTGATTCGACTGAAAGCCGACCTGCACAATTCAAGAAGCATAGTGCTCCGCCACACCCGATCTTGCAGAGTCGCAGTATGCGTGCTCGGTGCTTGTCCAATCGAAAGTGCTGGCGGCCAGTCGTGGGTTCGTCAGTTGCCATGTTCAACTGCTCATCCACGCGAGCCTGCTCCGCCTGGAAATCTTGAACAAAACCTGCAACAACACAAGTTGGGTGAACAAAAAAGAACAGGCTGTGAACTCATAAGATCAAGGCAGTCATGCTTACACTCGAGCTGTCTGTTCACGATCTCCATCTCGCCAAGCACATACTCCTCCCGTTGGGTGGGTAAAGCAGGCCTTGCCCTCATCCTTTCCAGCTCGCTTCGGGCACTCGCCAGTTCCTGCTCCTGTTTCGCAAGTCGAGCCTTCATATAACGTATTACCGCGGCATCGTTTGACGCCTGAGCTCGAGATCGAGAAGGGGTATGATGCCGCGACGAACTGGATGAAGTGGCGGCTGGCCGTTTCTGTTCCAAGTATCATAAAAGTTTCATGAGAAACAAGTCACAAAACTCAGACAAGCAACAGCATACAGCTCTTCGAGCGCAGACACATTAACAGAAGACCACTGACATAAAAGAGTAGCAAAATCACACGCACACTCGCAGTTCACAGATATTATTACATGGCATAAAAAAGAAGGGATGCAGTTGCCCTAGAACTAGGAAGTCGACTCTGGCTTGCCCCTAAGCAAGCGAGTGGCGACCTCTTTTGCCCGGCGCTCCATGGTGGTCATAAATATTTCGGCCAGTCGTGCAGCTGGCCGCTGACTCCTTTCAAAGGCACAAGTCTCCCGTCTGGCCTCCGCGGGAAATCAGAAAGCGCTCTCTCGTAGTCACCCTCTAATCCGTGGCCTAAAAGGAGCTTGAGGGTGGACTCCGAGCCGCGTACCGAAAGGGCGCGAGAGAAGTTCGCCATGGTGGAAGTCCCCGGGCCAAAAACATCGGCAAATCCATCCGCCGTCGTCGGTACTTCGCCACTCGGGAGCACGGCCTTGTACACTGCGCCAAGTGTACTCGCTGACTTGGCGAGTGCATCCTTCGCGTGGGTGCACACGACCCCAAGGTCGCTCACAGCACGATCGAGTGGCAGATCGTCGTTCGCCCTGTCTGCAGAGGTCGGCGCGCCAGCAGCTTCTTCACAAATCAACAAAGAGCAAACGTCACTATACGACGCTTGACAACCACAGCATAAGTTCAAAACGAAAAGATTACTCACCTCCCATGACATGTGCGAGTTTCGCCAGTTGTTCGGCATATCCTCGCTCACGCGCGGTAGCTGAGTTAGTGGCAGCATCCAATTCCTTCTTCGACTCAGCGCGCTGCGTGACGAGTGCTTCTTCAAGCTCCTTTACGCGGACTCAGCCGCTGTCTTTTCGCCTGAAGTAGCAAATCGCATACAGTTTATGAATCGACAAAGACAAATATTGCAAAAAAGAGCTTCAGAAAAAATGGCAAAGTGAAACTCACGACTGAGTCGCTCCAGGTCATTACGCAGGCCATCCCTCTCCTGCTCCACCTGGACATAAGCTTTGGCAGATTCCGCCAGTGTGCGGTAGAAGGGCTGCAGACACACGCAGTTAGCATAATTTGTAACGTACATAGCCCCAAAACTACGCGGGTAAGGCAAAAAGTACTCACATGATTTGTCCAAGGCTCAGGGGTCGAAGCAGATGTCCCGACTTCAGGAGTAGCCACAACCGTAGCCTTGGCGGCCTCCACAACAGCAGTGGTGTCCATCGGGTGGACAACCTCATGCACGGCGGGAGAAATGTTCGGGTGATCCGGCGTCGGAACTTTCTCTGCTTGAGGAGATAAAGGCTGATTGGTTTCAGCACTGCGAGTGGCACGCATGAAGACATCATCAGCACAAGTATGCAACAACAGTAAAAACTTATATCATAAGTAAAAACACAAATGTGTTCTTCCTCTTCGTCATAGTCGAGGTCATCAAAATTTGGGCCTCCAAAGACAGGGGCGCCACTCGAATGAGGAGGAGGGGTCGAGCTCGTTGAGCATACACGCAAAGGAGCGGCGCTGGGAACGGGTGATGAGCCCGCTTCCTCGTCAACCTCCAAGTCATGCTCCTTCGCGGGTGAACTCACAGCCGAAGATACCTTTTTGGTCAGTCGACGACGCTTTGGAGGCGCGATGTCGATCTCAGGGTCAGAATCGGCCACTTCTTCAGTCTGCACCTCTTCTGCTGCTTCCTCTTCAACTTCTTCCACACGCGAAGTGGTGGCGGAGGGAATTGGCGAGTGATCCCCTTTCGCTTCCATCTCTTGCACCTGAGTTTCTTCAGTTGCACCATTCTCTGGCAAAGGAGGAAGAGAGGCAGCAGTCGAGTGACCCTGCATGTCATAAATCACGGCTGCAAAATTAGAGGTTGCAATGCATATGAGTGGCAACTCCAAAACTGCAAGCAAATCATAAAGTACACATACCTCAAGCAAAGGATTTTCCATCCCATACGGTGTAATGGGGCAGTCGACGTTGCACGGGTCGGCTGCCGTCAGGTTGGTGATTGATCGCACATGCGCCAACAACTCATTCCTTGACAGCTCCTCCGGGCTCATCCGTGTGGCATCATTTGGGCCCTCGTACTGCCACATGGGGTGCGCTCGGGCACGGATCGGCCACACCCGCCTCTTTACAAAAGTGGCAATTAGATGCACACCCGTCACCTTGCGAGAAGACCTCCAATCTGGGACAGAAGAGGCTCTGCTTCTGCCAGTTCTTCATCCGAAAGTTGGTGGTCCCAGGCCTTGGTCCTTGCAAAGGCAGCAGTCGAAAAAGCGGCAGCTGCGTCCTGCTCGACACTCGCATAAAACCATCCCTTTCTCCAGCCTTGTGCGGAGTCGACGGTCTTCAGTCGAAAATATCGGGTGTCACCGCGCACCTGGATCCCGCAGCCGCCCACAGGGTAGGTGCGGCCGCCTCCCCTGTTTGGTCGCACCATAAAAATGGCCTTCCATAATGCCCAACTAGGAGCAACTCCCAAAAAACACTCGCATAGCGTGATGAAACACGCAATGTGCAGAATACCGTTCGGGGTGAGATCATGGATCTGCACCCCGTAGGCAAATAGCAAACCTCGCACAAAATCATGGAGGGGGAGCGAGAAACCCCTAGGCAGAAACTCCGCAAAACAGACACACTCATTGGCGCGTGGTTCAGGGAGTACCTCCTTCGGTGATGGCGCGCGAACAGCAAGCTGGTCCGTGGGAGGAAGCAGACCTGCTCGCGAAACTTGGTCAGATGGGCGTCCTTGATGGTGGACTTCGCCCAGTCCCCGCTGCTGTTCTTCAAAGCGGGGCGGCAGCAGACGCGCTCGTTGTGGTCTTCTTGACCTTAGTTGCTGCGTCAGTCGTGGCGGCAGACGCAGCGCTTCGCTTGGAGCCTCCACCCTTGGCCATTGCTAGGATGGATGGACAGAGCACAAAGAGCTTGGGCAAACGAACAATGGAGGCGCAGCGCAAGGAGGAAGATGAGGAAACAGGGCGGCGCAGGGAGCAAATGGCAAGTAAAAACAGATGCCAGCGCCGTGCCCCTATTTACCGCAAGTCAAACGCAATCACAGCCATTCATATCACAATCGTGCGCTCCGCATGCGATCTCACCGTACACGTGGCGAACGCGGAGGGCAACCGTCGCCGGCCTCTCCGCCCACTACGCACGCAAAAAGAGGAGCCATCATCACGCCTCTGGAAAAAGTGGGCCCGTGTGGTCAAATCAAAGTCCAAACGGCACCGTCTTCGGTCAGCTCTGCACAAATGGGCCCACCTACGTGTCCGTCTCATCAATCGCAGCATAACGCACGCCACACGTGTCAGAAATCGCAGTCGAAATAAACGTCATCCCTGACGTCATTGGAGCATCTGTTCAGAAAATACGTTCGAGTACGCTGAACGCATATTGTTCACTCGATTGCCCTGATTAGTTCGGGTGTGACAAAACTATCTTATCAAAATTGGTCACTCGACCGTTCCTTCGACTAAGTCATACTACTCCCATCGGGAGCGTGCTCAAAAAATTCTTCGACTGAAGATGCTTGAGACGATGATTGAGATTATCCTCCATTTACAAGTAATACAGCATAATCTCGGGGGCTACTCCCATCGGGAGCACTGTCGTGCACCCGATAGAATTACGGTACAAATTTCTTCGATTAGCATATGCAGAGTAAGGTGATTTTTGAGATTATCCTCCATTGCAAAGCAATAAAGCACAATCTCGGGGGCTACTCCCATCGGGAGCGCTGTCGCGCACCCGATAGCATAACAGCAAATATCAGTCGACAAAGGGCATGACTCGTCCAACAAAGTTCAGAAATCATACTCGAAACATTCCCGAGTTGCGTCCGCCGCAAATATCTCGGATGCTGCACGCATAGTGCAAAGGTAAGACCCGCCGAACTTTCGAGCTGGGCTAAGGACCGTTCCAGCAACGTCAATCCTTATACTTTCCGTGTCAGCAGACATGATGAAATCCCGACGGACGCGTTGGGTAAAATTCAAAGTTATACTGCAGATCGACTCAGTAAGACCTCAGCGGCCTAGTCGAATCTGACCAGTTTGTTCCAGATTCGAGTCCGGGGACTCGAGTTTGATTGAAAGCTAGTAAGGTTTTACCCGAATGTGTAGTTAACCAGTCCCGATCCGTCGAGTGTACTGGGCCTGCTAAGCTATTATCCCTTGATCATCATAAAACACAGTCGATGAGATACTCGACATATCCAAACGTGTGCTATTCATACAGGAATTCCAAATTATATATACAGAATTCAAAGCATATGACGTGCACTTACGAAAGAGTCCATGCCCGATTCTTCGAGTCAGCCAAGTACTCGGGGGCTATTGACATGGGTATACATATCGGGTACCCTACCATGAGGGTACCTGGTGCACGTAACGACTAAGGCCCAATATCGAAGAGCCTACTCGAAGCCCAAGACAAGAGGCCCAAGAAGATGGAGTACCCTCCAAGACTAGACATAGGCATAGTCGGTTTAGGCTTTCCTTATGTGTAAACTAGGTCGGTTACAAACTCCCGATACCCAGCCTATTTAAAGGCTGGGAGGGGTACCGTTCTGGGACCAAGCCATACACGAACCACCAAAGCTCTTGCGAGATCATCAACTCGCCGGAGCTCCCTGTAATCACATAGTCCACAATCAATACCAGACAAGCAGGAAGTAGGGTCTTTACCTCCACCCGAGGGGCCTGAACCTGGGTAAATCTTTGCCTCTGCTTGTCAGCCGACGAAACTACCAGTACTACCACGTTCTCTCCCCATAATCTCAACCCTAGGTCCTTAACCATGGGATTTGATGAGGGTACACCTCGTCATGGTCTATAGATCGAAACACGACATTTAGAATATTTGGAGGCAATGGCCCTCGTCGCTACATGGCATCGCAAGAATTTAAACACCGTCTCTTGTGAGAACTACTCTTTGGCAAATGAACCAAACGAAAACCTTGCTTTTCGGTGGTACCTAGAGTTTCTTAATAAATTTACCACGGAGTTAATGGTTAGCTTTCATCATATCTAAGTTACATCGATTTGAAGTGAAGAATATCCAAAGCCTAGTGCCCAATTCATACACTTGTCCCCTGTTAGTACTGGGCAAAAGTGAATATTCAATAGCACCCAACCACTAATACATTTCCTTTTCAACAATATTATACAATGTCGTATATTGCTCAAACAGAGGGTTGTCTCCAAACCAGGAGTCCTCACAATATCAAATGTTAGTACCATCACCCACATTAAAGGATCCTCTACTAAAAAACACATGTTTGGTCCGCATGAGCCCTTTCCAAAAGGGTGAGAGATGGTTTCAATGTGACATAAAAAAGGGTCTTGAAATCAAGGCACTTGTTGTGTAGAAACTCTTTCCAACTCTGTCTCATTCCGAAGTTTAAACAAGCACTAACTAAGAAAACATTTGATTTTGATTTCTTTCAATTTCAAGACCACATTTCTCTTTTGGCGCGGAGATAAGACTTCATTTGGACAACATGTAGTTTTATCTATGTTCATCATTTTGCCAAAAGATCTAGATATGTAATATTCCATTTTTCTCGCTCATCCCTTTATGCACTTCAAATAAAGACAACATAAACATAGGTAAACTGATGAGGACGGTGTTTATTAAGACGAGTCGTCCACCATAAGAGAGTAAATTGTCTTTCGAGACAACGCACGTGTCAGAAGTGTAAGAAACATGAATGATGAGGTTTCTAATTGAGAAAGATCTAGTTTACACACCTGATAGTTGTTTATATTATTCCTTCATCTTGTTTGCATCCCAAAATAAAAAAAAAGTCTCGCGGTTGTGAAAAAATATTTTGATGTCTGATGGGTGTTGAAAGATGTAGAAGGTGAGTTTTGTATCGATGGCTATTTTCATATCATGCTCCACAAACAGTATCATGTCCTCCGCGTATTGGGGAACGGACACGGCCACCTCCACTAGGTGGGGGATCGAGCCACCTACCTGACAATCATCCTTTATTAACTCGTGCTATAAGGATGTCTTAACATATCAGGGAACATGTTGAAAATTTTAAGGACAAACAATCCCCTTGTCTTAGCCCTTTTCTAGTGTGAGAGTAGTGACCGCAGTAATCATTGAAGTTTAGACTAACACTTCCACCTGTGGCAAAACTAGAAATCATTGGTATCTTGCATACATATTGTTTGATGAAGAAAAAGTCATTTGCCCTTTTCACATGCTTTCCAAAAAACCTATTTTAGAAATATCTATGGATTTGGGTGCACCAAAGGTTTTGTGAACCGTAAAGAAGATAAAATATGTTCTTCTGTCGCCCAAAAGTTCTCAAACACTTTGAAATTTGACTGATATTCGATGTATCTGTACGAAATTTGTTCACACGATTTGTTTCAAAAGGACGATGTGATTGTTTACCGGGAAGCAAATGCTAAGACTGAGTACCAACCGGTTATCGGACCCCCGGTGCACCATGGGATATGCGATCGATGGACCGCTCCGGATTCACCGATTTGCCTCAGCCATTGAATAGTACCAGTAACTTAGCTAAAATTTGACCACTAGATCACACACTGACAATCCAGATCTACAAGAGACGTAAACAATATTTTTTAACAGTGTTTTGAACAGTACTAGGGTGATCTTGTCCTTGTTACTTACGATCTGTTGGTCGTGAGTGGCTAAGGGCTATTTCTTTTGGGCTTGTGCTTATGTATATATAAGTCGGCTTATGGATTTCGGTGGGGAGAAACTGTGATGGGTAGAATGTCATAGAAACTGCTTGGGAGACTTCTTTTGGGCTTCTGAAGTTTGGGGAAAATCCTAAAATATCTACCGTGACACTGGCACGACCAGCGCGCGCTGCAGGCCAAGGACGCGCGGATCCGGAGTAGGGCTTCACTGGTCCCCACGTTGTTTGGCGGCGGCAGGAGACCAAATGGTCGCCGGAGACGACCACGACGACCATTGCAGCAATGGTTGGTGGTGGAGCTCAAGGGCTCGACCACACCGAGCATGGGAGGGAGAGGAGAGAGGTCCAGAAGGACCAAGAGCTCACTCTAAGGACGACGGAGGGGGCCGGGGAGGCTAGAGGAGACACGACTGCGACGAATCGTGGCGGAGTGCTCGGTTCTTCTCGGGGCGACGCAAGACGGCGGCAGGACGCGGAGGGGGCGGTGCTAGGGTTTCTGTCGGGAGGGAGGCATAGAAAAGGGAGAGACCAACTGCAAAGGGACCAGGTTCTTTTTTCCTGTAAATAGAAGGGAAAAAGAGGGGTAAGCCTCCATACCGGTTCGGTTCCTAGCGGGGAAGCTCTCTAGAAACTGGTCTCGGCCAGTTTTTCACAACGTACAAGATAGAAACTTATCGGTGAAATAAGTTTGGCACCGACTTTTTTTGTGCCTTATGCAGCCCACAACCTTGAAGCCGTTCGGGAAGCCCAAAAGAACTCGCCCTAAAAGTCAGCGCTCACTTGGCCACACCAATTCAGCCAAGCTACGGACAGGTTCACCTGCGCCGATGCGCCGAAGCGAGATCGAAGAGAAAAATAACACAAACTCGGCCCGGCCGAGATCTGTACTTGAAACAGCATCTCATCTTCCTTCTCCCGGACCGTACACCAGCTCTGTACTTGTCTACTGTAACAGAAACATTAAACACGGATCGATCGACCAAGACAAAACCGTAGCCCGAGACTCGCGCCTTGATTCCCTCCCTACACTGTACCCTCGCCCAACACGGATGGGCTATACAATAATCATGATACCATCCTATCATCATCGACTACCGAAAACAAGCACTGCACATGCATATGATGCATTCTCCATTTTTAGAATTTCTCTGAACTGATCTTGAGACGCACAGTGCACTGCCACGTGTCCCAATCATCACCAGCTACTGCGCGTTTCGATCGAGCACGTACGTGCACAAGTGCGTGAATCTCCGTCGAGAGGAAGCCGACGAGCGGCCGTTCGGTGCCGTGCCGTTGAAGCGCCAGACAGCGGCCATGTGATCCCCGGAGTTGTTTATCTCAGTGTGGAGCAGGCAGAGGCCTCTACCACGAAGTACTTCATGGCTTCATCAGACAATGCAGAATCCTGGTATCAATCCCCTCCAGAAATCCGCAAACTGTATTTTAGCAGGATATGGTGCCATCGTATCGTATGATTGCATTATACGATCATGATCGGGAGAACATGCATGGTAGGGTTGCTTGCACCTCGGAAATTATGGCTTGGTATGAAAATAATTAATCTGCACGGAATTTTTATTTTTGGGCCTTGACCCTACTTCGATGCTTCTTGATTCATCAAGAACACTTGCTCTATTTTAAATATAATCTCCTCTCCTGGTATACTACCTACGGCCCCGTCATCCCCTCCACAGGCCGGCCACTCCGCACCACCCCAAACCTCCTCCCCCTCGCTGCCGCCGGTTGGCCTCCACTAGGCTAAACCTGTGAGGAGCCGGCGGCGGGTCTAGTTCTCCGCTGCGGCCCACAGTAGTTGGAGCGCTTCGTGTTCTAGTCCCGTAAATAAATAAAATATTGGAGAGAACATTAAATATGTTGCAAATAACATGGATACTAACATAATAGATTTATCTTCTGCCTGCTAGCTTTCTTAGGTGATGGGCTCATGTTTTGTTTGCTCAGTAGTGTCTTGTCAGGTGGCTATTGCCTTTCCCTTTCCTCTTTCATTGTGGTTTGTGTGTGTGTTTTTCGTTTATCTCTCCCATTTGTAATCCTCGTGTTCTCTGGTTCATTTGAACCTATCTTGTAGAGGCTACAAAGGCTCAAGGCAAATATGAATGAAAAAAATTCAGGTGGGGACTAACTCCCCCTGGTGACCATTAAAAAAACATAGATACGTGACATATCAGATGCTCCAGAGGAAACCCTAGACTCGGGATTCCTCGGATCGGACCATATGGGGACTTAGTGTCGTGTTTCCCTCTTGGAGGCACTGGTTTTGGACCTAGATTTGATTGGAAGGGCCCATGTTTTGTGGAGGTGGTGGGCGCTGGTAAAGGCAATAGGGAAGCGTGATATTGGAGCCGCAACAAGGTTGTGGTACTTTAGATTTTCGGTCGTGACCATGAGGTCATTGTGGTATGTTTGTTACAGTTGGGTCGGATATACGATGACATGATTCGGACAGCGACGATGTCATGCGACGAGTAGTTTGGCTCAGTGATCCTTAGCAACACAAGCCTTGCATAATTCTCCTTTGTAGCTCGCCCTCGGATCCAGAGCAGCCTTAACGCTAGCTTGTGTGGCTTCATATTAGTACGTTAGGTGTCGTTTGATGACGAAGTCGGATTCGCCTGTTCGAGGAGTGGCAACGATGACACTTGGGTGCGACCTTGTTGATACTCTTTTCCTTGTCAATGCACGCCAAGTTTCTGTTGTGTGGCGGTTTAGACGATCGTGTTGTTACGGTTTATCCCTTTTACGCTAATTAGAGGACACTTATCTTCTTTTAATTAATATAATTAATATGATTGAGGCCTTCTGTTAAAAAAACATTTACAGGTATGAGTTCGCTCATGCTCCCACCGTCCCAAAATATAAGACGCGCTATCTGCTGATGTTTTTATGCACGACTTGATCGCTAATATATACTAAATTATATAGATTGAGAATGTACAAATTGTATAGTTGGACTCATTTTGCAAATTCTTTCATTTCATATATCTTTATACTAATTTTTTATCCATATCATAAGTAAAAAATCATAATCAAACTTGTATAGCAAAAATCAAGGTCGGGGAAGTATCATTGTTTTACAGTGGGTCGTGTTTAATCGGGGTATCTGTATTTCTGGAGAAGAAAAAACGGAAAAATAGTTCCTGTAAAGTAGTTTTGGCTCCCGGGTCTTCCCGTCGCCGACGACTCGCCGCCATGGCAAGCCACTGTCCCGCAGCTCGCCACCCCACCCCGGCGTCCCTCCCCCAAATGTGTTCGTCCCTCCCCGCCTCCTCCCTGTTCCTTGTTCCCCTAGCCCTAGCCTTGTGTCCATCCTGGCGTCCCGGCGTCGCTGCTCCGGCGGAAATCCGCTCCAGCGCCGCCGCTCCGGCGACAGCCAGAGGCGTGGCAGGCCATCCAATCTAGTATTCTATGCACAGCAGCCCTCCAATCGATTGTCCAATCTTGTACTCTAAGCGCAGCAGGCCCTCCGAGCTACCCTCCAATCGAATTGACTATTCAGGTTTGATATTTAACAAATTTCAGTCTTCAATGTAGAGCTGGTTATTAATTGATTGAAGAATTGTTCAGTGCTCTGTTTAACTTTAGAGATTCAGCAAAACTCTATCGCTGTTGATAAAACAAGCAGATTCAGCGAAACTCTATCGCTGTTGGTAAAACAAGCAGCAACTAGTACTAAGCAGATAGGAGTCGCTGGATGAGCTTTGTAGGGTGGATATAGGCTATGTTAGGGTCCTGACTTTGTAAGAGCAAAGTTAGAGGAGCCGGCTCCGGAATTATGGATCCCAGCTAGCCTGACCTGAAGCCAGTCAGTGTGCACTGCATCTGCATCATCCAGCTAACAGCAACTTTGCTTTGGTCACCTCAGTTTCAAACAGTGACAACCCCACACCTCATGTGGGAGCCAAATCCGCACAAGGATCGCAATCCCATCTCCTCCTGAGACCAGATGCCCTTCACTGTCCATGTCTCCTGCGCCCCATGATTAATCAATCAATCAGCTGCAGGCCCGCGCACCTGATTGCCGAATATTATACCATTAGCGGCAATTGTTCTGTTTTGTTTTGGGCCTCTTTCTTCCCTCCGAAGCTAGCTAAGTAGGAGGTCTTGCCATTTGTTGCTGTCTGTGGGTTTGGACTTGCGGTGCTCTTCATCCTGGGAGGAGTGAGGGCTCCAATCGAGCAAGAATCGAAAACTACTCAGGTGAGTGGAGCCAAGAATCGACAGTCTCTTTCTTCTTTTCAGCTCCGACGATTCTGGAGGGAAAAGAAATGCGGCATTTTCAGTTTTTTTTTCCTCTCCGCTTCTTCCATGTTCATGGTCTTGCGCTCTTACTCTTAATCCTTGGTTCTTCGGCCATTTCTAGCTTTTCTGTCGAGGGTGCTTACGGTTTTGCTTGGGGCTCGCAGGTTGTGTTACTCGGCCGAGGAGGAATTAAAAAACCGGTGGCCGGGTAGGGTTTACCCGCTAGAAACCGATTGCGGCGGCGGCGGCGGCGGAGGTCGCCAAGGTTTGAGTAGAGCGATGAAATCTTCCGCATATTTGCTGTTGATCCTGGTGGCGCTCTTCATCCCGGGGAACGCGCGAGCGCACCCCGGACCGCTCCTCATCAACTGCGGCTCGGATTCCAGCACCATTGTCGATGGCAGGAGATGGGTTGGAGATTCTTCCCCTCCCAAGAACCTCACAGTCAGCTCCCCCGGGACCATCGCCTCGGCGGCTCTGGGAGCTGACGGAGAAGAAGGGCCTTACGGAGATTTGTACAAGACCGCCCGCGTTTTCAATGCTTCCTCGACCTACAACCTCGGCGTCGCCGCCGGGACCTACTTCCTCCGGCTCCATTTCAGTCAGCTGTTCGCCAATCACAGCGCCGGGGAGCCGTTGTTCGATGTCGCGGCGAATGGCCTGAAGCTGCTCTCCAAGTTCAATGTCCCCGGAGAGATTTCCTGGAGGGATTCTCAGATCAACTCCACCAGCAGCGTCATCGTGAAGGAGTACCTTCTCAATGTTACTTCTGGTAAATTGGGGATTGAGTTCACTCCTGATGAAGGATCCTTCGCCTTTGTCAATGCCATGGAGGTTGTACCTTGACTGGCAGCTCAATTTTTGATTCAGTTAACAAGGTGGGTGGTTATGGATTGAAGGGACCTTTCAGCCTCAGCGAGAGCGGGATCGAGACGATGTATAGGTTGTGTGTGGGATGCGGCGACATAGAGAGGAAAGAGGACCCGGGCCTGTGGAGGAAGTGGGATTCGGATGAGCATTTTATATTCTCTCTGAATGCTGCACATCCCATCTCCAATTCTTCCAACATAAGTTATGTCTCGGCTGATGATTCCACATTAGCCCCTTTGAGGCTCTATGAGACCGCAAGGGTGACGACGGAGAGTTCCGTCATGGAGAAGAAATTCAATGTGTCATGGAGTTTTAATATTGATCCTGGCTTTGATTACTTGGTCCGGCTGCATTTCTGCGAGCTGGAGTATGACAAGGCTGAGCAACGAAAGTTCAAGATTTACATAAACAACAAGACTGCTGCCGAGAGCTATGATGTGTTTGCAAGAGCTGGGGGGAAGAACAAGGCTTTTCATGAGGACTTCCTTGATGTTGCCTCGCCGCAGATGGAGACTCTTTGGGTTCAGCTGGGGTCTGAGGCATCAGCAGGTTCAGCGGCTACTGATGCTCTTCTGAATGGCATGGAGATCTTTAAGGTCAGCCGGGATGGAAACCTTGCTCATCCAACCGTGAGGATTGGGGGTATCAGTGGCAGCGTAAGGAAACCAAAACGGAGCCCCAAGTGGGTGCTAATTGGTGCTGCTTCCGGTCTGGTAGCTTTTATCGCGATTGTTGGTGCTGTTTATATCTGTTTCCATTTGCAGCGGAAGAAGTCGGCTAGCAAAACCAAGGATAACCCACCTGGCTTGAAGCCACTTGTGCTACATGCTGCTACAAGTACCCGTTCCCCAACCCTTCGTACAGCTGGGACATTTGGGAGCAGACAGCTTGGCAGGCGGTTTACCATTGCACAAATCAGAACAGCCACAGCGAATTTTGACGAGTCCTTGGTGATCGGAGTTGGAGGTTTTGGCAAGGTCTACAAGGGTACAATGGAGGATGGCACTCTGGTGGCAATTAAAAGGGGGCATACTGAGTCTCATCAGGGTCAGGGTGTAAAGGAATTCGAAACTGAGATCGAGATGCTCTCGAGGCTGCGGCACCGGCACCTGGTGCCCTTGATTGGCTATTGTGATGAGAGAAATGAGATGGTCTTAGTTTATGAGCACATGTCAAATGGCACGTTGAGGAGCCATCTCTATGGAAGTGACCTTCCTGCGCTTACATGGAAGCAAAGGCTTGAAGTATGTATTGGCGCAGCACGAGGGCTTCACTACCTTCACACTGGACTTGACAGGGGTATAATTCACAGAGATGTCAAGAGTACCAACATTTTGTTGGATGGCAACTTGGTTGCTAAGATGGCAGATTTTGGCATCTCAAAGGATGGTCCAGCTTTAGATCACACTCATGTTAGTACTGCTGTGAAAGGAAGTTTTGGCTACCTTGATCCAGAATACTATAGAAGACAACAGTTAACTCCAAGTTCAGATGTGTACTCTTTTGGTGTCGTGCTGTTTGAAGTACTATGTGCTCGACCGGTCATCAATCCGACCTTGCCAAGGGATCAGATAAACCTTGCCGAGTGGGCTCTGAACTGGCTAAGGAAGAAGTTACTTGAGACCATTATCGACCCTCGGTTAGATGGAAATTACACACTTGAGTCCTTGAAGAAATTCAGCGAGATTGCAGAAAAATGCCTTGCAGATGAGGGGGTGAACCGGCCTTCAATGGGCGAAGTCCTCTGGCACCTAGAGAGTGCTCTGCAGTTGCACCAAGATCATATGCAAAGTGCAAACGGTGATGGTTGTTCAGGACCTAAATTGAAGCCGTCTGATGTATCTATCAACATAGCGTGCCTCCAAGAAATTGAGGAATCTACTCATCCAGCCTCTGGAGATGCAAATGCGCAAGCAGTTGATGTCAAGATTGAGGTGCCATGACACGGAAGGGCTTTCAGTTAGGGGTTTCAAGAAATTGAATAGGGTAGGTGTTGAGTTAATGCTTAGATGCATTTTGCCTATAGTACCGTGACACCATGTGGAGGTCCCCATAATATGCTGAAATTCTTTTGGTACAGTAGAGCAAAATTCCTTTGGGGGGTTTTATACTTTTGCTAATGCGCAAAATGGTTTATGATGTCAATTTCATTGATTCTTTGTAAAGCACTGGAACCGAATGCTATATAGATCATTAGTTGGAAACACACTAATAAGAGAAAACAAATTGAACAATTTTCTGATCGGTGTCCGATGTTTTCACTCCCTATTTTTGTGTTTGTGTCATGTTCAGCTATTTTGTTTCAGTCAACCACTGTGCACACATATTCACTGCCTTTTTAGCTGAAGCCATAACATTCTTCTGATTATTTTGTTTCGATTACATCAAGGCCACAACATATAAGAACATTATTTGCATATGGAAGTTTACCACTTATGGTAATTTAGTCTAGGGAGATAGGTGGCCAAATATTTACTCTAGATGATGTAATTGTTGCATGGTACATAATTTAGTTTTCTGTAACCAGACTTCAAGAAGCCAAAGCACTAGTATTGTAAACAAGAAGAGCACCACCTAGCAGAATTCCAACAAGAGTGGCTACCCAGAGCAACAACCCTGTTTTTCCTGCATAAATGAAGGGATGAATGTTTTATGCGCTCTGACAACTGAAACACCTTTTATTTCAAACTAACAGTGGGAGATTTAAGATTGTTGCTATGGATGGCTTACCTCCAGCATAAAAGTCACCACTCGGAGACCATTCTTCTGGATTATATATTGGGCTACAAAAATACATCACAAATAATGTCATGAAAATTGAAGGCAATAGATGCTGTTCTTTTCATTGTTTCTTACTGAAAGTGTGGTAGATTAGTTTTTTCTTGTCACGTCTTTATAATCTTGCATTTCAGCTTTTTTATCATATAATTTTCTAACACAAGTACTAGGTTTTGTATTTAGTTTTAATTTATCCTTAAGAATGAAAATAAGTGGTGTTTGTTTGTTGCTGGATTGGGTTGAATGTTTTACCTGTACCCATCAACATTTGCTCCATACTTGTTAGCAAACTGGTAGACACCCTTCCCCTAATACAAACAGAGCGATATTAAGTGATAATCAATAATATATTTTTAGAAATAAGAGTCATTTCTTCAGTCTCAAAACTAACCTTGGCTGGCCTTCCAGATGCATCGACGCCATCTTTCAGTTCCAATCCTCCTCCAGGTCCTATATGTTAATGAAGCACAATTTCATAACTTGCTATAGGATATACTCAGGTATATAGAAAACGCAGGTAGTGCTATCCAATACACCAGCAATAGTTTCTTTCTGTAACAAAAACTTAGTACGACAGCAGGTAGATTTTGTAGCATGTAGTCATGTACTGACCGAAAGGCTGAGTAGTCTGAACCTTCTTTGCTTTTTTGGACATTACTCTGAAAGATGACGCTCTTGCTGAAGGCTGGATGCCTCGGAGCAGTGAATCCCCGAAAAATGGAAATGGAGATGGTTTCAGAGCCATAGAAGCCATAATCGAGGGCGCCATGCGTACGACAGTAAGCTCTCTGCTGCCAGTCTTTTTTTTGCTTTGCCAATCATGTTCAATACGTTCTTTAAATACAAGAAAGTAGGTTGGATGTAGCAGAAAGTGATTGAGTTTAGTTTGACAAGTGTCAGTTGCTGTGTGGTGCCAATAGGCCATGGATCACTACTGTCTGATCTGTCGTTGTCCTTCACGTGACCAACTGAACATGATAGAATTTTAAGGAAGCATCTAGCAGGTGGCCGTATAATCCTGATAATTCTTCTTCTATGTTCCCTGATAGAGAAATTTTGTTTGTTCTTTTCTGAATAATTACATGTAGCTCGAGTTTCAGATAACTTATCCTCAATTCTACCATCATAATCCAACTATTTTCTTAATATCTAAAACTAAAATCACATCTACCAATTTCTAGTCTGTGTATGGTTATCCAGGTGGGACACGGCGTTTCGGGTCACCCATTGTGTAAAACATTTTTAAAAACTTTTCAAAATGTCAAAAAAATAAAAAAAATCAGATATACATAATGACATTTTGTGTTAGCACAAAAAGTTTCGCGGAGAAAAGATATTTTTTGTTAGCTGTGAAAAAAAGACAAACAAATGTCTCATACAAAGTCATTTTGGAGCGTCCGGATTTGTCTTTCTTACACAGGTCACAAAAAATGTCTTCTCTTCATGAAACTTTTTGTGCTAACATAAATGTCTTGAAGTATATCCGAAATTTTTATTTTTATTTTTTTAACATTTTGAAAATTGTTTTTTGAGTAGTGGGTGCATCTGCACCCATGACCCGATATGGATTTCCGTATCCAGATGCATCTTATTTAATGCTCCCTGCCCTCTTGTACACGGAAAAAATGACTTTTAACAGTCTTCAAACTGTAACTTTGCACTAATTTCTATTGCTATATCTGTAACATAATAAGTAATAAATAAGATTAGTATACATGTGGGCAAAAAATGGAAACCATCATTAGTCTTTTGATCTTGAGCCCAAATGGCGAAACTCTGCGGTTATCATGATGGACAATTGAGAAGCATCCTGTAAAGCACTAGTAGCCGTGCACGTGCAACGCACGTCTTCAAAATATAAATGCCATTTTTATTTTAGTGTGTTTTTGTTACCAGAGCAATAATTTTGAACGTATAACAACGATGACATAGAATGCATACATGTTGCATCACTTAAATCTACAAAGCACAAAATAGTAGTTGTAATTTATAGAAATATTACAATTTAACACCAGTTCAAAGCTATACATCTCTTTATGTGATAATATTTTCTCGTTCCAAGGCAGGAATATTGTTTATCGCCAATCTTGGACAAAATATACCTCTCGTCAAGTACTCCGTAGAGTTTAACATCCACGAACCACATAATAACCTTCGTCGTAAAAAAAGAATAAATCACACGATGACCTACGTCATTACAAAATTTTAATGATACATTTTTCAATATAATTGTTTATAAAATTAACAAAACGTATTACTCTCTAGAAGATATAAAAGTTTAAAAGCAAACATGATGTTTAATATCTTAATATAATCTAATCATTAACTGGACCAAAAGAAATCCCTAACAATAATTTTTTTCCGAATTGAAACAAGAGATATTTGCATATGGCCTATTTCTAAAAGCTTCAAGTTGATAATCATGCCCACCGCAAAGTGTAAATTGGATAAATAGTAAGTGGAGAAGAAAATAAAGGAGAGTTACTGTACAATGTGGTAGGTGCCCTGAGACACATCGCTCAGTTTTCGAAAAGAAGAAAGAAAAAACCAAATCAGATACATCGGTCAATCCTCAGTCCTCACCATCCTACTCTGTCTCAAGCTCCCTCTCTCCTCAAGCCGTCTGAACCGTCCGCTCCACTGCCTCACCGCCGCCGGCGCTGAGGGCCGCCCCCTCTCCTGCATCCCCGCGGCCGGCGCGACGACCTCTCCACCCCTACCTCCCCATCCACCCCCGCTACCGCGAGCCTGCGACGACCAACACCTTACCTGCCCCCGCTGCCTCACCCTTTCTTGATGCCGGCGGCACACAACTGTTCTCTTCTTCGCTATATTTGTAGCTTCCAGTCATCGACTATCCCGATGAGACACTGGACATCCTTTGGAGGGCAGGTGGTGCCAAGCTCGGCATGCTCGCGGCAGGTCAGACGACCCCAAGCTAGAAGCTGACGGAGGACTCCATGGATTCGCGGCGGCGGCCAGATGGCTCCACGGCGCCCGTCTCCTCCTCCCGGGGGACAAGCGCCGGCGAATTGTAGCAAGCGCAGAGGGATGCCGGCGAGGATACCCTGCTCCGGGTCTACCGCTTCCGCGCCTCTTTAACGGTAACGCATCTTCACAAGGTTAGCCAGTTCTGGTAATAGCATTGTTAGATCCCCTTGATGTTCTGGCTTATATTTGAGATCAGAGAACTATCTGTAAGAATCATTTATTTTGGGCAACTAATAGATAGTGTTGATGGTTTCACGAAAATATGCAGAAAGGCAACGTGACCAGTCAACGGATCACATAGTTCACATGCTGTCAAATGTCCTCTTAGTTATTATCTCCAAGTTGCACTGAGCATTTCTACATCTTTCGGCCTGTATATCGTTTTCACTACATGCATATTGGTCGTACTAGCCATAGTTACTCTAATGCCGCACTGGCAACATCTGGGGCTTGTAATATTGTATAATTCCTTAAACACCATCGAGTTTGTATGAAGCTCATTGTTAGATGCATTGGATGTGACTGGTGCAACATATGCCCGAAAGGGCTCTTAAGGCCCTTTTATTTTTCTACTTAGATAACAGAGGTCCTGGTCTTCTAGGATTTACCCTTGTTTCAGTCATAAATCTGCTGTTGCCTTTTAACATAGTGATGAAAATCATGACTTTATTGTCCGGATCATTTCAAAGCTTTGTATTGTTTCAGTTACAACCATATTTATCTGAGAGACGTTATTCTATCCTTTTCAGTTGTTCTACAAGCAGTATTGGCGATGTCAATTATCTAAGCCTGGTGGAGCAGCTGATGGAACTGTTGCTGGCTTGGTGGAGCAGTTATCTAAGCTGACAGGATCTCGGATGCTATGCGAGTATATTGATGAAACTGATGACGCTAGGATAGAACTTGATGGATATAAACAAGAGGACCTGGTCAAAAACTGTTTTAGAGGTTTGTCCCTGGTGTATGTGTTCAGCTATGCACTCCAGATTTCTTAGATTATCTGAAGTGTAGATAAATTTCATATTCCTCCAAGAATAAAATATCAAATTGTTCACTTCCTTCTCCAGGCAACTGCTTCTGATATTGAACAGAATCTTGGAAATCTGGCTCCGGCATATGCCACTGCCACATGAGGTATATATCGAGCATCAGTGTGTTTAAGTTTTGTATACACCAGAATAACTGAACTATCTTTTATAGCACCCTTGCAAATGATAGTGATGCATGTAACATCAGTTTTTTACCCAAATTACATCTGTAAATCATGCAATGATAATTAGTGGGAATGCAAGATCAATTTCTGGAATATGGCACCAACAAAATCGAAATGCATATGGTAGATCTGCAACCCAATGATCGATCTCTTATATCAGTTAGCTTGTTTAGCAGATGTTCTGGTAATAGCATTGTTAGATCCCCTTGATGTTCTGGCTTATATTTGAGATCAGATAGCTATCTGTAAGACTCATTTATTTTGGGCAACCAATAGATAATGTTGATGGTTTCACGGAAATATGCAGAAAGGCAACGTGACCAGTCAACGGATCACATAGTTCACATGCCGACATAGTCAGATGTCCTGGGCGGCGATGGCAGCATGAGCAGCTTGAGAGCGCAGAAGAAAAACCCAGTCCAGGTATTTCGTTTCCTTAATCAAAACCGTCCAAGAACTATAAAAAGGAGAATGACTGTCCTGAGTGCCACTGGTTCAAGATTCTAGAACCGTTGTTGCCCATTTTTATGATTCACAATTGAACTGGAGCAGTTATCATCATCTTGGAGTGTTGTGGTAGCTTGGCATAAAGAAGATGAAACTACATGTGTTGTGCTGACAATTCTCGTCAGAATTTATAACTTCAGAATTACTGAAAAACCTATTCTGTATGGTTAGAAAACCTATTCAGAATTTATAACTTAAGAATACAATTTGAATGTTGTGGAAGATTGACAGCAGGAGGAAGAGTAACTTGTCACCGTTTTTACAGGAGCTGACGGCCGCCCACTTGATGGCGCGGTGCAAGGAGGCGAGGGCGCTGTCCAACAAGATGACGGTGCTGCCAGACTGCGAGGGCGCCGTCCAGGACACCTCGTGTTACCTGGTGGCAAGGGCGTCGTTGAACAAGCCGAAGTGTCGCGGGCGTCGTCAAGGAAGGGCAGATGGGCTGGGCGTCGTCCAGCAAGACGACCGTGGTGCCCGCCTGCGTCGGCGCCGTCCAGGACGGAGACCTCTCGCACTGCCGGGTGGCGACCGTGCTGTCGAAGAAGGTGCCGGTGCCGGGCTGCGTGGGCGCGACGGAGACCAAGTGCTCCTGGGCGGCGAGGGCGCCGTCGAAGAAGGTGCCGGTGTCGGGCTGCGTGGGCGCGACGGAGACCTAGCGCTCCGAGCGGCGAGCGCGCCGTGGAAGTGGCGACGGCTGACAGGAGGCGGCGTGCGGCGAAGGAGCCTGGTGGGGACGGACATGGAGTCCTGAGGTTTGAGATATCGATCAGTTTCTTTTTGCGTGATAGTAGGGGTTAGGAACGCTGGTCGTGCGCGTTCAAATTTTCCTTCGCGCTGGGGGTGAAGTATTGTTCCGTCATTGTAAATTGGTAAGTGCACACGGAACGCCTGATTTGTGGGCCCAGTCAAGGGGTGGATAAGGTGTTTCGCGTGGGTAATGCAGAACTGGTATCATTCAGTGTTCGATTGGTGGGGTGACTTTAGCAAAACTCAAGTTCGCTTGTTTATTAGTAGTGGAGATTTGTAATTTAATACAGTAGAGACGTAGGGTCTATCTTTCTCAATTTTTCAAGCCATTGAGGTGTGGAGAGCCTGTACTTTCGCTGATGTGCAGAAGGCTTTATCATAGTTCGTCGTAATACCCAGCAATTGTATACACTATCTGGAGATATTTTTATCAGGCCATCTTCATTTTCATCTTTACTTGCAGAATATAGTCGTTAACTCCATGATCAATCTAGTGCCAAGTTTGCAGAACTTACTATGTGAGATAGCCTATGAGCGTGCCAGTGATAACTAAATCATGCTTGCACCATGCTTGGACTTAGAACATTAATATTTTTCGGTATTATTCATTGTGGGTACTGATATTTCCATCCATTTTCATGCGTCATTACAGTGCGCTATTATTCTATATACACACATTGTTTGGCGCATATTTTGGTTTTGCTGCAAGTAGGCTTCAAGAAGCCAAGGCACTAGTATTGTAGACGAGAAGAGCGCCACCCAGCAGGATTCCAGCAAGAGTGACTGCCCAGAGAAACAGCCCTGTTTTTCCTACATAAATCAATAAATAAAGTCAACGATAATGATTTTTGGATATAAAAACATTTTTGTTTCGAGATGCCAGTCTCACGCGCACCTCCAACATAAACGTCACCACCTGGAGACCATTCTTCTGGGGTATATATTGGGCTGCAACATGAAAGGAACAGTAGAAGTAATGAGATACAACGGTTGGGTGATCCGTGGGCTGTGAGCTATGTAGTTATTTGTTTTACTGGCAATAGATAGGTATTTCCCTTTTCATTGTTCATCAAGATCTCTGCATTTATTCTTTTTTTTATCCTTTCGAGAAAAACTGTAGGTGTTGCTCTTTGTAATTATTTACCTGTACCCATCAACATTTGCTCCATACTTGTTGGCAAACTGGTAAACACCCTTCCCCTGAATAAATTGGAAGGCTATTATTGGAGGAACAGCAATGATAATCACGTTCAATATGCTTGTTTGAGCTTATCCCTCACCTTGGCCACCCTTCCGGATGCATCAACGCCATCCTTGAACTCCGCTCCTCCACCAGGCCCTAGAAGTTGGCGTACCATAAATTAGTGAGAAGGTAAATTCATCATGTTCAACTCAGCTGGTTCGAATATTTACACTTTTCAGCTCTGAATTTTACGGCATGTACTGACCGTAGGGCTGGGAAGTCTGGATCTTCTTCCCCTTGGCCACTATGAGCAACGATGGCCTCGCCGAAGGGCGCAAGCCTCCAATCTTTGATCGCTTCCAAAGTGGAGGTGGAGATGGTTTCAGAGCCAACGAAGCCATGACAGAGGCTGACATGTTGTTTGTGACAACAGCTAGTCACTCACTTACTCACTCACTTTGAGTTTACTTGCGGTTTGCTCTTGGAACATGCTTGGTTTATATACAGGGAGCCTGGGAGTAGCAGACAGGGAATGACAGGGATTTTTAGTTTGGGCATTTGCTATAATTGTGTGTCATGGGTCCATGATCACGTGAACATCCTTGTCTCTGGTTTGGCTGATTAGAAATGGCTCACTTATGAAATCCGGAATGGATAATACTGGGGATTTCACATTTGTCTAGTTGTTTCCCTGGTTGAGAAATTTCAGCCTGTCCTTGAGACTACCAGAACTGATCATCTTATCTTTAACAGTAACATCAGAATATATGTTCTTGTTTTTATAAGCAATAATTGTTCTTGTTGTGTAGAGATAATATAATGTTTTTCCATGTTCCAAATAATTCTAGATATGAATATAAAATCCTAATACTCATTTAAAAGGTTGTCAACCTTTCTCGTGCTAAAAATCGGCATGAACCACCTACGTGTTTTCCAAGGAAATGTACATGTTTCAAGGATCTGTGCTCAGATGTACCTTCTAATAATCTGGTAGTGTTTGCATGACCTTGCCTCCTAGCTCACACTCTCAATGAACTATCTTGCAAATTATATTTTGGTCGATCATGGACAACCAAAATACTAGCTGACATTCTAGCTGGTCAAATACTCATATGTCCCACAATATAGTACGTTCTGGTAAACGGTTTTAACTTGCCAAAACATTTTATATTGTGGCGTGAAGGGAGTAGTATTTAGTGTGGGCGTCAATCAAACATACACAATTTCAGTACGTGTCAGGTTGGGCCGTAATGCCATGGTGGAGCAGAGAGAATTCGTCCAGGAGTACGTGCAGACAATGGTGACAGCTGGAAGATGGTGCACCTTGTGATGGGTTCGTGGTTGGAGGCTGACGGTTCTGGTTCCCTACTCCGACATCGTCGTGCGGGGTGCCAGTGCTGAAGTTCGATGGCGTGTCCGGGATCCTGCTGCCCCGGTCTGATTCTTTCAACGACAATGGTTTGTCCTATGGCAAACTAATTTGGAGGTCCGAAAAGCTGATGATCAGCGATGGAGCCGCGTCGAGCTCGGGTGAAGAGGTGATATGTCTATTTTTTCTTTGGTGGCTGCTACGGTGGTGCCGAAGAAGATGGATAGTCGTTGGTTTGTCACATAGGTTTGTCCTATCTTTACAGATCTGTAAGATCGGTGTATACGTACTTTGTATCTTGTCTTTTATTTATCAATGAGAATCGTATTACCATGCAAAAAAAAGGTTGGGCCGTAATGAGGGAAGGATGTATCTGTCACATGGGGCCAGATTGTTCCCCTAAAAAAAAAACATGGGGCCAGATTGTGTGACTCGTGGATAGAGGAATGAGAGGAGGTAGGATGAACCACCCCACTCAACTCTATTTTAAAATTTTAATATACTCCAGCAAAATAGTAAAAATTTGGGCAGACTGATATGCACCACTGAATAAAGGGAACCATAGGTAATGTTGCTTGTGCGGTTGTGCCTGGGGTACATGCAAAACAGCAAAAGCAGTGTGCTCGTACAACATCCGGAGTAACGTTGGGCCTGTTTGGTTGCTCGCATGGATTTTGGACACTTTGCATCTATGGTTCCACTGGGTCTGGCCCTGGAGAAACGCGAGTTGGGCCATGTTGTGCATGTAGTTTGGTTGCCAACAATGTGCTAGCCAGTCCCGTTCGGCTGGATGCAAATTTTTCAAGTGCTCTTGTTTGGTTGTCCAGATTGGTGTTTACAGACACAAACCAGTGTGTTTGGTTGCCCAGATTGTTGTTGTTCCACTTACCTTGCATGCCCTAGTGGCGAGCTTACCAGCCCACTGAGGTTTAGGACTTTCAGGGTTTAAGGATCATACATACTTACTGAAAGGGCATGGCGCCCCCATGTGTGATTTTGGTAATTAATGACAATCCCTATGGACTAATGGTTGCATTGAGTTGTACTTGTAGTGTTTGTCCATAGACCATGCTTGAACTCCATATGTTGGATTCAAGGTTGATGCCATGAATATATTGATATAATGGAGTATTTGGCATCAAGATCGTCGAGTTGTATGGATATATTTGATATGATCAAGAAGAAGAGTATGTGATGACCAAGTTGTTATTCGAGGAGTTATCCGATGATTGGTCATATGCGAGTTGAGCATATTGCAAGTATGTCTTGAAGAAAAGAATTATGTGATCATTCATGGTTATCTTCAAGACATCATCTATTGAAAAGAGAAGAAAAGATACAAGGTTGATCAAGATATTGATCAACACACAAAGCTACAAGATGTACCAAGTGGGATCATGTATCTCTTGGTATGGTAAGCAATTGTCCATATAGCTTTGTGAACTAACCCATGATATGTGTGTAGCATTTCTATGTGTGGTTAGGTATCTTTCTATGGGCTTGCATCAAATGAAGATTTCATATAGCCCATGATCGATGACGTCAAGTGGTGATCGTCATCAATGTTGAGAAGCGCAAGTTCAAGAGGAGCATCTCGAAAAATCCTAGGCTTGAAGCTTGCCACCCATTTAGAGATAATGTTCATGTGAAGTTGTGCCTATAAGAGGCTCTCCCATAGTGAAGTATGGGGGAGCAATATGTGAGACTTCACCAAGTGAAGCACAATCAAAAAAGGTGGACCACTTGAAGAGATCAAGATCGACATCATCTAAATCAAGTGGAATGCGCAAGACAAAGGTATGATCTTGTTAGGGTTTCTATTTTACCGGTCTCATGGTGATAGTTGGGAGACCGGGTTATAGGATAGATACCGTACTATCAAGAGGGGCTCTCATTGAGCTTTAGCGTATCAGTTGGAGAGAGCTCAAACCTTTGCATACTTGCCTTCATCATCTTTCTTGGTTCTTATTTGGTTTTTCTCTGTGTGGGGTTTTGGAGCTTGTTGTGTTCTTCATAACAAGCTCAAGTTCATCAAAAACGGTTTTAGTATGAAAAACTAGTTGGGTTTTTGATATTGGAGGTTTACCGGTTCGTCCTTTTAGAAAGGTTTTACCTTTCTACATTTGGTTTTATCCTCCCATGTTGGACTATGATGTTTCTCTGCATGATCTTGTAATGCTCGTTGCGATGATTCCAACGAGCTCAAGAACATCGAAAACCGAGTTCGTATGTAAGAGATCTCATGTTTTTCGTATGTGTGTTTCTGGAATTCCGGGTGATTCCAAGTGAAACACTGATCATTCCGGACGGCTCGGAATTCCGAGCCAAAAACAGATTGATTCTGGGATAGCTCGATTCGGTACTGCATCAGTCCGGAATCAGGTTGGTAGACATCCGGAATATTCCGGAACATTCCGGAATTCCGGGTGAAAAACAGATCCATTACGTACGGCTCGAAAACTGCATAACGGTTGGATTTTTGGGACCTATAAAATGGGGTCTTCTTCCCCAAAGGTTCTCCAACTCTTGAGCACGGTTTTGCCCTCCATTGTTGACTCTTTGAAGCTTTGCTTTCTCTCTATTCCTCCATGATTCTTGCCTCCAATTAGAGGGAAAAGAGAGAGGAGATCTAGATCTACCATTCCACCAATCAATCTCTCCTCTAAGTGAGGGAAAGCTTTTGGATCTAGATCTTGGAGCGATTTTGTGTTCCTCCTTGTTCTTCCTCTCTTCTCCCCCCCCCCCCCCAATAGCATTAGTTGCTTTGGTGGGATTTGAGAGTGAAGGATTTTGAGCACTTCTTGTGTTCTTGCCCATTGCATCGGTTGCATCGGTTTGAGTTCTCCACGGTGATACGTGAAGTTGAAGTTGATAAGCTTGTTACTCTTGGGTACTTGGGGTGCCCTAGAGCTTGTCCTCTTGGGTACTTGGAGTGCCCTAGACGGTACTTGGAGTGCCTCGGAGTTTTGGTGGCTCGCGGAATAGTTGGGAGTCTCCAATTAAGTTGTGGAGTCGCGCCCCAACCTTGTGATTCTTGTGGCTTTGGGAGCCGCGGGAATTCGGTGAGAGCTTCCAATTAAGTTGTGGAGTGTGTCTCATCCTTGTACGGGTTCGGTGACCACCCTCAAGTGTCCCATAGTGGTTCGTGGCACTCCACATTGGTGGAGGCACGAAGGAGATTACGGTGTGCCATTTGACGGCTATTCGGGGATCACTTTGTGACTCCGCACCGCTCCAACGGAGACGTAGCTTCCATTGGGAAGTGAACTTCGGGATAAATCATCGTCTCCAAGTGCCTCGGTATTTCTATACCCGAGCTTCTTACTTATGCAATTTACTTTGTGATAGCCATCGAGCTTGAAGTAATATATCTTAGAATCCTCTTCTTCGGAGCCCCAGGAGGCTCTGGAAATAGTGGATCAGTTGCCGGGGTCCCCAGGTTGGCGGCGTCAGTTGCCGCCGCCTGCTCTGAGGCTGCACCGGTGACATCCGCCACAAAAACCTGCTGCATGTTGACGGAGGAGCCCATAGCCGCCTCAGAAGGCGGAGGATCAGGTGTAACGAAACACTGCTTGACCCGCTGCTCAAACATGCTGGCAGAATCTTCTTCGGAGTCAGAATCTGCGTTGACGTGAACGGTAGATCTGGATCCGGCATCCGACATCGCATCATCCTGGAGCACAGGAAGGATAGATTCGGGATCTTGACTGTTGGGCTGGGAGTCGGATCCCAGTCCCGTCATGCCGACAAAGTGTAGATCTGAATCTGCGGACTCCTCAGGGGAGGCAAACTCAGATCCGTCTTGATTGTAGGGCGGGTGGGATGGCGAATAAATTCGCGGCAACCCATACGCCTCAGAAGTGTAGCCGATGAACACATCGACGCCGCCAAACGGCACAACTCCGCATCCGACATTGTAGTCGTCTGCGGGGATGTAGGACTCGTCGCAGCTGATGTAGTGGTTGTCGCCATAGCGAACAGCGCGGCCGACGGCGATTGTTTCGCCGATGCCGCCTAGGGTTCCCGCCTGGAACGTGACGCCTGACGCCTTATGCCCCACGGTGGGCGCCAACTGTCGTCGTATTGGCATCTTGGATAGGAGACGGGGTCTGCTAGCCGAGGGTGAACGTAGGGCAAGAAGGTGGACGTCGTCGAGGTCGGGATTGTACGCGGCAGTTTACCCAGCTTCAGGCTCCACGGCGGTGGCGGAGCCCTACGTGCTGCTATAACTCACTATAAGGCAATAGCCGTGATACAGGTTACAATGATTCGTTGTATGTTGATTCGATGCCATAAAGGCGTCCCGAGGTCCAGCTTATATAGGCGGCTGGACCTAGGGTTACAAGGAGATTACGTATCCGGCAAGTATACAGAGTCCTAAACCTAGCCGGCAAGTCTGCCGCCTTCCATCTTGGTCTTGGTGGCTTCATGGGCTTCAGTCTTGGGCCTCCTCCTTGCCGGCATCCGCCTTCCTTGGTCGTCAGCTATCTGGGCCGCCCGGCAGGCAAAGCCTTCACCACCACTGCGGGCCACCCTGGACTAGCCAGATTGATCCATGCTGGTGATACCCCCATTAGGTATATCCCCAACAGCGCCCCATGTGTGGTTTTGGTAATTAATGACAATCCCTATGGACTAATGGTTGCATTGAGTTGTACTTGTAGTGTTTGTCCATAGACCATGCTTGAACTCCATATGTTGGATTCAAGGTTGATACCATGAATATATTGATATAATGGAGTATTTGGCATCAAGATCATCGAGTTGTATGGATATATTTGATATGATCAAGAAGAAGAGTATGTGATGACCAAGTTGTTATTCGAGGAGTTATCCGATGATTGGTCATATGCGAGTTGAGCATATTGCAAGTATGTCTTGAAGAAAAGAATTATGTGATCATTCATGGTTATCTTCAAGACATCATCTATTGAAAAGAGAAGAAAAGATACAAGGTTGATCAAGATATTGATCAACACACAAAGCTACAAGATGTACCAAGTGGGATCATGTATCTCTTGGTATGGTAAGCAATTGTCCATATAGCTTTGTGAACTAACCCATGATATGTGTGTAGCATTTCTATGTGTGGTTAGGTATCTTTCTATGGCTTGCATCAAATGAAGATTTCATATAGCCCATGATCGATGACGTCAAGTGGTGATCGTCATCAATGTTGAGAGCGCAAGTTCAATAGGAGCATCTCGAAGAAATCCTAGGCTTGAAGCTTTCCACCCATTTAGAGATAATGTTCATGTGAAGTTGTGCCTATAAGAGGCTCTCCCATAGTGAAGTATGGGAGCAATATGTGAGACTTCACCAAGTGAAGCACAATCAAGAAAGGTGGACCACTTGAAGAGATCAAGATCGATATCATCTAAATCAAGTGGAATGCGCAAGGCAAAGGTATGATCTTTTTAGGGTTTCTATTTTACCGGTCGCATGGTGATAGTTGGGAGACCGGGTTATAGGATAGATACCGTACTATCAAGAGGGGATCTCATTGAGATTTAGCGTATCAGCTGGAGAGAGCTCAAACCTTTGCATACTTGCCTTCATCATCTTTCTTGATTCTTATTTGGTTTTTCTCTGTGTGGGGTTTTGGAGCTTGTTGTGATCTTCATAACAAGCTCAAGTTCATAAAAACGGTTTTAGTATGAAAAACTTGTTGGGTTTTTGATATTGGAGGTTTACCGGTTCGTCCTTTTAGAAAGGTTTTACCTTTCTACATTTGGTTTTAGCCTCCCATGTTGGACTATGATTTTTCTCTACATGATCTTGTAATGCTCGTTGCGGTGATTCCAACGAGCTCAAGAACATCGAAAACGAAGTTCGTATGTAAGAGATGTCACGTTTTTCGTATGTGTGTTTCTGGAATTCCGGGTGATTCCGGGTGAAAAACAGATCATTCCGGACGGCTCGGAATTCTGAGCCAAAAACAGATTGATTCCGGGACAGCTCGATTCGGTACTGCATCGGTCCGGAATCAGGTTGGTAGACATCCAGAATATTTCGAAACATTCCGGAATTCCGGGTAAAAAACAGATCCATTTCGGACGGCTCGAAAACTGCATAACGGTTGGATTTTTGGGACCTATAAAATGGGGTCTTCTTCCCCAAAGGTTCTCCAACTCTTGAGCACGGTTTTGCCCTCCATTGTTGACTCTTTGAAGCTTTGCTTTCTCTCTATTCCTCCATGATTCTTGCCTCCAATTAGAGGGAAACGAGAGAGGAGATCTAGATCTACCATTCCACCAATCAATCTCTCCTCTAAGTGAGGGGAAGCTTTTGGATCTAGATCTTGGAGGGATTTTGTGTTCCTCTTTGTTCTTCCTCTCTTCTCCCCTCCAATAGCATTAGTTGCTTGGTGGGATTTGAGAGTGAACGATTTTAAGCACTTCTTGTGTTCTTGCCCATTGCATCGGTTTGAGTTCTCCACGGTGATACGTGGAAGTTGAAGTTGAGAAGCTTGTTACTCTTGGGTACTTGGGGTGCCCTAGAGCTTGTCCTCTTGGGTACTTGGAGTTCCCTAGACGGTCCTTGTTGATCTCGGAGTTTTGGTGGCTCGCGGGATAGTTGGGAGCCTCCAATTAAGTTGTGGAGTCGCGCCCCAACCTTGTGATTCTTGTGGCTTTGGGAGCCGCGGGAATTCGGTGAGAGCTTCAAATTAAGTTGTGGAGTGTGCCTCATCCTTGTACGGGTTCGGTGACCACCCTCAAGTGTCCCATAGTGGTTCGTGGCACTCCACATTGGTGGAGGCACGAAGGAGATTACGGTGTGCCATTTGACGGCTATTCGGGGATCACTTTGTGACTCTGCACCGCTCCAACGGAGACGTAGCTTCCATTGGGAAGTGAACTTCGGGATAAATCATCGTCTCCGAGTGCCTCGGTATTTCTATACCCGAGCTTCTTACTTATGCAATTTACTTTGTGATAGCCATCGAGTTTGAAGTAATATATCTTGCTATCACATAGTTGCTTATATTGCTTAGCATATCTTGTTGGTGCACATAGGTAAACCTAGCTTGTTTAGGTTTCGTGCTTGATAAATTAAACGCTAGGCGACATCCGTATCCTTTCACTTACGACTGCCACAAATACACAATGACAAGGATCAGGACGACGATGATGAAGTCTTTGATGCCGCCACATGGAATCAGTGCTCCATCTTTGCCCTTAGTACATTTGCTTCCTCCAGCGTTGCTTCCTACAGCTTTGCTTGATCCAGCTATGCTTGATCCGGCTATGTTTGTCCTGCTATGCTTTGATCTTCGAGAGGGAACTCTTCTTGCTGGGACATGTAGAAAGCATCATGTGCCTCCCTGAGAGTCTCGAACCTTTCGCAGCAGTTGTTTGGGTACTTGTAAAGCTGAGCCGAGCAAGCATTCCATGTTGTATAGATTCCTGGAGTGTGGCCTCTGAAAACCACATACCACTGCAAAGAACATGAACATTAGCAAAGCATGGTCAGTTGAGCAAGAACTTGCAAAAGTACCAACACGTGATCAGTAAAGCAACATAAGCAAAACATGCATTGATTCATCAAACTACAAGCAGCATTAGTGTTCGCTGCCTAGCTAGTATGGTGTTATCCTACCACCACATCAAAAGAGGGTGTCATACTACCACCACAAGTTCATCATGTGAGGGGTTAGCTTATGTACCACCTCAAGCACCCAAAATATACAGGCCATAAGTAGTTTTGTTGTCCTAGCTACTCAAAATATACAGGCCATAAGTAGTTTTGTTCTCCTAGCTACCCAAAATATACATCATGTCATCATGATCATCATCATCATCTAGCATGCTTGCACCACCGCCACCTCCAACTTCCTGAACAAGCACTACTGGTAGTAGTGACCAGTAGTGCTTGTTGAGGAAGTTATTTAGCCAGAGCAGACGGTGGTCCTCAGCCATCAGAACGAAGGCAAAGCCTTGGGCCTTGTTGTCCAGGAGGTGGCCAAGAGCAGCAATCTTGGCGGTGTCACTGAATGTTCCTTTTGCGCTCATCACAGCCTCGTACAGGCCGGGGTGCACGTCCACAAGAACTCTCTCCTGATGGCCCTTCAAGTGCTCCGCCTCCAAGATGATGTTGTGAGTGTCCTCATCCCAGAGTGAACCACTGAGGTCCTTCGGCTTTGACACCTTGCTCCACCTTACTCTCCACCTCCTCAGGTGGTTGTAGATCTGAGTAGGGTGACCTCCTGGCCTGAGAACTCAAAAACCAGCTTGGCAACTGCGTTCAGATGCACCTCCTTAAACCCCTTGTCAGTCCTCGCCCATTGGCGATGAGCTCGCACATCTTGTTGTGCACGAATGTGGACAAAAATGGAGGCCACTTCATGGTCTTGCCCTCCGGACGAAGAGAAGGCGTGACCAGCTGTGAAGGCATCGTGGGCACCTCAAACCTCTCCATTGGTTTGTACTCCGGCAGCTCATCCGGCTGCTGAAAGGATACGTATGGCCACCTAGAGGGGGGGGGGGGGTGAATAGGTGCTACTCAATTTTTAGTTCTTTTTCGAGTTTAGGCTTGATACAAAGGTAAATTCTCTAGATATGCAACTAAGGTGAATTTACCTATATGTCAAGTTAACACTATACTAGGCACGATACAAGTAAGAACTAGCGAGAAAGGAGTAACCGAACGGGAAGCACGCGGAGACAAAGAGTTATTCCCGAGTTCCTCCTTTTTAGGGGAGTACGTCTCGTTGGAGGGGTGTGAGTATCAAACTCAAGACGCCACAAATGGCCTCACCCTATTCTCCGATGAACCTTGCCCAAAAGCTCGGTTCACCTTCCTTATCGGAATCCTTCAAGGCGGAATCCGGAGCCCTTACAACAACTTGAGGCACAACCCACAAAAGGATTGGGGGCTCCCAAGCACAACAACACCTGCTACACAAAAGTAACAAGCAAGTGAGAACAACAAGATGCCTAGGTTTTCCTAGAGGAAACCCTAGGCTCAAATCCCTCAAGTGAATGAGGGGGAAATGAAGAACGCTTCGGTGGAGTTGTAGATCCGGGCCTTCTCCTTCAATCCTCCAAGTATGAGTGAGTTTGGGTGGAGGGATTGGGAGATCTAATGATTCTTGAGCTTGCAACAATGGTGTTCTTCTCTTTTTGGGCGAGCTAGCTTCTTGGAGAAGAAGCAGTCTTTAAATAGGGAGCCCAGAAAATCGAACCGTTATGTGCAAAAATAGCACAGCGGTACTACCGCTGGGAGAGCGGTACTACCGTTGCCTGGACGCGCAACGGTACCAAGTGCACTGCACGGTCCAGCTGCAGCGGTACCGCTGAGAGGTACCGAAGCTGCCAGGACTGGCGGTACTACCGCGGCACCACCGGTAGTACCGCTGGGCTCCTTCGAATAAATTTGAAGGAACCCAACGGTAGTACGAGGCGGGTACCGCTGGGTACCGTAGCGAGTCCAGAGAGCAAATTCGGCCTAGCGGTACTCCTGGCGGTACCACCAGCGGTACTACCGCTGGCTGACACCAGCGGTACCGCGCGGTACCACCGCCAGGAGAAGTACCAGCTGAGCTGCAGGAGTCCCGCTCCAGGTGGAGCGGTACTACCGCCAGACACAAATAAGCTCTACTGCATGGTTTTTCCGGGCCTCTCGTTTCCCGACTCGACGTTTCATGAACATGTGAATTCCCTGCATATGTCAAGCACATATTAGACACGTTGATGTGTTGTCATTAGACTCTAAAAGAGAGCTAGAGCAAATATGCTCTTTCAATCTCCCCCTTTTTGGAGTATGATGACAACACATCAAAAAAATGGTTCACAAAATATAGACGGGCTCCCCCTAACAATATGCATTAGTATAAATTTGCTTTTGAATGCAAAATGCATATAAGTTAGGATCAACACTCCCCCTAGATTTTGGAAACCGAGCAAGATCAAAGAAAAACACAAAGGTAAGACAAGAGATAAAAACATACATAGTCTTGCACACATATGACAAAGTCTTACAAGAATTTAAAGTTCTCACATGTCTTACCCCATGAGTTCAACGAAAGCAAAATAAAAACGAGGAGCACAAGCGATAGACAAACACCAAATATAAGAAACGAGCTTGTGCCCTCAACCATGCAAAACCCCGGAGAACCTAATAGAACACTCTCCCCCTTTGGCATCATGACACCAAAAAGGGAGAGGCGATGCTAACGTCCCTAGTGGAAGTCACTCCTCGCCGGAGTCTTCATCGGAGGTAGAGGCCGGGGCGACCTCAGCACTTTTCTCGGCAGAATCTGTACCATCACCATCATGTGCATCACCATCCTCATCATCATCAGACACTTCTGTATCAGCATGAGCAGTGGAGGAACCAATCTGAGTGCGAGACCAAGGGATATCGGGCTGAGATGAGGAAGCATCATCCTGAAGATCGTAATCCACCCAAGGGCGACGGTGCTTGAGCCAATCAGCTTCTGCAGTAATTCTGTCCTCAGACCCGGGCTGAACTGGAACGCCTAGGTGCTCAAAACGCTGACGAGTGAGTTGACGCTCTGTCTTGTTCCTAACATGTTCCTTATAGGCCCTCTTGTCAGCATCGTCTTGGCGGCAAAAGATGGTCTTCATAGCACCAGCCACCCACTTTTGAAACCTTTATCTTGAGCATTCGCCTTGGGAGGAAGCTCAAACAAGGGATCATCTTCATCATTGGAGGAGCTTTCGTCTTCATCGGGGATAAGCGGAGCAAGATGTTTCTTTATGCTCAGCTCCTTGACCTTGTGCTCAGTGGGATTCTCCTCATTGTCCAAGAGAGCCAAAGGAAGTTTCTTCCTCGTCCACGTGTGAATGATCAACTGCATAACGTGAGCACCAAAAATGGAAGGTCTCCTTTTCATCACCACAGCATACATCTCATGCCATATGATGTCCATCACATCAAGTTTCTTGCCTTGCCCAACCATGATAGAAGATTCAAACAAGAGATCAATAAGTTTTCCATGGATTTGGTCAAAGTTGCCCACACGGGGTGCAACGGTGTTGCGGAAGATCCTGTGCATGATGTCCCAAACCTTTAGCAAGTTCTTTTGGAACCCCACCAAGGCACGTCCTTGGATGTACAGATCATAGAGGACCTCGGGCTTCATCGGTTGTGAGTTATAGTTGATGCGGAAGAATTGTTGCTGAGCATCTTCATTCAACACAAAGCCATTGTCAACTAAGCCAAGAAGAGAGGCAAACTCACTCCACTTGGCCTCAAGAATTACATCTTTTGACATCCATTTGATCCGCCTTGGCTCGTCGGAGAAGAAGTGAACAGTGGCAAAGAACTGCATGACAAGGTGATCATTGAAACTCTGTTGCAGCCCAATATAGTCATAAATCCCAAACTCCTTGCAAATGCCAATAGCTTCTCCAAAGTACCCAAGGTGCCTCTCCATGTGGTCGGTGTCAATGCAAAACTGTTCAACAACCTTGGTCTTGTGCTTGGGAAGGACTTCATAGAATATTTTCTCTTGAAATAGATTGTGAAACCCCGGAGTGGTGAAAGTGCTGAGCTTAGGAGTGGCATAGGGATTCATCCGCCTCTCTCGAACAAAATCCTTGGATGACATAAGGTTGAGTGACTTGCTTTGAGCAGCTTTGGCCTTTGCAGCATTAGACTTCTGCCGACGAGTGGTCTTCTCAGGCATAACTTCAGGTTCATCATCTTCTTCACGAATGCCTTTGCCTGAACGAGCACGCTTAGCAGCCCGCTTGGTGTGACTCCCACTAGCCTGCTTGCCAGCACCTGTGACAGCAAAGGAGGATAGCAGGGAGGATAAGTATTGCAAAAACATCTGAGACCAAACGAGAAGAATCCAAACTGCACAGTTCTGGAAACAGCCAGTTCCAGCGGTAGTACCGCTGGTCCACCGGTAGTACCGTTAGAGCGGTAGTACCGCCACGGAGGGCGGTAGTACCGCTACCTTCAGATCTAGCGGTTGACTTCCCGGTACTCGCTCGATCTATGGAAACTTCCAACAAAACTTTGCAATGAGGATCCTAGACTAAGTACCATCTATTTCCTACAACTTCTACCACAAGAACTACGGAAAAACCTAACTCCATTGCATCTCAACGAATCGACTAGGTTGAGAGGTAGGAGTGAGAGATTACCGGAGCTCATCGCGGAGGAGAGGAGGAAGAAGAGGGTGCTTGAGCTTCCTTCTGGCCGGAGAGGGGCTATCCAGGCCGGAGGTGGGCTCCCCGGCGACGAATCGTGGCGGCGGCGGCAGCGGTGGGGTGTGTTTCGAAAAGGGGGTCGGGGGTGGAGAGGGTAGAATAGAAACTACCGCTCCACACCCAACTTAACCCCTGGTGAAAACGCACCCAGCGGTAGTACCGCCCGCGCTGGTACTGACGGTAGCCTGCGGTTGTACCGCTCCTGGGATGGAACGGTAGTACCGCTGGACCACCGGTAGTACCGCTACCTGGTACTATTGACTTCCAGCAAAAATTGCTGTGAATCAACGGTAGTACTAGGCACCTGGTGACTACGGTACCGCTCGAGGGACTGCTGTGCCTGGAAACTCCAGGCAGCGGTAGTACCGCGAGGGCACCGGTAGTACCGGGCACTTTTGCCACGAAACGTCGACGGGTTGGTCACAAAGTTTTACAAATAGAGAGAGGTGTTTATGGATAGGATATTGGCTTAGGATAGAGAAAGTAACTGGGGGAAGAGAGGCAAACCAAGTTTGCAAGAATCAAACAAGAAAAGCCAAACTTGGTGCTCTCCACAAGATACACAAGAGGTCCAAATAAAATCCAAAAAAACCAAATAAGATCCAACTCCTCACACAGAGGAGGGCGGTGGCCTAGGCCACCATGTATGAGATTATGGCGTGACACCGCGAAGATGTATCTTGGGTTCACAACCAACACTCGTCATTTAAGCTCACATTTTCATGAATTGAAAATAGAAAAGCAAATGAAATCTTACTATCGGCATAATGGGGGGAGGGATGGTCCAATGTATTAGGACCGCACTCCCCCTATGTCCATGCCTACACCTAAACACAATAGATAGTTAAGACATAGGTGTGTATGCAAAATAGTCAAGCCACACTCCTTGAATCCACGATATTTAGCTCATTCCTCAAATAAGTGAATCTTGCTTCATCAAGAGGCTTCGTGAATATATCGGCAAGTTGGTCTTGTGTAGAAACATGGCTTAACTCAATATCACCACGGGTAACATGATCTCGAATAAAATGATGACGAATCTCAATATGCTTGGTTCTTGAATGTTGCACCGGGTTGTGGGCAATATTGATAGCACTTGTATTGTCACATAAAAGAGGCACTTTGTCACAAATGACACCGTATTCCTTTAAAGTTTGCCTCATCCATAACAATTGGGTGCAAGCACTTGCGGCGGCCACATACTCGGCTTCGGCGGTGGAGAGAGATATACAATTTTGCTTCTTGGAAGACCAACTCACCAAGGAACCACCAAGAAATTGGCAAGCCCCGGAAGTGGACTTCCTATCATCATGATCACCGGCCCAATCCGAGTCCGTGTACCCACAAAGAGAGAAAACCTTGTCCTTAGGGTACCACAAACCAAACTTTGGGGTATGAGCCAAATATCGGAGGATTCTTTTGACCGCCATCTCATGGCTTTCTTTAGGAGCGGCTTGGTACCTTGCACACACCCCTACACTCAACACAATATCGGGTCTAGATGCACAAAGATAGAGCAAAGAACCAATCATGGAACGGTATACCTTTTGGTCGACATCAAGACCATCGGGTTGAGTTTAAGATGAACCTTTGTGTCCATTGGAGTGCGCTTCTCCTTAACACCAACCATATCAAATTTCTTGAGCATGTCTTGGATATATTTAGCTTGAGAGATGAAAGTCCCTCCCCTCAATTGCTTGATCTCAAAACCAAGGAAGAACTTCAACTCTCCCATCATAGACATCTCAAACCTATCGGTCATAAGCTTTGAAAATTCATCATTGAAAGCTTTGTTAGATGAGCCAAAGATAATATCATCCACATAGACTTGGCATATGAAAAGCTCCCCTTTTACTCTCTTGGTAAAGAGAGTGGGATCGATTTGCCCAACCTCAAATCCACGGTCTACTAGAAGCTCTCTAAGGTGCTCATACCACGCACGTGGGGCTTGTTTAAGGCCATAGAGTGCCTTATCGAGCTTGTAGACATGGTTAGGGAGTTTGGGATCCTCAAACCCCGGTGGTTGCTTAACATATACTAATTCTTTGAGTGGACCATTAAGAAAAGCACTTTTCACATCCATTTGTTGCAAGATAAAATTATGATGAGAAGCATATGCAAGGAGGATACGGATGGACTCAAGGCGAGCCACGGGAGCATAGGTCTCTCCAAAATCAATGCCTTCAACTTGAGAGAACCCTTGAGCCACCAATCTTGCCTTGTTCCTCACCACCATGCCATGTTCATCTTGCTTGTTCTTGAAAATCCATTTAGTGCCTATAACATTGCGGCACTCTTTTGGCTTCTCAACTAGCTTCCACACCTTGTTGCGCTTGAAGTTATTGAGCTCTTCATGCATAGCATCCAACCAATCCGGATCTTCAATAGCTTCAAAGACTTTCTTTGGTTCCACCAAGGATATGTGAGCTTGATGGGCACTAAAGTTTGCGCATTGCCTTCTAGTCACAACCTTGCCCTTCAAATCACCAATAATATTGTCCAAAAAGTGTTGCCTTCTCAACAAGGTCTTGACATTTCTTGCACGACGACGGGTGTTGATGTCCTCACGAGAGCTTGGAGGAATTTCTTGATCATCTTGTTCATCTTGATCATTTGTGTCCCCGTCTTGACCGGAATGATGACCTTGGTCTTCAATATGCACACCTTCATCACTTGAAGGGGAAGATGGACCTTGGTCTTGATCATGGCTAGCATCAATGATTGGAGAACTTGGTTCTTGCGTAGCAACTTGATCAACTTGAGGAGGGTCTTGAACTTGTTGTTGGCTTGGTGCTTCATTTGCTCCATCGGATGGTGCGGTGTCCACTTGTGATGATGATTGCTCCACATGGGTGGAGCTTGGTCCTTCTTGAGGCGCCTCATGAGAAATCTCGATTGGGCGAAAGAATCCCACGCCCATTCGCCTTATTGCATCTTGAGGTTCCTCATCATCTACATCACGAACATGAAATTGCGCCACTTGGGAGCCGTCATTCTCATCGAACTCCACACTACAAGATTCTACAATAGTCCCGAAGGTCTTGTCGTAGATTCTATAAGTGTGGGATTCGGCACCGTAACCAACAAAAGTACCCTCAAAAGCTTTAGACTCAAATTTAGTTAAGCGATAACCTTTAATCTTATAGAAACACTTACAACCGAACACCCGGTAGTAGGAAATATTGGGCTTGTTGCCGGTAAGCATTTCATATGGAGTGAACTTCTTGCCCGTGCGGAAGTAGAGGCGGTTAGATGAATGACATGCCGTGGAGATGGCCTCGGCCCACAAGAAGAGTGGGGTCTTGAACTCCGCCAACATAGATCTTGCCATATCCATAAGGGTCCGGTTCTTCCTCTCGGCTACACCATTTTGTTGAGGGGTATACGCAGCGGAATATTGATGACGAATTCCCTCTTCACTAAGAAACTCATTTAGGGTGTAGTTCTTGAACTCGGAGCCATTGTCACTTCTAATGGCCAATATAGGAACATTGTGTTGACGTTGCACTTCATTGGAGAAGTCAATGACGGCTTGTTGGGTCTCACTCTTCAACTTGAAGAAATAAACCCATGTAAATCTTGAATAGTCATCGACAATCACCAAACAATACTTCTTCCCACCAAGACTTGGTTGAGGCACGGCACCAAAGAGATCAACATGAAGAAGTTCCAATATCCTCGTTGATGAAATGATGGTCTTGTGTGGGTGGGGAGAATCATGCATCTTTCCTTCAACACAAGCCCTACAAAGACGATCTCTAGAAAAAGAAACATTCTCTTTTAGTCCAAGGATGTGGCCACCCTTGTGAAGACTTTGCAAAGTTCTCATATTGACATGGGATAAGCGGCGATGCCACAACCACCCCACGTCGGCCTTTCCGAATAGGCACATCGTTTGAGAGTTGGTTGACTCCGAAAAGTCTACCACAAACAACTCATTTTCGACATACCCAACGTAAGCGACCTTTAGAGTCTTGCTCCACATGAGTACCACAATATCAAGATCAAAATGGACGGCAAAACCCATCTTATTAACGGCACGAACGGACATTAAATTATAACCAAGGGACTCAACAAGCATGACATTTACAAGGGTGATATCCCTTGCAACTACCACCTTGCCGAGGCCCGATACCTTTCCTTTTGAGTTATCTCCATAAGTGACGGTTGCTTGATTTAAGCTTGTTCTCAACTCCGTCACGATCTCCTTGCTTCCGGTCATATGACTAGTGCATCCACTATCAATCACCCATTTCGATCCACCGGAAGCATAGTCCTACAAGAGATCATTGCTTGGTTTTAGGTACCCATTTTGCAATGGGTCCTCTTTTGTTAGCAACAAGGGTTTTAGGGACCCAAATAGAGTAAGCAATGTAACCATCATAAGGACCAACATATTTAGCACAAACATCCCCATAATAATCAACATAAAGAATATAGTTGGGTTAGCATGTCCCGCAAAGTCACTACGAGGAGTGTCGCCCCTTGTGGCTTCACTACTCGCAATGGTAGTCTTCTTTGCTTGTGCGGGCTTGGCCTTCTTCTTGTTCTTCTTCTTCTTGGCAACATAGCCAAGGCCCTCCTTCCCAATGTGTGGCTTTTGCGCAAGCAAAAGATCAACAATAGGCTTACTTTGGGGACTAGAGGCCTTGGCAAGTTCATTCTTTAACCTAGCATTTTCCTCAATGACATTTGCATGATCACAAGAAGTAGTAGAGGAACTAGCAACATTTGATTTAGATGATTGAATTTGAAGTTGTTCAAAAGACTTGGTGAGAGTAGAGTGTTCACCCTCCAAGGCCTTGTGAGCCTTGGTGAGCTTCTCTAGCTCCTCGGTTAGTCTATCATGACCAACACCAAATTCAACCTTCTCTTTCTTGGAAAGCTTATATTTTGCAATTGCAAGGTCACGTTCTTTAATGATTTGAGAAAAGATTGCATTTTGTGACTCATCAAGATTTTTAAGTTTCTCCTCAAGAGAAGCACTAAGCTCATGCTCTTCCTCAAGAGCCAAGGTGAGAGAAGCAATATCATTAGCATACTCTTTTTCAAGTCTTTCCTTTTCATCAAGCTCTTCTTGAATCCGCCCATAATCGCTCAAGAGAGATTCGAAACGAATCTTGGCTTCACCTTGCAAGTTAGTCAAGAAACGATCCAAAGCAACATTTTCTTCCTTAACTTTAAGACTCATAAGATCATCCATTTCATTTATAGTCTTGGAGGGGAAGGAGATGATACCTCGGAGGCCTTGGCCATGAGACACTTGGCGGATTGGATTGGAACATTCTCATTGGGAGATTCGAAAAGGGATGAAGGTGTTGAAGAAGCAATAGCAATAGCGGCCACTTCACTTGTGGGTTCTTCTTCATCACTCTCACCCCCGGACATGTACTCCTCCCTTGTCACCAATACCATTCTTGGAGGAGGCCTCTTCTTCTTGAAGAAGGGTTTCTTGCTAGAGGATGATGACGATAAAGTCTTCTTGAGAACAAGCCTTCCTCCATGATCTTCACGGTTCTCATAGGGGCACATGGCAACATAGTGAAATCTATCTTGGCAATTGAAGCAAGTCTTCAACTTTGGGTTGCCATCCTTGAAGCCACTAGATTTGGCCTTTTCTTCCATTTGGGCTTTGGCTTTGGATGGATTCTTCCAAAAGGTCCTTGCCGCAAGAGCCACATAGTCCCTATGAGAGCTCTTGAGTTCTTGGGGGTCCATGGAGGACACATCTTCACAATCTTGATCTTCATTGTGTTCAACCACCTTGGCCTTCAACGCAAGAGAGGCTCCTTGTTGCATTCCAATAGCTCGGGCACGAGAGTCTTGAGCAATCTTGGCTTGAACCTTGAAAGATTGTATCTCTTGCATGACTTCGTTGGAGGTCATTTGAGGATAGTTGAGCCTTCCTTGAAGACTCTTCAAGTCGGCCCCTTCAAAGGCAAGAGAGCATTCACATACTTCCTTTTGACCCAAGCATCATCACATGAGTCCCACCAAGGGCTTTGTAGGCATTGGCAAGAGACTTGAGTCTTCGGAACATTTGCTCATGGTCTTCTCCATCTTCCATGAAGAAACCTTCGGCCTTGTTGCTCATTTCCTCAAACCGGTTTCTCTTCATGCTTTCATTTCCAACATACACCTCAACAAGGCACGCCCATGCTTCTTTGGCGGTGGTGCAATGCTCGATGTGAGACATATCATCTTCTCCCACGGCATCACGGATCAAGTCAAGAGCGGTGGCATTTAGTTGACAATCAACTACTTCTCTTCTTGTCTTGTTGGATTCATCCACGGCTTGATACCCTTGCTCAATGATCCTCCAAAGCTCGATAGAAGCACTGTTCACATAAGATCTCATAGAAGATTGCCATTTAGTAAACAAAGATGCATTTAGCTTAGGTGGGTTTCCCCTTAGATGAATAGGAGGATGAGGGATAATAGGGTCGGGAGAATATGGGAACGGAACGGAACCATATAATCCCGAACCATTAGGTGGTTTAGATGGGGTGTCAATTTTATCTTGTTCACCCCCTTTTTCTTCCCATCACCCACATCCTTCTCGGGTTTGTCAACCTCCGACGAACGGGGGGTGGGTGGAGGTGAGATACCCTTCGCTTCCATGAGTTGCATGATCATCTCTTGCAACTTGTCCATTTTGGTTTCCATATTGGACTTCAAGGAATTGAAGTCCTCCACGGAAACCGAAGTGGGCACGGAAGGAAGCTCGGGTATCTCATTTCCATGCTCATCAAGGGCCATACTACTCTTAGGCGGTTAAGCCCGAACAAGAGAACCTTGCTCTGATACCAATTGAAAGGATACGTATGGCCACCTAGAGGGGGGGGGGGTGAATAGGTGCTACTCAATTTTTAGTTCTTTTTCGAGTTTAGGCTTGATACAAAGGTAAATTCTCTAGATATGCAACTAAGGTGAATTTACCTATATGTCAAGTTAACACTATACTAGGCACGATACAAGTAAGAACTAGCGAGAAAGGAGTAACCGAACGGGAAGCACGCGGAGACAAAGAGTTATTCCCGAGTTCCTCCTTTTTAGGGGAGTACGTCTCGTTGGAGGGGTGTGAGTATCAAACTCAAGACGCCACAAATGGCCTCACCCTATTCTCCGATGAACCTTGCCCAAAAGCTCGGTTCACCTTCCTTATCGGAATCCTTCAAGGCGGAATCCGGAGCCCTTACAACAACTTGAGGCTCAACCCACAAAAGGATTGGGGGCTCCCAAGCACAACAACACCTGCTACACAAAAGTAACAAGCAAGTGAGAACAACAAGATGCCTAGGTTTTCCTAGTGGAAACCCTAGGCTCAAATCCCTCAAGTGAATGAGGGGGAAATGAAGAACGCTTCGGTGGAGTTGTAGATCCGGGCCTTCTCCTTCAATCCTCCAAGTATGAGTGAGTTTGGGTGGAGGGATTGGGAGATCTAATGATTCTTGAGCTTGCAACAATGGTGTTCTTCTCTTTTTGGGCGAGCTAGCTTCTTGGAGAAGAAGCAGTCTTTAAATAGGGAGCCCAGAAAATCGAACCGTTATGTGCAGAAAATAGCACAGCGGTACTACCGCTGGGAGAGCGGTACTACCGTTGCCTGGACGCGCAACGGTACCAAGTGCACTGCACGGTCCAGCTGCAGCGGTACCGCTGAGAGGTACCGAAGCTGCCAGGACTGGCGGTACTACCGCGGCACCACCGGTAGTACCGCTGGGCTCCTTCGAATAAATTTGAAGGAACCCAACGGTAGTACGAGGCGGGTACCGCTGGGTACCGTAGCGAGTCCAGAGAGCAAATTCGGCCTAGCGGTACTCCTGGCGGTACCACCAGCGGTACTACCGCTGGCTGACACCAGCGGTACCGCGCGGTACCACCGCCAGGAGAAGTACCAGCTGAGCTGCAGGAGTCCCGCTCCAGGTGGAGCGGTACTACCGCTGCGCCAGCGGTACTACCGCCAGACACAAATAAGCTCTACTGCATGGTTTTTCCGGGCCTCTCGTTTCCCGACTCGACGTTTCATGAACATGTGAATTCCCTGCATATGTCAAGCACATATTAGACACGTTGATGTGTTGTCATTAGACTCTAAAAGAGAGCTAGAGCAAATATGCTCTTTCAGCTGCGAGTCCGGGACAAGAGAAAGAGCGAGCTGGCTCTCCCCTTCGAGCAGGGCCTGGCTAAAATCATCGACGGACAGGTCCTACAACGGTGACAAGCAAGATATGGGTGCTTCACTAACCTCACATCTACCAAAACAAACACGAACTGAAGCAAATGGACATGTCCTACAATGGTGACGAAGCAAGATATGGGTGCATCACTAACCTCAGATCTACTAAATCGACAAACGAACACGAAATACGACATGCTTACATCAAATCTAGACTACAAACATGCTCAAACAACATCATGGCCTAAAGATCTACTCCATAAGCTCAGATCTAAAGTACAAGGCGTAGGGTTCGAATGTGCTTACCGGCATCGTAGCGTGAACGGTGACGAGGTGGAGGAGAAGAAGCGCTCCGCCGCCGGCCGTCGACCACCGTGGACCGGAGTGGAAGAAGGCGCCGCTTACCTGGTCGTCGTGGATGAATCTGGTCTCGGACGGAGAGCTCGAAATGGGGGGGATGGTGGCGGGAGCTGGGCGGTGAGAAGAGGGGGGTGAAATAGGGGAGGCGAAACTTGGCGGTGAGCGAAATTTCTCACGCCACCATTTTTGCGTGCGCGCGCGTGCGCCGCCGGCCGCGTGCCATCTCCCCGCCCTGCACGAGCTCGGCTCCAGCGTTCCCCATTTTGCCTTGCGGGAGGTTGCTCTGCGGAAACGGTGGAATCGGGCGTTCCTCGCGGGCATGGCCCAGAGTGCTTTAAGGTTCGTGCTCGTGCAGGCACGCGGAACGGGCCAGGGAACCAAACAGGCCGAAAAAGAGGTGAAACACCGTGTTCCTATGGGCCGTGGGCAACCAAACACACCCGTTCTGACTTGTGAGGAGCTGCAACATTGGTAGCTGCTCTGTGCCGTGTCAATATCTTCAATAATAACAGTTCATGTACAGAAAAAACAGTTTCTTTTATCGCTCCTCGTATATTTTTCTTCGGTTCCTCATCCACGCAACCTCTCCTACACCAAAAAAAAAAAAAAATCCAAGCAGGACTAGCCCTTGGTGGTATATTAATAGATAGAAGCCCACCCTTGCAAGAATTCCAGAAATTCGCTAGGTTGCACAACTGCAACACTAACCACTAGGCTATTGCCCCGTTCTCAACCTCTCCTACACCAACTCATGTCGCCATGCCTCTAACTCCTTTTCCTCCGCATGAGCTGGAGATTGATCCCTCATGCTCTCCATCGATAAAACTCTAGCCTACACGTACATTACCAACGACCTAAATGTAGATGCAACAGGGTTTGCCATTAATTTTCCTTGCTGCTGCGGTGCTGCCACCCAACATTTGATGGCATGTATGTTAATTAGGTTTTCCATTGACATTATTGGTCAGGCTACAAACTTTGACGACAGCCCAGCTCATTCTGATGTAGCATGCTACTCACTTTATAATGGAAGTAAATAAATTAAGGGTATAGCATGGCTATGAATCTCTCGACAAATACTATCCCACTTAGAGTCTCCAACCACGATGGTCAAATTTAGCCCCTAAAACGTGTCCGGACGTGTCCGCTTTGAGCCCTCAAAAGTATGTGCCTCCGACCATATACTCCAAAATCCCCCCCCCCCCCCCCCCCCCCCCCCCCCCCCAAATTATCCGTCCACTTACATGTGATTGGTGGGGATGGAGAGAGAATGGAAAAAGAAAGAGAAAAGAAATAGATAAAGTGATCCATTGTGGTCTGTGTCATATGTGGCAGTCTGCCCAGGCATGTCCGGCGCCCAAAACCCACCCCACATATGGGTTAAGTTTAGGGAGAGCCGGTTGGAGATGCTGTTATCCCATTTCTCCCGTGTTCGCATCCTTAAAACTGCATGGTGTGCCAGGTGATTTGCAGAATAGAGGCTGACTAGATTTTACCTTATAAATGGTGTGTCTGAATCTCTAAATTGGAGGCACCAACATATTTCCATCGATTAAGTAGAATAAAGCTGATTATGTACAAGGACAATCAGGAGGAGAGAAGGGTCACAAGCTAAGGCGCTAGTACCACCAACCCTGCTCGTGTGGTGCCATCCCGTTCTCCCGAATCATCGGGGAGACATAGGCTACCGGAAGATCTCTTACGTTCGGAACTAGGGAGATGCAACACACAGCTACAATGTCGCCGTACAGGAGACCGCCTGTATGATGATGTAGACAACTAAGATGTTCGTCGAGCATCTATATATTTTTTTGTTTAGGGGGAGCCAATAGCGTGAACCCAACAAAAGGTGACCCCCGCCCCCTCCAATCGCAATACGGAAGCAAGTGATCAAACCAGTAACAAACCTACTTTTTTTTGGTATAGAGTTATTTTTTTAACAAATTTTTGATTAAATACCATATTATACGGTTATCATATTATCAACGACTTTAGTTGTATGGAGGAGAAAAGGCCAACGACTAACTTAATTATGTCTCACATTTAACCTTTTTTTATTCTTCAACTTCTTGAAGATAAATGCAACCTTTTATTTCATTCAATTTTGTTACAATTTCCCTTTGACATTAATATACATTGTTAGATCATTCATTAGTCGGAAGCAAAAAAAAATCAGAAAAAGAAGCCAAGGAAAATTGGGAAGATAGAGAAGGCTTCACTCTAGTCCAGTAGCCCAGTGAGTAAGCCCAGTTGAAAGGAGCAGGAACCCAGACGACCCAACCAAAGCCCACATCCACACGCATCTCCCTCCACAACACATCTCGTCGGTCTCCCCTCCCCCTCGCCGTCGCCGTCGCCGGCGATGGAGCAGCCCCGGTCTTCGCCGCCGCCGCAGTCCCTCTCCGCGCAGGAGTGGGAGAACCTCCTCGACGACTTCTCCTCCCCGCCGCCGCGCCGCGACCGCTGGCTCCACCTCCCGCTCCTCGACCTCGCGCTCGCCTCCCTGCCCGCCGCGACCTCCCCGCCCACTCAAGCCGTCCTCCTCGCCCTCATCGACGACCAACTCCTCCCTCCCCCGTCCCCCGAGCGCCAACTCCGCTCCTCCTCGCCTCCCTCTCTCCTTCCCCCACGATCACCGCTCCGCGACCGCCTTCTCCTCACCGTCGTCTCCGCCTTCGCCTCCGCCTCTCCGCGCCCCTCGCTCCCAGGCCCCGCCGCTCGCCGGCCTCGTCGACGCGCTCCTCGCCGCCGCCAACCGCCCCAACCACGCCACCGACCGCGCCGCGCGCGCCCTCGCCTGCGACGCGCTGCGGGCCCTGGACGAGGCCCTGCCGGGCCTCCTCGCCGACGTGCTCGGCCACGCCTACGCGCTCGCCTCCGCCGAGCGCTCCCGCCGCGCAGTCCTACATCCTGCTCCTCGCCTCCGCGGCCCGCGGCGTCGTGCGCCTTGGGAGGCTGGGATCCGCCGCCTCCATCCTGGCCGTCTCGGGCCCGCCCAACCCCGTTCTCCGTGCCCGCCCACCTCCTGTCCTCCTCCTCGCCGCCCGGGCCTGCGCCCCCCTCGGAGCAGAACGTGAGAGAGATACGGAAGGTGCTGGCCCTGATCATGGAGAGGCCGCAGGTGCTGACGCCCGCGGCGGCAATGGAGGTGACAACCATCGTCGCCGAGGGTGGCGTCGGCCGTGCTGGAGTGGGCGCCGGCCATCACGGCTCACGTTCAAGGTGCAGTTCGGCGGGATGGCCTACTCGTCCAGCCCGATGCTGCTGCACTCGGTGCTCATGCTCTTTGTGCGGTTCCCCAACGCGTTCAGCGCCGAGGACGAGCGCAAGATGGCGCGCTGCCTTGCTTTGGCCGCCTGCGAGGCTCACCGGCCGCTCCCAGTACGGTTGCTGGCACTGATTGGCTGCTGGGCACCAAGAGGTTCAGAGATTCGGTGCCTGGACTCGCTCCATGGTTCTACCCTGGAATGTTCGACCCCTGGCGCTTAAGGCTAAGAAGCTAGATTGCCTTGGGTTTGTTGCTGCTTGCGTTGACGTTGATAAGGTTGGAGGCCAGCAGACAACTGAGCTCATCGATGATGGCCTAGTCTGTGTTTCGGCCTTCAGGTGGCTCCCGGCATGGAGTACCGAGACGGTGTCGCGTCCGAGCGCTGCACAGGGTCTTGCTTGGTGCTGCCCCTCACAGCACCAATGACACAGGTTGCTCTGGAGCTGGTGAGCTCCTGAATTCAACTACCTTCCACCATTTCCAGGTAGAAATCATGGATAAAGTTAATGATAGGCACACACATCAATTTTGCAAGGACCCTCATTCCATCCTACTGCAGTGACCTAAATTTCTGCGTCATTCTTTATGCAGCTATGTTGGTTTGATATGGCATCAGAAACTCGGAGCTTAGTCCCAGTGATTGCTGATTTCATCAACCGCCTGCTAGCTTGCACCACACATCGGTCGCTGGGGGAACTGTTGCTTCGAACCGTTGATGAGTCCCTGCTTCCGAGGCTTGAACCGGGCTACCAGCTCGCATCTTACTACCCTCTTTTTGAGAAGATTGCACAGAATGAGGCAGTCCCTCAGATTCGCCTAATTGAATTGCTCACCAAGCAGATGGTTTGTCTTGCCAAGAAGCATAACCCGGACACAGAACTGAAGTCCTGGTCTCAGGCAGCAAGGTTTTGGTCATTTGTCGTATCATGCTGAAGCACCATCACAGCTCTCATTTATTCCTTCCCCTCTCCGACCTACTCGTACGCACCATCGAGTCATTTCCAGACCTAGAGGTCAGGGACCATGCAAGGTATCTTCGTCTTTCTGTTAATGACGCACATAGAATTCTGACATTGCTCTGTATGTGATATATGTTTCTGTATTGCCTTCTCACTGCTTTAAATTATTCACCCAGGATATGTTTGCGGATGTTGTCCTGTATTCCTGGCAAAAAACTGAGGAATCTCATGGGAATTGGAGAGCAGCCCACACCATCACATCCGGGTTCCATGTTTGATGTCCCATCACCACATCCTGCTCAAGATCCTAAGAGCATGCCTAGTTTGGCATCATACATTCATCTTGAAAGGGTTGTGCCGTTGGTTGTGAAGCAGTCATGGGCCCTCACATTGCCTAATTTCAGTGTCCAGAAGCAGAGCATCTGGCCACATTCTAAGTATACAGGACGTGACTGCCTTCCCCGGAGCAAGAAAAGCCACCACAACCTACCATCGAGAAAATTGGCTATACACAAGAAGCACTACGCGTGATGGATTCAAAGTGTGCTGAAACTTTGGAAATCCTTAGAAGCACTTTTCATGCATTCCTGACTACCTGCACTCATCTGGTCTCAAAATCAAAATACATTGCACGTTTAGATTTGATTCAGAGTCATTTAACAGTGCTTGGGGATCTGATTCAGCTGTTTCATGTCCTGAAGGAGAAGATGAGTTGCCTGCCCTTTATGCAGTGACAATTACCTTCTCATCCAGTGCTGCACAGTTTGGGAAGATTCCCTCATGTCATGTGCCTTTCCTTTTGGGTGAGCCTCCATGTTCCGGTGTGGACATTGTCCCCGTCGATAACTGCCACCAGAAGAATCAAGTTACTGTGCATCGGTACTGATAGAACTGGAGCCTCGGGAGCCGTCACCAGGTCTTATTGATGTTGACATTGCAGCAAACACAGAGAACTGCCAAGTCGTATCTGGTTCTCTTCAGCCCATTACAGTTGGCATTGAAGACATGTTTTTGAAGGCTAGCACACCTCCCGATACTCCGAAAGATGGTATAGCTGAATATTATCAGGACCTGTTTCATGCTCTGTGGGAGGCCTGTAACAGTTCCTCTAACACAGGTCGTGAGACCTTCCCTTTGAACGGAGGGAAAGGGTTAGCTGGAATTAGTGGAACCCGGTCTGTAAAGCTTCTTGAGGTGACTCCAAAGGTTTTGATCAGAGCTGTTGAGAGATACCTCGCTCCCTTTGTTGTCAGTGTCGCTGGGCAGTCAATCATCACGATTCTAAGGGGTAATGGAGTTATTAAGAATGTTGTGTGGGAAGAAATTGACTCAGACGGTACCGTTGTTACTGATGCACTGGTTCCATACTCCACCGAAAACAATCTCCAGCTTCAGCACATCGATGATGACGAAATCGGGATTGGTCTGGAGAGGTATGCTCATCTAAGCAAGAGAGATATGGTGTCGTGCGTGTTCTGATATTCCTGCCACCCAGGTATCACCTCCTCTTCTTAATGGAAGTAGGCTATGCATCCACACTGGTCAGGATAAGAACAGATCATTGGCCATGCTTGGCATATGTTGATGAATATTTGGAAGCGTTGCTTTAACAGGGAAGGTTTCTCTGGCCAAGAGTATCCAGTTTTGTACCTTATGTAAGAGTAAAGAGCATACAGTGCGAGCTTTTATATTTGTTTTCATTTTCCGGGGGCTTCTTTTCCTGTACTGTACCATGAGGGCTGAAGCATCATTCTTTTTGCGGATTCAGAAGTGTAATTTCCAGGGGAGAGGGCAATTTTGTTCATTGGTCGTCATCAAGAATATGTGATTGTTTATAGCTAAAATTAAGTTCCCATCATATATTTACTCTCTTCCACCAGCAATGTAAAGCTGAGGTTTTTCTTTCGTGTTGATTTGTGAAAAGAGCAACTTGTGGTAATCAGTGTTCATTTGCAACAAATTTGTGAGTATTCAGTCCTGAGCATTCAAGCCTTATACTGTTATACATTGTCAATAGATATTTGATTTACTAGTTGATATTCTATTAAACAAGGTACAACTTCATATCAACATGCTCCAGCCTTTTTATATGCATTGTTTATTTCTGACAAACAGAGGCTTATGCATTGTATGTGTAAGTACATGGTGCTTGAACTCTGGAGTTTGGACAAATGCTAAGAATAGTTAATGGTCCTTTTTTAGCAGCAATTATTTGGTACCATGCTTATCTTCTTCGACACATGTAAGGTTCACTAATAAAAAATTATATTTTATGTAGGCTCGGTCTGCTTGCTGTACAGCCTTCTAAAGGCACTATTCACTGGCAACCATTTTGCAAAATCAGAAGATTCAGACGATTTGAATCCGGTTCTGGTCTGCAGGAAGCAATCAGGTAGTAGAATCCTCCCTTCTCCCTAGCCTTCCTAACTTGGTGAAAACATATATCTGACTTATAGTGCTTTTTATTTTCTAAGCCCACCTCCTTTATCCATAATCTCTTACATATTTGAAGGCTAGAAGTAATTATTGGACATAATTTCGTCGATTGAGATGAAGTTCTTCCTTCGTTATAGCCTGGGGTATGCACAAGTCTAAAATCATTTCCAATGTTCCACTGGCCATTTCCAGTAAGTTCCCACTCAACTTCAGCAGTAATACCCTCTACCTGTATTGCTTGGTTGCTGCAGTTCAGGACAAATATCAGAGAGAGAATAGTGATTTTAGAATCTACAAATTGTAATAAGAATTCAAATAGGCTCCAAAAAATCATGTGTTCAAAAATACGAATTGTAGTAACTATGATCTGTATTTTGAACTCGATATAGGCACTCGATCTAGGAACAAGCATTTTCAAAAGGAGTCTACCGCAGTAGTGGTCAAGTCAATAGGAAAGTTAATTAAGCCAACTCATCAACCCTTGAAAGTGTCATACGAGTATAATAATAAAAGACGGTTATCAGTAAGGTGAGGGCCAAGTTATTGATGCTAATTATGTGCATATTGAAATGGACCGGCCTCTGGCTAGCTACAAACTAGTTGGTGTGTGTGTGTCAGGTATAATGGTGGGAGGAGTCGCAGATGCCCTTCTTTTGTCCTTGGTAGCCTTGTGATTCAGTGGGTCCTCATTTTCACTTACATTGAACTGAACTGTAACCGGAAAGCATGCGATAGAACAAAAAAAGAGGAATCCCAACAGACGGTAAAAAAATCCGACCCCTTGCTTCTCTCGTAGATCACCGCGCCGCCTGCTCGTCACCGAGGCTGTGTCAAGTCATATCACCTGCTATACTTCATGGCAAGGTCTTCCCGTGCCAGCGCCACCCCGCTGTCCTCTTTGCCGACCTCCTTTTTGAGTGGGAATGAGCGCATGACAGAGAGAGAGTAGGCATGGGAGAGAAAACCAGGAGGTTCACCGGAGTGGGCCTTGTCAGGAGGGGCGACGGACGAGGTGGATGCGCTGGGACGGCATGTGGTGCACGATCTCTCTTTGTCTGCTTTCATTATGGTGGCAACATCAGTTTTTTTGCCTACTACAGGTTAGAGCATTGTGAGAGGCCTTAGACTATGCGATTTTTTTCCACTAATGGTTATAGGTGGGCTGTGGGCATTAGTCAAAAGCCTTGGATTATGTAGACCCTCCCTTCCTCCCTGATTGGTTATCATTTTCGTTCGTTAAATTCACATGTAATCAGATATCAATTGGCAAGTTGAGTTTCTGAGTCATGTGAAGTTGGTGACTTTCCTTCATGATTGTTTGTTTGTGAAATGGGAAACCTATGAAGCAGTCTTTAGGCAAAGTTGTTAGTTCGGAACTTCTGATGCCTGATTTACTACCGGATGTGAAGTATAGATTGGGTTTCTTGTTTTTTTTCTGTTCTGTTTTTTAGTTGGGGCTCCCTTTGATGTACACTGAAGGCTGGACCTTTTTTTTTCGCGAAAACGCAAAAGACTTTTGCGTTTCATTTTATTAAAAAGGTAGAGTGTGGTTACAACCTCCTAGGAGGCATGGGAAGCTATCAACTAAGATACAATCAGTGTACATCCCAGGTGGGTGGTAGGATCACCCTAAGCCCGTGGACACTGCTCTAGCCCAAAGCCTACCTTCATCTTTGATTTTGTCGACGAGGGCTCTGACAGAAGGCTGGGCATGCTCGAAGACACAGTCGTTGCGGTGCTTCCAAATCATCCATGGTGTCAACAAGGTAATGGAGCCCAGACCTTTGCGTAGCTGCTTCGGCGTGCTCTGCTTAGTTCGTGTCCACCATTCCAGCAGCGAGCTCTCTTGGTTTGGTGCAGGGATAGTGAACCGCAACCACGCCAAGATCTCATGCCATGTCTGCCTAGCGACGGGGCACTCCAGGAGCAAATGGTGCATGGTCTCCGGCATTTGATCGCATAGTGGGCAGCGGGGAGAGGATGCTGCAGGCCACGGCGAGCTAGCCTGTCGGCGGTCCAACACCGGTCCTGATAGGCGAGCCAATGGAAGAATTTGACGCGCGGGGGTGCCCAATTTTTCCATACCACCGGTCCTGAAGGCTGGACCATCATTCTAATTGCGGATCAACATCTGTAATTTCCAGGCTAGATGGCAATTTTATTCATCGGACATCATCAAGAATAGGCGATTATATGCTGAAAGTAAGTTCTCATTATGTGTAACTCCAGTAATGCTTCTTTCGGGGGAACTCCCATGGGTTGATTTGTAAATATAGCAACCTACGATAATTAATGTTAGCTTGCAACAAAACTGTCTGAATAAAAAATCAGTCTTCTGACAATATTACAGATGCTCAGTCCGCAGCAAGTAACATTTTCAACTTGATATAAGTACAATCAACCCTATATGTCTAGGACATTTAGAGATGCCAAGTACCACCTCCGTTTCAAAATATAAATGTTTTGGTAGGCCATTTTAGCCTAGTAAAACGTCTTTATATTTTGGAACAGAGGTAGTACTACATAACGACTTGGTAGAAGTAGTACATAAGCACCCTAAAAAAAGAGGTACTCCCTTCCATCCGAATAAAATGTCTCTTGTTTCCTCCTGACACTTTAAACGGATCGGAGGGAGTAGTATCTTGGTTTTTCCCTCAGCAAGATAAGTCGTTATGCAAACTAGCTAGATATCGCTGTGTCTGTTTTTTGAACTAGCTAGATGAGCTTGAGGAAGGCGTTTTTGGCTCATTTTTGCACAGGGCGCATACGATGTCGTTTCGGTGCGAAATTTGACACGGTCGTGCGTGACATCGTCAGGTACGTGCATGATTTTTTTCGGATTTTTTTGAAAAGTTTTCAATTTGTTCTATTTTTTTGAACATACCGGGAGCATGTGCTCCCGGGAGCCAAATTGAATTTCCGGATGAGCTTGCTCTTTCCAAGAACATGGTAAGCCTTCTCTTTTAATCATCTCAATGGTTTGGATCCCATTACGGTCACGATTTTGCAGCTTAATATTCTTGAACTAGCTAGATGAGTCACCCAACATGTTCCATCGCAGTATGGAATATACTTTATTACAGTGGCCGCTTCCTTTTATGTTGGAATGAGATGGTCACTTGCAGATACAGCTAAAAGACTACCGCTGCTACTTAACCAAAACAAAGTGGCCACATAGGTGGGTACCTTTCCAACAGAAAGAAAATAGAGAAAATTCCTTATATGACACTCTCTTAAAATCACGTTCCTTATTTGACGCCCATAAATTTTTTCTTCCCTATGTGACCTCTTCTCAAAATTTCTTTCCCTACATGACACTAGTTCATTTTGTGGACCAACGGTGTTAAAGAGATGCATGAAAAGACCTTTTTACCCCTAATGCATAACGTGGCCAAACATGACAATAGCCAGCGAAGGCACGGTCGGCATTTGGTCAAACACCCACATATCCTAAGGCTGCCATCAGCGCATTCGCTATTCACCACCATGTCATTCTGGCCGGTGAATCCAGACAACTCTCGATAGTAAAGGCGTGCAGCTGCCCTCAACTTCCCCAGCTCCAGTGGGCCTGATCACGGGAAGATGATCAACACGGTGATCTCATCTGCCGGCACACCACCATGTTCCTCTGTCGACTGCATATGATGCAGCAGCCTGAACGTTGCGTCGGCCTCGCGTACGCCGAGCATCACGTACCACCCTGCCCGCCCCGTTTCACCCGAGAGCGGCGCACAAGGGGAGCACCGTCACCAGCGTCTCCTCGTCCGGCGCCGCCTCCGTCCACACCAGGCAGTCGCGCTATAACTCCAGGACGCGCCAAGGGTTGTCTGAGAGCGGCGCTATGAGCGCGTTCCAGGAGACGAGGTTCCTGGCCGCAACGGCATCCCGTCGAACACCTTATGGGCGTCATCGCTGCGGCCGCACCGGCCGTACATGGAGCCAAGGAGTTGGCGAAGAAGGGGTCAGGTCGTCGCCTGCCAGGACGAGCTTTGGCGAGCGCGTGGACCTGTCGCCCTGCAGCAGCGCCGTCGTGAAGGAAGCCGCAAGACTTGCGGCGGGAGGGGAGCATGAACCAGTCCGGGAGAGGCCCTGGGAAGCGGCGACGAGCGGCGGAAGGAGGGACAGAGCATCGGCATGGCGTCGGCGCGGGAGTGGCATGCGAGCACGACGTTCCATTGCGGGAGTGCCTCTGGAGTTCGAGGAGGAGGGGAGGTGGGTTTTTTGCATGTGGTTGTGCACGTGTAGGGAGCGGCGAGAGGTGGACGGCGCCGGCCGCGGCGCTCATGGGGTCCGAACCCCGCCGACGTGCCGCGCCCGCATAGACCCTCAGCTTGAAGACGCCGTCACCGCATTTCTTTCATTCGGTCGGTGTTGTTTCTTTGGTTCGATCGATAGGATAGAGACGAGGGTATTTTTGTCCGTCTGAATTTTCTTTGACGGAACAGTGTAACAGAGCTAACGGGCGGTGTCATGAAAGGGAAGAAATTTTGAGGAGAGGTCATATAAGAAGAAAAGATTGTCCAGTGTGGAACATAATTTTAGGAGAGTGTCATATAAGGAATTTTCTCAAATATATAGGGATCGTAATGAGCCTCTTGACTTGATGAGCTCAACCAACCAAGTCTTCATCTCCCATGATGGACACTTAGTTCCTACGAAGCATATGAAAACAGCCAATCGATGCTTCCCTGTGCAGGCACGGATGAATAGATGGGTATGGGTGAGGTTGGATCATCCGATCATGTAGAGATAGAGGTGTAGGGCAATCATTAATCACTCCATTGCGAGTTACCTGCTGTCAGTGGCTGAATTAAATCGATGATGCAGAGGTGGGGTGAAAATCCGCAAAATTAACCCTTTTGACAAACTTTAACGAATAATAACCTTTTTTCAAATGTATTTCAAAAATCTAACCCTTTTTAGTAGCGCCCAACTCCATTCTACTCCCTTCGTATCAAAATATAAGACTGGAGGGAGTACATGATAGCGCCGTGCAATGAGTCGCTACGCTGCTGCCAGCGTGGCCCCGCATGCCTGAAGTATAGCGCCCTGTGCCATGGAGCTACACACTAGAGCATAGCGCCCTGTGTCATGGAGCTATTCTTTTAGGAATTTGGCACCCGAGAGACAGAGAGCAGCATGCAGGCAACAAAATACTCGAAATTTTGCCAAGTCAATGTATAGCGCCTCAATGTGGGGCGCTATGCTTTAGCTCCTCGTCGTGTGGCGCTATACCCTCAGAACTGATAAGTGTGGACATGCAGAACATCATGAACACCACCACTTTCTCCTCCGAGTCATGCTCGACATTGCCTTTCAAAAGGCGTCCTTGTACACATGATGAACACTAACCGTTCTCTCCATCTAAAGATAACATATTGAACAACACGAATGCATCAAATGATACACATAAGCACTAAGCCATGCCTTTGAAACAAATACAACAACATAATCTAGCTCATTACCTACTAACCCTAACTAAATCAAGCTCATTAACTACATCTACCAAAAATTCCTAACCCTAACCTGTAAAGGGGCAAGCTCAACAGTTCATAGCCATCATACCCACACCCATTGAGCAATATAATCAAGGAAAAACCACGCATTTCCCCTCATATGGCATTTCTAGGGTTTCAGGATCTACACAAATGGCACCAAATTGCAAGATTTTGATTGGACAAAACATGGAGGATGGGGAGATTACGCAGGGGAGCCGAGATCCACGGCCAAATCGGACCAAAATGAAGGAATTTGTGAGGGGGTGAGCAAGAGGGGGGAGAGGGAGAGAGAAGGGTGTCGGGGATGAATGAATGGCCGGGTGCCCAGCCATGCCGCGGCCCCAGCCACTTATGGGGTATAGCGCCACGACGACGAGGAGCTACGGTCCGAAGATAGCGCCCCACATTGAGGCGCTATACATTGACTTGGCAAAATTTCGAGTATTCATTGCCCGCATGCTCTCTGTCTCTCGGGTGCCAAAATTCTCTAAAGAATAGCTCCATGACACAGGGCGCTATGCTCGGGTGTGTAGCTCCATGGCACAGGGCGCTATACTTCAGGCATGCGGGGCCCGCCGTGCACCTGGCCAGCAGCGTAGCGACTCATTGCACGGCGCTATCATGTAGAATGTAGCGCCCCACCGTTGGGCGATACTAAAAAGGGTTAGATTTTGAAATACTTTGAAAAGGGTTATTTTTCGTTGAAGTTTGCCAATAGGGTTATTTTTGTGGATTTTCACAGAGGCGGGAGCACTTCCCTTTTTCGGAAAAAAGAAAAAGAGAAAGTACTTGCTCTATCTCCCGACTGGAACAACTTGTCCTAAATCTTGTGACCACTGCCCTGGGGGCACCTCCATCATTCATGGTGCGTTTCTGTGACGGAATATTGCAATTCGTGCAGTCTACTAAAAAAGAATATGCACACAAACATTGACAAGATCTAGTGGAGAAAAGGATGATTCCTTGTGATATTGGGATTTTTCATCATAGTTTGCTTGATCTTGTCCCATACCCGGATCAGGGTGTATCTTGTGTTGCAAGGGTCGAACATGAGTAATGGTGCTTCGATTCTTTGGTTGCCTTACATACGGTGAATTTGACCCATACGGAGAAAACACATGGTATTCAGCGTTCTAATAGACTGAGGTTTTGTTGATATTCACCGTTTTAATATGTTACTTTGTGTGATCGAGACTCAGAGAGCTAAAAACAGAACACGCTCTCTGTTTTGATCATCTGAACCAAGATCGCAGGCTTCCTGCATTTTGTCAGGAGGCAAGAGGATTGACATGGAAATGCCTATTGATAACGTGCACTTGACTGCCCTTACCAACCAGCACTTCTGGATTGCGTGATTTTCTTTTCGTATATCTACAAGGATTTGAATGGTTCCGTTCGAAATTCACACGGGGTTGTTGCGATTTGGGCGGGTTCTGATTTTTTTTATTGGGGGGGGGGGGGGGGGGGGGGGGGGGGGGGGGGGGACAAACGGAGTGAAGACTGAAGACAGAACTGAATGCTATTGTACATGTTAGGCGATGTCCCCACTTAATCCATTCAAGACTCAACTGCTTGTACATGGCATGTAGCTGCTTTGGCAAGTTTTGGTAGTGACTCGGAACTTGATTGGGATCTTCTAATTGGCTAGGCTTGGGCTTTGGAACAAGCTCTGTCTCACATGCATTGTCTTCATGTACAAGTAACACTCCCTTGCTAACGATCAAGCTGATTATTCGAATGATGTTGGTGTTGAATTCACCGAGAAAGTATGCAGCATTTCCTTCATTGCCAGCGGTGCACAATCATGGTGCATGTTTCAGCTCGCACATGTAGAGAGAGAGAGAGACTGGAAACTTTTTGGGCCTCGCCTTTGGATGCTGTTCAGCCTTTGACCCTTTGTTAATGCGTAACCATCGTCTCTAGCTGTAATGCTGCTTGCAGTTGCAAAGGTTTAAGATCTGCGTTAGGAAGAAACCATTATTCCATTGCCAAAAGAGGGAGGGTGGTAATTTTGAAAGGTTTTTATTTTTTGCTTAATTCCTGGTTCACGTGTTTCAGATGTAGTAGAATCTTTCTGTCTTTTTTACAGCAGGACGCCAATCTGTGTAAACTAAGGCAGTTACAGGTGCTCTGGTTCAAATTTCACTATGCGAGTATGCGACAACTTTTCTTATGGCAGAAAGATGGCTCCCTGTTTGCTTACAGAATGAAACTGAAATAGGAAGAAAAGTGAGTACAAAAGCAGTATGCATCTTTTCCTCGGTAGAACGATCTTTACGTGAAAATATTATTCGTTGTCCATTCAGTACATAAAATGTAAGTAACAATACATGAGAGAACTATGTAATGACAAAAGAACTGCATTTCTGTTTTTCTGATACCACAGATTTGGTTACTCGAAAAAAATGATACCACAGATTTACCATTTATACGAGTCATCATTCATCAACTTAGGATGTTTTCTTAAACTACTTTTTTAACCATGCTTAATTGGATCTTTATTAAAATAGCAGCTTGAATAGTAGACTTGCATAATCGGTGTGAAACATAAATTAGGTGTGTCCTGGACTCCTGGTCCAAGGCTGAATAGTACAGGTAGTTAGTAGTACTTTATCATTGAGTCATGGACTCATGGTGGATACGGGTATTTACGCCGATCTTAGATGAGGTCAAGGTTGCTGATTTTTTACCTGTCCTACTCCCACATGGCAAAACAATATTACGATCTTCCCCGTTTGACCAAATCGTGGGCCCGTGTTTAGTGGTTACTGGGCAGTGGGCCAGTAACTGTGGCAACTGACAACAGTAGGAGCAAGCGCTACCAACCAGCAGGGATCTATGGCTCGGCATGTCATGGGACGAGCCCATATATTTTGTGGTTTTAATGAAGGAAACTAAGGGCGTGTTTGGTAGCCGGCTGCCCTTAGAAAATCTCCCTCAAACCGTTTATTCCTGTTTGGTAGCCCGGGTCGCGCCTCCGCGCCCTGCCCATCGCGCCCCGAAATGCGTCTCAGCCCTGCCGAGGAGAGAAGCTCAGATCGAGCTTCTCAACTCAGCCGGGCTGAGCTCATACCGAAAATCCCACGGTGGGTCCCACTGGCGAGTCGTGCGCGCAACCCCTCCAGGAACGCTCGGTCATTTTCCCCTCCTGAAGTCGCACTCGACCTCCCTCTGGCGGCGCAGCTTGGCCTCGACCTCCCTCTCGCGCCGCGCTCGACCTCCCTCTGTCCTCACGGCCGCCCAGACCTCGACCTCCCTCTCGCGCCGCGCTCGACCCTCCTGGCGGCGCCGCTCGGCTTCCCTGGCGGCGTGCATGGAGGAGCAGCTCGGTCTCTGCCGGCGCGCATGGAGAAGGAGCACAGCCTCCTGGCGTCCCGCATGCCGGCGTCCTGGCGGCGGCTCCACTCGCGCGGAGGCGGCGCGCACGGAGGAGGAGCTCGGCGTCCTGGCGGCAGCTCCACTCGCCGACGGCGGCGCCTCTCGCCGGCGGCCATGCCAAATCCACAGCCACAACATTCGCAGGGACTGATTGCTTTTTCATTTTGTACCCAGGGACCTGTTTGCTATAAGTTTTAACTCAGCCCAGCTCACCTCGTACAGGGCACCAAACAAGTGCTCAAATCAGCACTGCTGGGTTCATACAAGCTACCAAACACCACACGGTAAAACCATTTGCATGGGTTCAGCCTAGCTAGACTCAGCTTGTATGAAGTGGAAGGTAATGGAAACCGTTCCGCATCTAGAGGCAATTAGGGCATCTCTACTCGGGGCGCCCAAATGGCCGCCCAAAGGCCTTTGGGACGTGCCGGACCAATTTTTGCTCTCACTCGCGACGCCCAAAAGCAAATTTCATCCGGAAGCGTCCACTTTTCTGTCCGGCACCACCACATGAATCCCTTCGCATAGGGAGGCCTTGGGCGGCCCGGACACAAAATTTCTTCCGTGTGACCCACTCACTGGCCGCCACGTCTCTCTCCTCTCTCCTGACACTCCTCCACCCAAACCTCACGGTCTCTCTCTATCTTTTTCATCCAGCGACCACAGCCTGGGCAGCCGCCTCCACCTCGCGCCGTCGTTCTCTCCTGCTCCGCTGCCGTCGACCGCCGGGGCGCAGCAGCCCAAGGAGGAAGACGCTGCCGAGCTCGAGGTCGCGCGTACCAGGTCGCCGTCCTCCCGCGTGCTGGGCTGCCGCCACGCTCGACCACGGGCACGACCTCGCCCACGACCTTGTTTCCTCCACGGAGGGGAAAGACGCCCACAAGCGTCTTCATCGCGGGTACTGACCGACGGGCAAGACTTTCATCAGTAGTGTCGCACATCTGCCATTCTTGCCAACCGGAAACTTGAGGCTGCAATGCCAGAAGATTTTGCCACCCTTTATTTTCTCTTTGATTACGTACATTTATCGAATGCCCGAGGCGCCAAAACGAAGGTTCACGCAGGCTCCCTTCTCCACTGCCATTGCAGTCGTGTTTTTCCATTCTGTACTCCGGGCTCGGCTCACGAGGCCATTAAAACGTAACGTAGCTACCGCGCAGACCGCGACCTGATTCGCTGGGCCTACCCTACACACCCCGCTAGCCCGCTGCAGAGTGGGACCCACCGTGGAATCAAACCTTTTCGTGGTGCGGTGCGGTGCGCGCGCGAGCGTGCGTGGAGGCGTGGCGTGGGTAGTGAGCCGTATTGCAGCCGTGCTTTTGAGGTCCGCGAGGCAAAAAAGGGGACCCACCCGAGGCTGCCTGTTCTGTTCTGTTCTGTTGCCCCGTTATCATTTTTTGGCGGGTGCGGCTCGGGCGAGATAGCGGGAAAGAGAAAAAGGTTCGGCCCCTTTTTCGCTGCCATTTCGCGTTTTGAACCCACACATTTGACCTAATCGTGCCGTGGGGTTCTTTCTGGAAATATTCCCGTGCTACTTGCATCTCTACATGCGTGGAATCTGTTGCACGTGCTCACTCTTTGGTTATCCGCGTCATATCGTGTTCATGGGAAAAATATTAGTTTGCATATGGCCCCTTCAATGTCTATATAGACAAATGCCATGACCACGCACAATTTATCAGGTTTTACGTTGCATCATCTTGTACGCATGATGTATGCATGGGTCCTTGTATTATCCCAACCGATTTTCTTTTAGAGCCAAAGGGCGGAGCCCCAGTTCCTTCCATTCCATAGAACAAAACTTGCATGTATGTTACATCATCATCCAGGGTTACAAGGCCTCGAGGAACAACACAATACGTTCCTAGAAAAGTGCTACGCGCACTGCTACAATATACAAACTACAAAAAGTTTCAGGTTTTTTAAACACCGACCCATCACAACCCACATCTCTCGAAACAGGCTTGCGCCCCGCTATATTAATATAGCAAACACCCATACAACTGTGAGACCACTGCTGGGGCAATCAACACAAATAAGACCAAGAAAAATAACAAGAGAAATAAAAGAGAAACTAATGCCAACAACGTCAGATCGACGAAAACGAAGATGTCCCGCATCAGCTACACATGTCTTATGTTGTTTAAGTCGACGGTGCTAATCGGTGACTCTAATCTGGATTGTATTCATCCATAAAGACTCTCAATTCGGATACATTCTATGACTCAAGCGTTGACTTGGACATAACAAAATAGCTGATGACTCAGATTTAGCCACAACACAGTTTTACTCAGTTTGGACAGGTGAGCATGCCCAACGCATAGCCCCAACCTGCTGCCCCATAGGTCAACTAGGCTCGGATTGTCAGGACGGTAACCTCGCAGAGGGTCTAGAGAAATTTCTGATCCTGCTAGCAAGAGAGAGCGATGCATGTACTGTTTGCGATGGTCCTCCCATCCATGTTTATCAAAGATGAGGCGTGGTAGATTGATGTTTCCATTGGAGAAAAAAATATCAGGACTGACGCTTGGAGCACATTTTTTCATGGGGCAGCAAGAAGCAGTGGTTTCCGCTACTCATGCGCTAAGAACTCGACCGAGGAAGTACCTTTATATCTCAATGACAACACTACATGTAACAACATGTACTAAAAGGCATCCAAAGTTGCTACACAAAAGGTGACCATGTCAGTTCGTCACAGTTGACTTTGTTATTTCTATGACCCCCATGTCGTAGATTTGACTTTTCATTAGATTTAACATGGATTTTGTTAATCATGCTTTGCGTAAGCTTATAAATTATCGGGGCATGCTCTTTACATAAAATATCCTACTGATAGCGTTTGTCTAAACAAAAACAATTGACAATTTGCAACTTGAGACCCAAATATGGCACCCAAAAGCTCCAAAATTACAAAGGCCCAAACACAAACAAAGATCTCACGTGAGGACTATAACGTAAAACGCACAAGTGAAATAGTACCGCCAGGACAAAACCAAAAATCTCTTCACTGCGGCAAACACAGAGAAAAGACAGTCCCATCCCATCCCCCACTGCCCCTTCGCCACTGCAGCCACCACCACCACTCTCCTCTCCCTCCGGCCTCCCCCACTCCACTCTCCCCCTTCCCGTCCTGTCCTCCCAGCAGCCACTCTCCCATCCCCGGCTGCTAGGGTTAGGGTTCCGCATTGCCCTCTCACCCCCGGCTCCCGCTCAGCCCCACCGCATTGCCCTGCCTTGCCTCCCCTGCAACCCAGCTCAGCGCAATCATTCCCCGAGCTGGCCTGCGTGCCTTTGCCGACGCGTTGCATCAGAGCGAGAGCGGCCCTTCTTCTCATTTGCGCGGTAAGGAAGTGCATATGCAAGCGCTGCTAGTTTTCGTTGCCTGGTTTCCATGCATTTGGGATTGTTTTTCTCGCTTTCTTGGATGGGTAAAGTGTTCCTCACTTTCTGCCGCCTTTGAGCTGTGTTCATGGCCCAAACTGCGGTGGGTGGCTGCGTTTATAGTAGGCGGAGATTAGCACTTTAAGTTCTGCTTGCATTATTGGCGGTTAAAAGCTCAGGGTTTTTACTAACTGTCCTTATTTCCTTTTTTTTCTTGTTGTTATGTGTTAAGAGAGCTAGATTCTTATTTTTCCTACTTAGATGCTCAAAGATTCAGTTTCCAGTGCATTGTGGAAGCAAGAATCTGTGGTTGACTTGCTATTTCTGTGCTCATCTCAGGTTCCAAGGAGTTAAATCTGTTGGATTTTCCTAAGTGAATGTGGGCTGCTGTGCAACGCAGATCAAGCTGAAAGGGACAAGTCTGTGGCTATTAGTACCTGTGTGGTAGGTACACTCCAATCCAAGCTCAGTCCATCTTGCTCAGGGAAATGCTTCACGTGCAGTGTTCTTGAGGCCTGCTAGCTTCCAATCTTTCCTGTGGAGGATGAGCTGAGATGGGGATTGTTGGGGACTTTTTTCCTGCTCTTGCTAGTGGTGTCCCCTGCGTTTGGTCAACTGCCCTCGCAAGACATCCTCGCGCTCCTTGCCTTCAAGAAGGGAATCACGCATGACCCTGCGGGCTTCGTCACTGACTCCTGGAACGACGAGTCGATTGATTTCAATGGCTGCCCGGCCTCGTGGAACGGCGTTGTGTGCAATGGTGCCAGCGTGGCTGGAGTTGTGCTGGACGGACATCGGATCTCGGGTGTCGCTGATCTCTCCGTGTTTGTCAACCTGACCATGCTTGTGAAGCTCTCGATGGCCAACAACAATCTCTCCGGGAGCCTCCCGACCAATGTGGGCAGTCTGAAGAGCTTGAAGTTCCTGGATATCTCGAACAATCGGTTCTCGGGTCCAATCCCTGACGATATTGGCAGTCTCCGGAGCTTGCAGAACATGTCGCTTGCCGGGAACAACTTCTCAGGTCCGCTGCCTGAGTCCATCGACGGGCTTGCATCACTTCAGTCGCTGGATGTGAGCGGCAACGCTTTATCTGGCCCGTTGCCATGGCTTTGAAAAGCCTCCGTGGCATGGTTGCTCTGAACCTCTCATACAATGCCTTCACAAAGGGCATTCCTGCTGGGCTTGGCCTCCTTGTGAACCTCCAGTCTGTGGATCTGAGCTGGAACCAATTGGATGGTGGTGTTGATTGGAAGTTCTTGATCGAGTCAACTGTTGCTCATGTTGACTTCAGTGGAAACTTGCTCACCAGTACCACCCCCAAAGAACTCAAGTTTCTCGCAGATATTTCGGAGACAGTTCTATATCTGAATCTTAGCAACAACAAGTTGACTGGTTCATTGATAGATGGAGTTGAGCTCTCAACTTTTGGAAGATTGAAGGTGCTTGATCTGAGCAGTAATGAGTTGTCTGGAGACCTCCCAGGGTTCAATTATGTTTACGATCTGGAGGTTTTGCGCCTTGCAAACAACGGATTCACTGGGTTTGTACCTAGTGGACTTCTGAAGGGAGATTCTCTGGTGTTGAACGAGCTGGACCTAAGTGCAAATAACCTGACAGGTATTTGCTCTAGTTAAGAATTTATGTTTTATGCATGGCATGCACTCCTAGTTTGTGTTTTTTATCTTGCCACTGGTTTCTTTATTTCTTCATGTCAACTGATTTATTTTATGTCAAATATGATCTGAGCTGGTGATTACCCGGAACAAGTTGATCTGTCACTGGTCCATGGTTGACTTAGTACCACTGTACCAGTGTACCTCATTTGGAATTCTACCTCGGTCAATTATATATTTTGAATTATCTGTTCAGAATCAAATTTCTAAGTGCAATCATTGCACACATTGCTGCCTACTGTGGCATCCATTGCAAGTGCTTGATTGGGGGTTCCTAGCTGTATATAGTTCAGGCACCCAGGCATGTTCCTGCATATATATCCCATTAGCGTGATGCCGTGATCGGGAGTTTGTGATATGCATAACACTAGGGACAGTACAGATAAGTTATGATTAGTCAAATTACTTATGAAGTTATGATATGCATTTCTTGGACGACATCGAACCTATTAGATTGCTGATAATTATGTACTTAGTTTTTGGCATGCTGAGAAGCAGGCTAGTTAGGTATTTATTTTTCGTACGAACCCCATGGTTATGTTTAAACTAACTCCAATATGTATTTCTGTTGTCTATACATACTGCATGAAAGTAGCATGTCATGTGTATTTGTTCCATTAATCTTCCGCGGGACTAATTTCCTAAAGATGCTGTGCTTCATTCACCTGTCTTAATAGTTTGCTTACCATTGTAAGGTAGAATGGCCTACAGCCATATGCAGTAAAGAACTAAGCCATGTGATGTTGCCATGTTGGCTTTAACTGTTATGGACTTTTCTAACATCAGCTAGTATTAATAGGAGACAACCAACTGTGTACATAATATGATGATAACCAGCTGCATAAGCTATGACTGAGTTGTACAGTTCGTCAGTTCCACCTCATAATTATGGTATTGGCACCTGATGCCTTGCAGATCCGTGTCTTATGTAAAACCTTCTTTCTTAGATTCTCACTATTAGAAAAAGGAGAAAAACATGCACGTAAATGCATACACCATTATCTGGATTTTTACTTCCTAGCATGGAAATTGTTATGATGACATTCTGTCAGTATCAGCCCATTTATTTCTAAGGTTATTTTTTCCTTACTAATTGTAGTTCTCTGTGCTCTGCAGGACATATCAATATGATCACATCAACTACCTTGCAGATCCTTAATCTGTCCACAAATGCTCTTTTTGGGGATCTTCCATTGCTTGCTGGAAGCTGCACTGTGTTAGATCTATCAAATAACCAGTTTAGAGGAAACTTAACAGTTTTTACCAAATGGAGCAATGACTTGGAATATGTTGACCTTAGCCAGAACAATCTAACTGGGACTATTCCTGATGTGAGCTCTCAATTCCTTCGCCTGAACTACTTAAATCTTTCTCATAATTCTTTAGCTGGCACCATCCCTGAAGCTGTTGTTCAGTATCCCAAACTTACTGTCCTTGACCTCAGCTCCAATCAGTTCAGTGGTCCTATTCCTGCTAATCTACTCACGTCCTCCATGCTGCATGAGCTCTACATCCAAGATAACGTGCTTACTGGCGACATATCTTTCCCAGGATCCTCGTCCAAAAATTTTAGCCTTCAAGTGCTTGATATTTCTGGAAACCATTTTAGTGGCGGTATCCCTGATGATATAGTCTCCCTGTCCGGCCTCCATGTTCTTGACATATCTTCAAACAACTTCTCCGGTCCTTTACCAGCTGCCGTCACTAAGCTTGCATCACTTACTGCTCTTGACATATCAACAAACCAGTTCACCGGGCCACTGCCTGAGGCACTTCCAGACACCTCCAGTCGCTCAATGCCTCTTATAATGACCTATCTGGTGTTGTGCCTGTGAACTTGAGAAAGTTTCCAGAATCTTCTTTCCATCCTGGGAACTCGAGATTAGAGTATCCTTCTAGCTCATCTGGATCCGGTTCCCAGTCTGGTTCAAGAGGTGGCAAATCACTCGGTACAGCTGCTAAAGTAGCACTTGTAGCAGCCTGCATTGTTGTTGTTGTCATTCTTATCCTTGTTGCTATTGTATGCCACTACAAGCGGATCTCACAACAGTTCCCTAGCTCAGAAAAGGTCTCTGACAAGAACCTCCACAGGGCTACTAAAGACATTGAGGGTATGAAAAGAAAGGATAACAAAGGTAGTTCAGAGGTCTCGGCGGATGATGTTGCTGCTCCTCGAAAGGGCTCTACATCTGAAGCACTGAGCCAAGAAGAGAAGTTGTCAGCGGCAGGAGGATTTTCACCGTCCAAGGGGAGCCGCTTCTCTTGGTCACCGGATTCTGGAGAGGCGTACGCACAGGAAGGCCTATCACGGTTGGATGTCAGATCACCTGACAGGCTAGCAGGGGAGTTGCACTTCCTGGATGAAACAATCACACTGACACCGGAGGAACTGTCAAGGGCTCCAGCTGAAGTACTTGGGAGGAGCAGCCACGGAACTTCGTACAGGGCAACATTGGAGAACGGTGTATTCTTGACAGTGAAGTGGCTGAGAGAAGGTGTCGCGAGACCCAAGAAAGAGTTTACCAAGGAGGCCAAGAAATTTGCAAACATCCGGCATCCTAATGTGGTTGGCTTGCGTGGATACTACTGGGGTCCAACACCACATGAGAAACTTATCTTGTCAGATTATGTTTCGCCAGGAAGTCTTGCTAGCTTTTTGTATGGTAATGCTCTCAATCCACTGATTTCCAATTTCTGCAGATGCATTAATCTGTTTAAAGAGTTTCTGCACACTAACCTCATTGTTTAGACTTATTCAGCCATTAATGCAACTCTCATGTATCTATGTAACTGAGCAGATCGGCCGGGAAGGAGAGGTCCTCCACTGACCTGGGCGCAGCGGCTCAAGATCGCGGTTGATGTGGCACGTGGCCTGAATTACCTCCATTTCGACCGCGCAATGCCTCATGGGAACCTCAAGGCCACCAACATCCTGCTGGACGGCCTTGACCTCAATGCCCGTGTCGCTGACTACTGCCTGCACCGCCTAATGACCCAGGCCGGCGTTGTCGAGCAGATCCTGGACCTGGGCGTGCTGGGGTACCGTGCCCCGGAGCTGGCAGCATCCAAGAAGCCATCCCCTTCGTTCAAGTCTGACGTCTACGCCTTTGGTGTTGCGCTGCTGGAGCTCCTGACTGGCAGGTGCGCCGGTGATGTCATCTCTGGGTCCGAAGGGAGTGTCGACCTGACCGACTGGGTCCGGCTGCGGGTGGCGGAAGGTCGAGGATCGGAGTGCTTTGACCCAGCCATGGCCTCAGACTCGGAGAACCCGCAGGCGGTGAAGGGCATGAAGGAGGTGCTGGGCATCGCGTTGAGATGCATCCGACCGGTCTCCGAAAGGCCTGGCATCAAGTCGTGTATGAGGATCTTTCGTCAATCTAGCTAGCCACCATCATTCTGTAGCTTTAGAATTGGATATTCATGTGCTGTTAGCTTGTGCCTGAAACTCTAGTGCTTCTGTAGGGAAATGCATGCAAGTGTATGGCATCATCTTGATGCCTGCAAATTCAGATGGCGTGTCTCATTGGCTGCTGTTGCCGTATTGTACTTGCATTGTTCTTATGGAATCTGCTTTTGTGAGTAGATTAGCCAAAATTAGAGGGCAGTGTCCTAATCTGTCATTTGAAATCTGCTGTTTACCTCAAATCTGTCACTGAGATGTGATACTCCTGTCAAGTGTGCTGATGCCTCATCTTAACTTGACTCTTTTCTTTGTCTCAACGGGGAGAAGCTAAAATGCTAACTATCACTATTTTTCCACATCACTGTCATAGTAGTTCCATATATCGTTGATCCATCCAGCAACCTGCACATTGATGTGACAGCAGCGTATAACAATTCTAGAAATCTAAACAAATAGGGGCACAAATTTATTACTTTATCCAGTGGGAGAAAAAGTGCACAAATGGGAGTAACAATCTGGGGCTAGCTTGCTTAGGCCTTGGATGTATCTTCACTCAAGTGCAATTGAGCCCTTTTCAAAAGAGCTCACATATGATTCAATGAGAAAGGCTACCCTCCAATCAGAGTCTATGCATTGTCAGATTCAGTACAAAAGCAAACATCATGTATAATAAGATGCTAGATAAATAAGGATACCAAACGATATAAACTAAAGCAGAAGGCATAACCCCCGTTCCAAGTGCAATGCATCTTTTTCAGCCCAAGTCTTGAGGGTTTTGCATAACATAGCATAAAGTGAGTTATGTCCTAGTATTACACAGGGATAACTGCAATAATTGCAATTGTATCACTTGGCTTTATCTTATAGCTTCTCCTGCAGATTCTAAGTCCCATCGTTGGATGGCACACACAGACTAATCAAGGAAACAGTTAAATTCTACTCCACTACACTAATTACAGCTCAGCAGAGTCATCTGGCCTCTCAGTTCTACAGAAAAAGAAGCAGCAGCCTACTCTGAGGTGCTCTAACACAAGCCTCCTTCCCATGAACACACTTTTACAATGGCACATAGAGAGTAATCAACTAAACAGTTAAATGTTACTACTCTGCCACTCCAAACACCACCTTGGCCAAGTCATCTGTCAGCTCAGTGCTACAGTCAAAGAAGAGGCAGCAAACTCCACGCTTCTCGAATCTAGATCTTTGCCAGTATCAGCAGAAGCCCTCCCACAAGGCCAATAGCGGCACCCACTTTTGCAACCTTCTTCACCTTCTCCACCTGCTCCATGGTGGATCTTTCCAATTCATGATACCGCCTTCCAAAAGAGACAAGGAGATATGTACATGTTTGGATCAACACAAGTTATGAAAACTAACAATAATAAATTGCTTATTACACCAAATAAGAATAGATCGCTGATCCCTTTACCTCAAAGCAGTGAGATAATCCTTACGCTTCTCACGTAACATTTCTATCTGTTCATCTATCTCTTCATCCCAAGAACGAGCCTTAGCCTCCTGAATGGCCCAATCTTTGTCATACTCAGCCTCCAGCCTGCGGTACATTGCATCCAGTTTGCGAAAATCATCTGGCTTATTGGTATTGCGCATTTTGTCAAGAAGTTCCCTAAGGTCATCCACCCGTTTTCTAAACGAAGCATTAACAACCTTACGGTCTTCTAGACTTTTCTTTACCAATTCTGTATGCTCCTCAATATTCGTTTCCATGTCTTTCAATGACTTCTTACTATCCTTGAGATCCTTCAGTTTATCTAGCAACGACTTTGTACTGTCAGTCATGGTACTTGGAACAGGTTTGCAGCAGCGCGGTTCACCCTACAGTTTAATCAACTTCAGTTAAAAAAATCAGTAGATGACGCATCAATGTCAAATGTAAATCATTCAAACCATGTTAACACAAGCAACAACAAAGTATTAACCTCCTATTTCTTCCCTAATAGGAAGCCAGACAACTACTTTTGGATTAAAGTGATTCGTCAGATAGAATACGTGAGTTATGTCCTAGTATTACACACAGATAACTTCAACTATACCAATTGTATCGCTTGGCTTCATCTTAGCTCCTCTAGCAGGTTCTAAGATGCACCGTACGACAGCACACACAGACTGTAACAGTTAAATTCTACCCCCTCCGATCCAAAAATATTGTCGCTAGGTGTACTATCAAATTATACATACTCAGTTGATTTCGTCCGACACTTAAAATGGATCAGAGGTAGTACTTCACTACACTAAATACGAGCAGAGCATAGTCATCTGGCTACTCAGTTCTACATAGAAAGAAATAGCAGCAGACTCCGAGGTGCTCTAATCGACATCTCTGTCAGAATCACCAGAAGCCCTCCCACGAATGCACTATTGCACATTTACATCGGCCCAGAGAGAATAATCAACTAAACAGTTAAATGTAACTACTCTGCCACTCAAAATACCAGCTCGGACTAGTCAGCTCAGTTCTATACCAAAAGGCGAAGCAGCAAACTACATGCTTCCTAATCTAGATATTTGCCAGTATCAGCAGAAGCCCTCCCACGAGGCCAACAGTGGCACCCACTTTTGCAACTTTCTTTACCTTCTCCTGGTTCTCCACCTGCTCCATGGTGGATCTTTCCAATTCATGATACCGCCTCCAAAATAGACAAGGAGAGATATACATGTCAGGATCAACACAAGTTATTAAAACAAAAATAATAAATTGCTTATTAGACCAAATAAGAACAGAATGTTGATCGCTTTACCTCAAAGCAGTGAGATAGTCCTTACGCTTCTCACGTAATATTTCCATTTGTTCACCAAACAAAAGAGCCTTAGCCTTCTGATTGGCCAGAGCCTTGTTAAAATCAACTCGCATCTTACGTACTTTGTCTAAATCATCTTGCATTTTACGTAATTTGCCATAATCACCTCGCAAAACTATTTTGTCATAATCATCTTCTATTTGGGCCAGAAGCTTCTCACGGTCATCCAGCCGTTTCTTCAACAAAGTATTACCAACCTCACGGTCATGCAGCACTTTCCTTAACATTTCCTCATGCTCCTCAATATTCCTTTCCATGTTTTGCAATGACTTCTTACTATCCTTGAGATCCTTCAGTTTATCAGGCAACGAATTTGTACTGTCAGCCATGGTACTTGGAACAGTTTTGCTGCAGTGCGGTTCATCCTACAGTTTAATCAACGTTAGACTTTAGTTATTAAACATTAGAAGATACATACAATGTCAAATGTAAACAATTCAAACCATGTTAACACAAGCAGCGACACTTTAATCAGTATTAACTTCATATTTCTGATTTAATGGAAGCCAGACAACTACATTAGGATGTTAGTGATTCGTCAGGAATTTCTCTGGTTGGCCTTCAAAGGGAGGCTAAACAGAAACGAGAATAGAACAAATAAATCTAGGGAACATGATGCGGGCAGTGTCCCTTGCACTGTCGTCGAGTCAATCGATTATACGAGCTCTGCTGTAAACTGGCACAATATGTTTGGAGAGTGCTCTCGCTGAATCTTGCTTCCTCCAGTTGAAGCACAGCCAGAGAATTCGTACAGCCCCATAGCAATAGTAAAGGCACATACATGCATATTGGGTTTGCATTGAGCCACGGAAGGCAGCAATTATAGAGTTCACAACTGTGAGTTATGGTCCAGCGCGGGCATCACATTGCAGATCAAAGAAACAGTCAAATCAAGCAAGGAGGAAGGGAGTTCGGGTCTAAACAGACATATCTTCTAGCACCTATTCCTTCAGAACTCCCCGAATCGATCAACAAATTCGGTTGATTTGGGAGGGCCGGAAACCCTTTATGTAGCTCACCACGCGGATGGTACCTTTGGAGTTGGAGGAGCCTTCCTTGGAGTAACCTCCCTCAGACGGGGAGGCGGCAGGGGCGCACCGGGTACGGTGGGGAGGCTGGCGGCGGCTGCGGCGGCGGCCTGGACAGGGGAGCGAAGTTAGCGGGCCCATTCGAGGCGAGAGTTTAAGCAAAATAAAGCAGCGAAATTGCTTCTATCTTACCTTGGAGTAGGGCGCGGGAAACAGAGAACGCAGCATCGGAGAGGGCGGCGGGGCTGCGTGCCGCCGGAGCAGGAGGCGGAGGGCCGCGGCCATGATCGCAGCCGCGCGGAGGCGCCGAGGGTTTTCTTTCAGGCGTCCGTTTCAGGCGAGAAAATTGTAAAAAGCCACCCCAATTGGGGCTAGGTTTACAGAAGGCCACCACAATTGTAAAAAACCACCACTATGATGGGCATAGTTTTGCCTCGGGCCCAAGGCGAAACATGAGGTTGTGCTGAATGTTTCATTTCCTGTGAAAAGTACAGGCTATCAAAACTTTCTTAAGTAAAGGAAGACACAATTCCTTTGAAATGAACGTCGTCGAGGGAAGAGTTTACAGAGGAACTAAAACCTACAGAATTCTTTCACTTCTCCTGTGAACCGTGTGAACCGAACGGGCCTGAAATTCCCTTAAAATTCCTCTATTCTGAACAGGGCCTTAGAATGTGACCTCTTTAACTATAAAATTGATAAATCACTTAAGGCTTTTTTTTTTTCAAAAAAAGGAGTGAAATTCCTAAGAATGCTTCAAGATTCAACTCCACACATAAACATGGATGAATTTCAGGACACTTATTAAGACGCCAAGTTTAGTTCGAATACATATTATAAATTTCACAGCAAAGATGTCTTATCTTCACCAAATTCAATCGTGAATTTTCCTACTGCTAGTGTCAGTGGGTCAAAAAATTAATATATCCACCAAATCCACGTCGCTGCTCTGTACATCTGAACCAAATCCGCGTCGCTACTGTGCACATCTAATTGTCTTCATACAGTAGCAGACAGTTTCCATGGTCTCACAACATATATATGAGATGGATTGTGCTGGCGCATCGTGAACTAGCGTGAGATAGATTTGAAAGACGGGCCCTGGCCTTGAACCTATAATGTTTGTTTCTATTCTGTGTAAGAGAGTAACCGTGACAAATGCAAGTGAAGTCCTCACCTTGATCCTGAGCTGCAAGTTTTGTAGAAAAAAAATACAGAACATGGAGGACAAATTATATGCTTATTCATCGAAATAGAAAATTATGTAAAAATAATAATCAACCCAGACAAGGGCTGGAAGCTTTCAAATGAATGACATGCCTCAGTTCTCATTAGTTGCACAAGTGCTTCGCAGTTTTCATTGTTTACGAAAGCAAACATCATGTATAACATTCTAGATATGGACGCCAAACGGTATAAACTACAGCAGAGGCATAGCCCCCATACCAAGAGCAACACATCTTTTCTCAGCCCAAGTCTTCAGGGTGTTACATAGCATGGTATAAAGTGAGTTACATAGAAATAAAGGGCCTCGCCCCGGTTCCATTAAACATAATGAAACCATCCAGCGTTCATACATTATTCAACAGTTAAGGAACTCGGACGATGGCAGCATACCACCATCAGAATAGATCCAGCTCTACTGAGCAACTATTACTACAAACAAGTCTGAAAAACTAAAATTACAAGCCAGCAACAAAGGGAAGGAGATGAACTGGAGGACAACATCTAGCAACAGCTCTAGAAGGGAACAACCCGCAGTGACTTCCCATCATCCACCAGACACAGAGACGCCGACGCCAGGGTAGCAGCCAATCCCCTTGTGCATTCTGCCCACTCGGCGTCTTCATCATTGGATTGCCCCAGGCTGCTTCGCACCACGCCGCTCCAAGCTTGATTCACCCGCCATCCCAGGGGAATCAACCCGGTTCCGGTCACATCAGCAGAGGTAGATCCCGCCCAAGTTTTTGAATTGCTCCAGCCGCAAGGTTCAAGCGTTCTTTTGCTCCTCTGGGCATAAAAGTTGCCACAGATTCAGGCTAAGAGTTACATAGATATAACTGCAATAATAGCTACTCCTGCAGGTTCAAATCAAGGAAACGGTTGATTTCTACCCCGCCACACTAAATACCAGCTCAGTATAGTCATTTCTACACAGAAACTAGTAGCAGCAAACTCCGAGGTGCTCTAATCAAGATCTTTGCCAGCATCAGCATAAGCCTTCCCACGAATGCACCATTACAACGACACAGAGAGAATAAGCAACTAAACTGTCAAATGTTACTACTCTGCCACTCCAAAAACCAGCTCGGCCTAGTCATCTGTCAGCTCGTACACCAAAAGAAGAAGCAGCAAAATCCCCGCTTCTCTAATCTAGAACTTTGCCAGTATCAGCAGAAGACCTCCCACAAGGCCAACAGCGGCACCCACTTTTGCAACCTTCTTCACATGCTCCATAGTGGATCTTTCCAATTCATGATAGCACCTTCGAAAATAGACATGTAGAGATATACATGTTTAGATCAACACAAGTTATAATAACAAAAAAAAATGCTTATTACCAAATACGAATAGCTTGTTGATCCCTTTACCTCAAAGCAGTGAGATACACCTCCTGCTCCTTTTGTAACATTTGCATTTGTTCAGCGCAAGAACGAGCCGTAGCCTCCTGAATGGCCCAATTTTTGTCATACTCATCCTCCAATCTGCAGTACATTGCATTCATTTTGCCAGAATCATCTCGCTTATTGCGCATTTTGACAAGAAGTTCCCTAAGGTCATCCAGCCGTTTTCTACCAGAATCATTAGCAACCTTCCAGTCTTTTAGAACTTTCCTTATCATTTCTGTATGCTCCTCAATATTCCTTTTCATGTCTTGCAATGACTTCTTACTATCCTTGAGATCCTTCAGTTTATCCAGCAACGACTTTGTACTGTCATTCATGGTACTTGGAACAGTTTTGCAGCAGCGTGGTTTACCCTACAGTTCAGTCAACCTTAGTAAAAAAACAGTAGATGATACATCAATGTCAAATGTAAACCATTCAAACCATGTCAACACAAGTAGCGCCACTTAATCAGTATCAGCTTCATATTTCTGCATTAGTAGACAACCAGACAACTACATTTGGATTGAAGTGATTCGTCAGGTATAAGCATTTATCTAGTTGGTCTTAAAAGGAAGGCAAAATACAAACAAATATAGCACCAATGAATCCAGGGAGCATGACGGGGGCAGTGGCAGTTGCACTGTCGTCGAGTAAAAAATAGGCAAAACATGTTTTGAGAGTGGTCTCGCTGAATCATGCTGCCTCCAGTTGAAGCACACTCACAGAGAATTCATACAGCCCCATAGCTATACTGAAGGCACATACCTAGCCTACTGACTTTGCTGCCTGCGCTTTACCTAGTCATGGAAAGACAAGAAATTCAAGACTTCTAGAGAATGTGTTACGGTCCAGCGTCAAATTCAAGGCAGTCTCGAACAAGCAGGGATGAAGGGAGTCAGGGTCTAAACAGACATATCTTCCACCCTTTTAATGTTTGAATCGAGAGCTCGAGATAAAAGCAAGTATATGAAATCTTCCAGTCCCAATTCCTTCCAATTCGCCGAACTCGGGAAAGCGACCAGCAATTTCGGTGGATTTGGGAGGGTCGGAAAGATTATACCTTTGGAATGGGTGGAGCCTTCCTTGGAGTAACTTCCCTCAGACGACGAGGCGGCAGGGGCGCAGGGCGCACGGCGGGGAGGATGGCGGCGGCGGCGGCGGACTGGAGAGGGGAGGGGAGAGAAGTTAGCGCGCCCAATCGAGGCGAGGGTTTAAGCAAAATCGAGCAGCGAAACTGTTTTCCATCTTACCTTGGAGTACGGCGCGGGGAACAGAGAGCGCAGCATCGGAGACGGCGGCGGGGCCGCGTGCTGGCGGAGGAGTAGGCGGAGGGCCGCGGCCATGGTCGCCGCCGCGCGGAGGCGCCGAGGGTTCTCGTAATCTCGTGGCGTGCCTTTCACTTTCAGAGGAGGGAGGGGGAGAGAGAGATGCGCGCGGTGTATCAATCGATTCTCACACCAAGCCACGATTCCGAATCCCCATTAGTCGCCCAATCCATGCTTAAGGGTTGGAATAGAGTAGGCACTTTGGTCTTTACAGTTTCTACCACTTTTTTTTTAGAACAGTTTCTACCACTTGGTAATAACGGCGTTTGGAGACTGGGCACCAATGAGTTTTTTTTGTTTCTCATCTGAATTATAAGCCAGGATCACCGCAAGACACATGTCTCAAAAGTCAGTTGTTTCTTTTTTTTTTGAGATAATTCCGCCACTTTATTGATTAATGCACATCATTACAAAGTTCTTCCCGGATGCACTCCGGGACAACATCGAAAGAAACATTACAAACCGAAAGAACACTAGTACGTGCTAAAACATGTGCTGCGACATTGGCCTTCCGCCCTTGATGCTTGAAGATACAGCTATGGAAACCTGATGCGAGTAATTTGATGTCACCCACAAAAGTCAGTTGTTTCTGTGATACATACAGGTCTAAACTCCACTAACCTACAAGTTTTGAAGAAAAGAATCGAAAGAACGGAGAGCAAATTATGTGTTTAGTGGATCAAGTAGAAACCTGTGTGCAAATTCAACCCAGACAAGGAATGGGGGCAATGCAAATGGCACGCCCCAGTTCTATTTAGTTGCACAAGTTGCTGTGCAGTTTCAATTATTACGAAATCTGCTTTTGCATTGCAGGCAGATTAGCCAATTTATAGGGTAAATGTCCTAATCTGTCCATAGCATCTTTCTTCCGGACCTGCATTTTTCATCGAATCTGCCATTACAGTTTTTTTTAGTATGAACAAGGCATGAAAGCATCACTTCAAACTCATGAAGACGCATAGCAAATTCATTTTTGTAAAGTAGATTCTAGCAAATTCAACAAAGTGTGCTCAAACAATGGCCACATAATATGATAAGGCATTGCCATTTGGCTTGCATTAACATCGCCATAATACCACCAAGCTCCACCAATAGCATCATGCTCTCAAAACAAAAAATGGTGGGCATCTAAAAATCAGCACTAGTAAGAGTTTCTTAGCTTCCTCTCTGTCCAACAGGGTTGCAAAATCTTAGCTGGATCTTACATACAAAGTACTCAGAAAAATAGTTCAAATGACCACGGCCTGCAAATGACACTCTCGAATTAGGCCATGTTTGGTCCACGCAGTGCTTAACACGCTTACTGAGCCAATGAAAAAAATTGAACATGGAAGGGTCTTCAACGCTACAGTTAGTCTCCACACATAAGCCGACACTCTAGCTGAAGGTGCCAGCTAAATGTATCGCCAAGAACGTCAGGAGAGCTAACACAGATATCCCCAGTGTAAGAGTGACAAGCACCTTTGCAATCATCTGCAAGGTCTTGAGTTCCTCACGATCCCTTGAAAGCTTCTTCATGTTATTCCTTGTGAAGAGAACATAGAGAAAGCACACGTGTCATAACCATGTCAGAAGCTTTCAAGTTGACCAAACAAGAAGATTGTAACACCTTTACCTCGAGGTGCTGAGGAAGTCCTCCAATGTTGTACAAAACTCTCTCGATGTCCTAGCATAGCCCTCCATTACTTCAACAAAGTCACGACTCTCTTCCAGCGTGAGATCCAGTGGAGACTCCTTAATGCTAGCAGTAGCTGTAACAAAGCTATCAAGACAATTTCTGTACACAGCAGCAGATCTGAAAAGGTCATCCCACCCTTCCTCCCACATAGCAGAAGCTTTGTCAGGATCATCACGTAACATACGAGAAGCTTCCAGGCAGGTACCCACAGCTTTACGCGCCCTGACACTGTTCAATCAAGTCACCCGACAGCAATTCAAGTTTTCCAATGACCTTAAACTGATCCAGAAAATCAAACAAAGAAGATTAGATGGGAAAATGCAATCCGGTAATTTTTTTAGATAACTGAGACACATTCATAATAATCAAGTCTTCTCAAGCCTGCAAGGCACAAGATAAATTTCCTCCTTATAAACTAAAATGTAATTAATAGCCATATACCAACTAAAGTACCAAAAGTCGGCATCATTATCATAACATTTATTTACAGCTCCTAATTCACAGCCAATTCGAAAGCAGCAATGAGCAAGTGAAGTCACAACGAGCTAGCAAACGGTATATGTTCTTCGAATATTACAGGGGGCTGTAGACTGCACAAAGACGATGTAAAAACTAATCGGAGTAGATCTCTAAATGCCCCAAGCTAATGATAGTATCAAACATGCAATTTCAACTAAATGAATATCAGAAGTTAAGGAAAGCCACCAGTCTCACTAAATGAAATCCATAAAATGAAAATCTTGCTTTTGCTTCTCGAGACACAATTGAAATTCACAAACTGCACTCGGCAGTAACTACTTGAGAGTTAATTTCAACTCATTAGCCATTACCGACAAACAAGACAGCCTGGTTTTTCATGCTGGCAACAAACGTTGCAATTGGTGATTATACTTCCTTCACATGACCGTCAAAAGGAAAAACAAAGGCGTATTCACTGTGGTCAGAGGTAATTCACCCAAACACGGCAGAGCATTTCCCTGAGTTCAACGACACATCCCAAAATAAACACCCAACCACCTAGTTTTGATTGACTCTTCTACAAATGACACCTCCCAGTTCCCACTATGCTACTCCGTATTGTTTCTGTTCTTGCAACTCACAAGCTCAAGATCAATTTGTAGCTATCCTTACCTGTTTCACAAGGCGAGGGATGTTGTCATCAGCAGTGGTACTGTCAGTGCCCTAGAAATACAAACCACAATTCTGGTCAGCGAATGGAACAGTATTGCAATATTGATCACTATATTATGATTTAATCAAGCAAAAGAACACGAGATTGCAATGTCAAACGTGATAACTGAGACACAACCACCAAGAGTTATGTTTGCAAAGCACGAAATATATTGCACACAGATATTTCTAGCAGGGCATATGATAGATTTCCTGCCTTAAACAGAAATGCTATCCCATACAACATTGATCAAAATAGGTGCATATTCAGTTGCATTGAGCCATATTACCTACAGTAAAAAAGTTCAGAGTCATATATAGTTACGAAGTCTATAATTCACAGCTGATTCAAAAGCAGCAACAGGCAACTGAATATTACATGAAGTTCTATATTGCAGAAAATAAGGTCGTCCAGCCAAATGAAATCCATAAATTGCACAACTTGTTTTCACTTCTCCATATGCAACCGTGGAGTAGAAACTAAGGAATACCACGAGTCAAACAAAATGAAATCTGTAAATTTCACAACTTTGTTTCCCCTTCTCAATACACCGATTCAACTATTGAATTCATAATCTGCACACAGCGGTACCAACTGGGAGTCAATTTTGACTACCTGACCGAACTCATAAGTCATCAGTAGTAAAAGAAAAACACATCCTTGGTGCTGGCCAAAGGCAATAGATTTGCCGAGTAATCCCCTCAAATGAACCCTCAAATAAGAAAGTCATGACATTTCCCCGAGTCCAACCGAATGCCCAAAACAAAACACCAAGAATTGCCACTAAAATTGGAGGAAACCACTGCCAGTTTCAGTTCTTGCAACAGACAAGTTCAAGACCAATTTTAGCTATCCTCAACTGATTCATACGGAGGATCAAAGTGTAGCCGGCGCCGGCGGAACCGTCAAATCCCTATCAAGGCAGCCCATAATTTTTGGTCAGAGATCGCCAGTTTGGGAGGCCGAAATCCTTTCTATACAGGGATGCTAGGTCGGAGGTCTCGAAGATTTAATTTACCTTGCTCGAGTAGCGTCGCAGCAGGTAGGGCTGCGCCAGGGATGGAGCGGCGTGCAGACGGGACACGGTCGGCAGGGCGGCGGCGGCGACCTAGAGAGGAGATGGGAGGGGAGTCAGTTTATAACTTTGAACAGCCGCAGCGAGGGTTTCAGGCTTGGTTCTTTCCTTACCTTGGAATGCGGCCCGGTGAAAAGGGACCGTAGCATCGGGGACGCCGGCGCCGCTGCCCGGCGGCGCAGGAGGCGGAGGGCCGCGGCTGCGGTGGCCATGATCGGCGCGTGCGGAGGGGCCTGACTGCCGCCGAGGGTTTTTGGGTGGGTCTGGTGGCGTCCTTTCCACGCAGCAGTGTAGATGACGGTGTGCTTTTGCTCTTGCAGTCATGCCTCTCTACCATAGTTTTAAAAACCGAACCGGTGATCGAACCGGTGAGGGCCTCGGTTCACGGTTCACCCGGTTGGACCGCCGGTTCGCTCGGTTCAATTGCGGTTTATTATAGGAGAGAAATATTAATAATCCGTCAAAAAAAGTCAAGTATTTAAATAATCTGTGAGCTAGTATAGCACAATCATCGAATGGACTAGTTGGCCAGCGCACGCTGCTTGCGCGCGTGCGATTCGTCGCCCGGTTTTCTTCCAAAACCGCCAGTCGAACCACGGTTTGTCCGGTTTTTCCCGGTTCACCAGCACGGGCGGACCGGCGGATGCCGCGGTTCCGGTTTTTTCCGGTTGAACCGCCGGTCCGGTCTGGTTTTTAAATCTATGCTCTCTACCGTCTGCTTCGGTGCTTCCCTCGCCTTCTCTTCCCTTATTTCTTTCCACCTCAGTCTCTTATTACTGCTCCACCCCCTGTATTTTTTTCTATTGAAAGAGAACTCTACCTCTGTAAGAGCATGTCCAATTGCCTTATTTTAGGCCTTAACCGTTTTTTACTCATTTGGTGAAGATGTTAATTTGGCCCAACTAGGTGTGAGAGGTTTGTTGTGGGGTTCACCACTTCAGTCCTATTTGGCGACTCGGAAGAAGAGCTAGGCATCAATATGCCCTCCATCACAGAATCCGGTGACCCGAGGATAGTTAGTTGGCTTCCTTCCTCTATCACAAGTTCACAACCGAGAACATCTCCGAGTTAATCTCCCGGAGTATGTTTCCTGCAGACGACGGCCTTAACCGTTCATCCAGAGATCCTCCTCCGTCCTACCATAAGGGGGAAGCGGTAATCCTCTTTGTTATGGGGTTGGCTTTCCCGTTTCTAAGTTCATGCTCGAATTTCTTGAGTATGTTGAGATTCACTTCATTCACCCTGTTCCCGAACTCCATAGTTTTCCTTTCGATGTTTGTTCCTCTCGACGAGGCCTTACTAAAGATCGAACCCACCCTAGATCTGTACCATCATTTTTTTATCTGAAACTTGCGAGGAAGAGATGCACAACATTCTGTTGGAGTGCAAACGAGGTCACCACTACAAAAACACCACTTTATTACATGAAGTTGTCACAAATGAGCATTTTGGTCACGAAGTTGCATTCTGATAAAAACAGGTCAGGAAATTGCATCGAGCGAGCGTTTTGGTCACGCCGTGACGACTGTCGTGGGTTTGTCACGTCAGATGTCATGGATGACTTCGTAGGTGTGGGATTTGCGCGAGTCAATCGTCTCCGAGCTTGGGATCGCAGGAACAAGGACGAACACAGATTTACCCAGGTTCGGCCCTCAATGTGAGGTAAAGACCTACTTCCTGCCTACCCTAGATTGGTATTGATATGATATATGTGGTGTTACAATGGAGGCGATCCGATCTGGGAACTCGCCGTAAGAGCTAGGGTTTTAGGGCTTGATAGCTTGACCCGTCTAAGTCCTGCGAGTCCTCTTTATATACACAGAGGCTCGCTAGGTTACAAAGGAAACTTCCTCCACAAGGAATACATCAACTGGAACCTACTCGGAGACTAACTCCTCCTCACGTCTTCCAGGATATGTCTTCTAGATCCTTCTCCTTGTGGCGGTACGATACTGGGCTTGCTTTCACGTAGGCCCTTTAGGTGCGAGTAAAGTAAGTCGCACTTATCAACATGGGCCGCGGGTTAATCCACAAAGTATTCCCCCGACATTAGCCCCCAAGATTGGTTAGAACTTCACGGTGAGGATCCTCTGGTTACTGGAGGTAGTTGTTGAGCCGCACTGTGAGCGTTCTGACTAATCTCTGACTGATGCGATTCAAAGCCGCGACTTATTTGTGCGACTCATCTTTTCCATCTGAAATATTCTGTTTCCTTCTATTGCGGACCGTTCCTCATTCTGCGGGCGCAAATTGTTCCGTTGATCTCGGGCATCCCAGTTATAAGCTGCGGCGGCCTAGGTCAATATTCACTTGCCTCTGCTCTCTCCTTGCTTCCAACCGCGCCGCCGTCTTCCTCAATCGAGCTTAGCCCCCGATCCAATCTTCTCGCAATGGCGCCCAAGGCAAAGCCATCCGATGATAAACGCAAGATCTCCTGCAACTGGGAAGGATCCTGGGTAACGGAGCAAACTCTTGCGGATCTCGCCGATGCCGGTTTCTTGCCGCCGAAGGAGGACAACGTCTGGCGGGCGCCAGGTGATGAGATCGAGCCGCGCCCCAGGTCCAACGAACTGGTGATGTTTGTGGAGCATGTGGAGCGTGGATTCACGCCGCCCGGCTCCCTCTTCTTCCGCAACCTGATGCAACGCCTAGGCCTCCGTCTTCACGACATCGGACCTAACTCAATGCTCCAGGTGAGCAATTTCCACGTTCTGTGCGAGGATTACCTCGGCATATCCCCCAATATCGATCTGTGGCTGGCCTCCTTTTCTTGCAATAGCCAGCTCGTCTCCAAAGGTGGCGCCTATGTCCAGGTCGGCGCCATTTCTCTACAGCGCCACAGAAACTCTTGCCTTCCCAAGCTAGCCCTGGCAAATCGGCCCAGGGCTTGGCAAAAGTCTTTCTTTTACTGTCAAGACACTTCTCCGGAGGGCGAAACTCGCCTCCCCTCTTGGTCCAACTCTCTTTTCGTGCCTTCTGAGGCACTAAAATCCAAACCTCGGGATGCCGCAACATCCTTCATAAATGAATCGCTGATCAAGGTGCGCGCCTTAATCGGTCATGGCCTTACTGGCCTTGATCTTCTTTCTTGCTGGACGAAATGGCGCATCCAGCCAGTGAGTCCCCGTCAACTGTCCTTCCTCGAGTGCTCTGGCACTTCTGCTGATGTTGATCGCGTCAAGGCTGCTGACTGGGAGCCTGAAGACTGGGTGGAGTTCGTCACCCGTGTGACTGAGGAGAAGAACATCTCCTTCGACAAGGTGGGGCTCGCCCCTTTTAGCGTTAACAACAAGCCTTTTGAGGTAACCCTCCTCCTCTAGTCCTTTGTCCTTATAGTAGAACTGCCTTTCTTTTTTATATTAAGATCTTCCCTTTTCTGTATCAGGCTGATGAGAACTACTGGTCGCTTCCCGCGGCTGTGTGGGCACTGCTGCTCCCAAGCGTGCCGCAAAGAAGAAGTTACTGCCCGCTTTAGAGGGCAGTGAAGTCGCTGACATCCCATCTGTTGCCACTGCGGCTTCAGATGATGAAAATACTGATCTGGAGGAGGATGACAGTCCTGTGCCAACCGCGAGCCCTCCTGCGGCTGATCCGACTCCCCGCAGGGCCTCAAAGAGACTGTCCCGGGAGGAGCCAGAGCTTAACGCTCTGGAAAATCCTGAAGTCATCAAGCGTCGCAAACCTGCAGTGGGTGCGACCCCTCCTGTTGCCAGGCGTGTGCTTAGGACCACCGCCTCGGCTGAAGAAGACATGGAACCCCATTCTGGTAATTCTTGCTGCCTTGGCATCCTGACTGCACATTCCTTCATTTCCTTTTATTAACATCTGGACCTCTGGTTGTAGACTCAGGGTTCCAAGGTGTGTCATCGCCGTCAAGCGACGGCCTTATGGCCTCTGTGAAGATGGCTCCAGAGTTAGTAACTTTCTTTTGCTCTCATAGCATTTTTCTTCTGCCGCGCGTGCTTCTTTCTTATATAATTGTCTTGTTCTTGCAGAGCTGCGGTTGATGCTACAACCGCCTGATCTGGGAGTTGTCTCCGCGGCTGTGGTTGAGTCGCCTAAGGCGCTTGCAGCTCATACTGCCATGGTGGAGGGCATGGCCACCACTGATGACTTGGCTTCGTCGCCTGCCCCTAACACGGCTGCCCAGGAGGTGGCTCTGAAGGATGGAACAGGTCCCCTCGTTGCCCCAGACACAGAGGAGGTGGATCCCACACCGCAGTCGTGGTGGTAAGGGTGCCGAAGCACCGCTGGTTGAGTCGCCAGCGGCTGTTAATCAGAAATCGCCTGTGCTGCGCCTTGAGGTGGCTTCCTCTTCCTCATCATTGAGCCGCGCAGAACAGCTGTCGCAGGCCATCATTGCTTCAAGCGACAAACAAGCTGCAGAGCTGCGTGAGGCACTCTCCAATTTATCTGCGGCTTACAAGGTAATAATTTCTCTTATCCTGTCTGTCCCTAGCCCCCAAGGATCAAGGCCTTCTTTGACGTAAAGGGGGACTTGGTACTTCTTTTTATAATAACTTCTCACAAATTACTGCAAACTTCTCCGCTGCCCTTTATCTGTTGATCTTCTGTCTTTTAGGAAGAATTATATACTGTGACTGCGGAGAAGCTTGCTCTGGAGAAGCAATTGCAGGAGACTCCCTCTGAGCTTGAGAATCTGCGCAAACTCCTTCTCCAACGCGAGGCTGAACTGAAGGAAAAAGACGCCAGGATTGGCGATCTTACTGACGAGAGCTTCAAGCTATCTGAACAGGCCAAGGCCACTGAGCTGCGGCTTAAAAAATTTGAAGAGAAGTCTCATGAGAGGATCCAGCAGCAAGATTGTCAAATCAACGCCCAGAAGGATGCCATTACTCAAGCCAATGAGGATGCGCGGCTTAAAGCTGTGGAGATTGGGCGCCTTCAAAAGAGCTGACGAAGGTATCGAATGCTTCCAACCTTGTCCATGGCAAGGTGTGCATCATGACACAGGAGCTGGCTGGTATGTTCTGTTAGACCTCTGCTTCGTTTGTGATATTGAACTCTTGTGTATGCCTCTGTACTTACTAGTGGGTGCTTTATTCCAGGCGAGGATTCTTCATTGCTTAAGCATAGCACCCAGGAACAACTTGACCACATCCGCGAGTTTGCGCACAAAGCTATCGATGCGATGAAGAAATTATCAGCTTGCCTTTTGCCAACCAAGTCTGTCCCCGCTGATGCTGAAGGATTATTGAAAAGGCTGCTCAAAGCGCCTCAGTACTTCTTGGACTGGAAAGAATCTTCTGCTCGCTCTGGCGCGGCTCATGTGCTTGCCTTGGCTAAGACATATGATCCATCCTTCGATGCTGCCAGGGTCGCACAAGGCAGGCCTCCAAAGAAGACGGACGGCACCGAGCTGACATCCTCAGAATATGCGGCGACATGGAAGGGCATGCGAGGCTACGCGACTGAACTTGTGGACGGAGTGGACCTGGCGACCTTTCTGGGAAAGTATCATCCAGACGGGTCGAGATTCGAGAGGTTACCCGCTGCATCAGCCGGCGTAGCTGCTCCTCAAGAAAAGAACTCCTCTCCAGGTGTGTCCAGCTCCTCAGCCCCCAAGCCCGCAACTGATAAGCCTTCGAGCGAGCCTGCAACTGCTGCTCCTGCCAAACCTGGTAAGCCGCCGGTGCCTCCTACCCACAAGCCAAAAGCTGGGAAGAAGTGAGTAAAAACAATGACATGGTGAAGTTAGCCCTTAGTGGCTTGTAATAATTGTTGAAATGATGTGTTAGCAACAATGTTTTATAATTATTAAGTACTCTCAGCAGTACAAGTTCCGACCAATAGTCTGGTCCTTATGATTTGTCTCGGTTTTCCTTACTTAGGCCCTTGCGCGGCTCAGTATTTCCTAGGAACATGTGTGTTCAGGGTCGAGAGCGGCCATGATAGGCAATCAAGCTCGATTGACGCCACACCCCAGTACTTTGGCCGCATAATGCAAGTCGCATCCAAGTGAAGGTTGAGTATAATCACGATAAATGCCACTCGTTTGGCGATTCCAAGGTAATAGGCCGCGCTCAGAAAGCTGCCGCACCCCCAAGGAACCAATGATTAGAAAATGAAAGACTCACAACTCAATTGGTAGTTTGAGGCGAAACGACAGCCACCTACATAGTAGGGGTGCCGGCTTTATTTCAAAATCATTATATGATACATAGGGTCGGTCGCACCTGAGTGGCGACCAGAAGTGATTCATTGGGTCGGTCGCGCCTAGGTGGCGACCAGAGATGATACAGGGGTCGGTCGCGCCTGAGTGGCGACCAGAGATGATACAGGGGTCGGTCGCGCCTAGGTGGCGACCAGATTTTTTATGCACAGGTACGGCCGCGCCTGAGTGGCAGCTAATTCCTGATACATGGGTTGATCGCGCCTAAGTGGCGATCCAATTTGATACATATGGTACGGTCGCGCCTAGGTGGCGACCGGAGTTGAGGTTTGAGCCCTGAGTGGCCAGCTTGATACTGTGAACCCTTGTTGGTTCTGTTGTGATTGTTGATGGCGACTCGTGGTGGTTGGGGTATACCCTTATTGCCGATGGCCTGCAGCTCTTGCCCTTCTTGCGGCTGTAATCTGAAGTCGCAGGTCAGGCAGGTGTCTTTTGGCTTCCACGATGTCATCAAATTTTTGTTGCGGCTCAGGAGCAGGCGCATTTTCCGCGACGCAAGCGTCTCTGGCCATAGCCCTGTCGCCTTCCTCGCATTCTTGTGCTATCTCTTTATTGCCATCTATTGTGATTACTCCCTTAGGACCAGGCATTTTTAGCTTCAGGTATACGTAGCACGGTCGAGCCATGAATTTTGCGAACGCTTCTCTGCCAAAGAGGGCATGGTATGGGCTCTGGAAATCTACAACCTCAAACCAGACGTACTCGCTTCTGAAGTTGCTTTGCGTCCCGAAGGCGACTTCCAGGTTGATTCGCCCCAATGGTTGAGCTGATACGCCAGGCACGACTCCGTGAAACGTTGTTCTGGACGGGTGCAGCTGCTTTTCTTGGAGATTCATCCTCTTGAAAGTCTCATAGTATAGTATGTTTATGCTGCTGCCTCCATCCATCAGTACTTTGCTTAATTTGTATCCTGCGACTTGAGGGGCAACCACAAGCGCGAGCTTGCCTCCTTCATTTATTTCTCCTGGATGATCTTCGCGGCTCCAAACTATTGGTTGCTCAGACCACTTCAGCCACTGTGGTACGGCTGGTACTACGGCGTTAACAGCTTGGTTGCGCCGTCGCAGCTTCTGCTCCCTCCTTGAGGTATTAACCACAATTGTGTGATATTGACCCAGCTGCTTTGGGAACTGCGGTTGGTCTGGCTGTGGGTTTGGAGCAGCATTATGGTGGCCTCCGCCGTGATTGCCTCCTTCGTTGTTCTGATTGTTGTTATTCCCATTAAGTGGCTGTCCATCCTTCCACTTTTTGTAATGGTAGCACTGTGCTTTTGTGTGGTTGGGTGGTTTTCCATCTTTTCCCACATGGATGTCACAGGGACGGTTGAAACTTCTTCCAAATTAACTGGGTGGAAATTTCTTCCTCTGCCACTACTTGGCTTGTAACGAGTGTTCGTGTTTGCGACTAATCCCGAGTTTCCTTCCTCGTTCTTGCGCTTATTGTAACTCGCATTACTATTGCTAGCTTGTTGCTGCTGAGGCTTGCTGCTGGTCTTCTTTCCTTTGCCAGCAGTTTCCTCTTCCTCTCCATCAGATGCGTCCTTGGTCTTATCCGAACTTGCATACTTGTTAGCCGCTGCCATCACTTCGCTGAGGCTCTTGACTTTGTCCTTCATGCGACCCAGTTTGTGGACCAGCGGCTCAAACTTGCAGTTTTTCTCCATAACTAGGACGGCTGAGCTTGGAGGTATGTTGTCTGAGGAGTGTATAATTTCTGCCACTCTCCTCATCCAATGGCGACTTGACTCGCCTTCCTTTTGCACGCAGCGCTCAAGATCTTCTATACTGCAGAGTCGCTTGCATGTTCCTTGGAAGTTCTTGACGAAAGCTTCCTTCATCTCATCCCAAGAATTTATTGAGTTTGGTGGTAGGTTTTGCAACCAAATGTGGGCTGCGCCTTCCAACATCATGTTTAGGTATCGGGCACAGATCTCTTCAGATGCGTTGAGAATGCTCATGCCCATCTCATAATTGTTGAGCCAAGTGACCGGGTCCATACTTGGGTTGTAATTTGCGACCTTGCGAGGTCCTTTGAAATCTGCAGGAAACGGCTCGGACCTAATCCTCTCGCTGAAGCAGACTGGACCTTTAAGTCGCGATGATAAGTTGGATGGAGCTGGCCTCCCTGCCGGATTAACCATTGCATGCATCTGCACATCTTCTGCGGGTTGAACTTGTACCACCTGTTGGTTTTCCCTTTGTCGCCGGGCTGAACTTGAAGTCGCGACTTGCGGCGACTCGGCTCGGATGCTTCTTTCCGCTGTTACTCTACTGTTGTAGGGGGTGCGTGCAGCCGTCCCCCATGTTCAGACATGTTTGCCTGCTGTACCACTGCTGTGCTCAGCATCTCAATGGCGCGCCGCGCCTCTCTGTCCATCGGTGTGTTTCCTACCGGTGTCAACCTGGCTAAGATGTTGGTAGCCGCATAGAGATTCTCCACTGGGCTAACATAGTGTCCTTGCGGTGTATGGAACCTTTGAGGCTGCGGTGCCGGCTGCTGCACAAAGGTTGGTTGTGGCGACGGAGGTGGCATGATAGCCCTGTTGTTAGCTTGCACCAGAGCTCTTGACCCTGGTGCTTCCGCCGTTCTTGGTGCCGCAAAAGATGGAACTACAGGCGCGAATGCTGGCGATGCCATCGTCCGCAATGCAGGCGCGACTAAAGGCGCCGCGGGTCGCGCAGCCGCGACAGGTGGTGCCGTGTATGAGGGTACTGCGACTGATGGTGCTGCGGCTTCTGGCCATGCGACTGGACGCGCTGCGTTTGTTGCGACTGATGGGTTCGCGTGGGGTGGCGCCGTGGCTGCTGGTGTATCGACTGCAGGGACGGCTGTAGGTCCAGAGGTGGGTGATTGGAATAACTCCATGGGATTTACTGTTCCTGGCTGCATGCGACTGATATGGCGTCGGTGCGGCAAGGTGCTTGGTCCTCCTTGTAAGATGATGGTGTCTTCGGCGAGTCGCTGTTGTTCTTGTTGGAGGCGCTGGTCCTCGCGTGCGAGCCTGCTCCTTTCATCCACAATCCTTTGGACTTCATCATACAGCTCAATCCTGGTAGCTTCCAGCTCCGCAGCTCTTGCGGCGGCGTTAACTGCAGATATAGGCGTAAACAGCGGGCTGCTCTGGGGCATCCTGGCCGTCGTGTTGGGGGTTGTTCTTGGCCCTTCTTCCGTAGGTACAACTCCGGACGGGGCTTCTCTGTTTGCGACTCCTGAGGCCGCGACTCCTGGGGTGGCTGCAGCGGGTGCCGCGCGACTCGAACCGAGCTCTGCGACTCCTGATCCTTCTGGTGCGACTTGTTCCGCTGCTTCTGGTGCCGTGGGGCTAAGCTGCCCTGCGGCATGCCCAGCCCTTCCTCTGCTTCCACGGTCCTGTAGATCCCTTCCATGCACTGATCTCCTACGGAGGGCGAGCTGCCACCCCTAGGGTTTCCACAGAGCCTTTCCTCGAGTACATACTCAATGGATTGGGCTTCTTCGTCTTCGAGCGTCAGTGGCTCGTTGTTGGTAGATTCTTCTTCTTCATCCACCGTTACGGCGACTCCTTCTTCTGAGTCGCCCGGCTGTGATGGGTCTTCTGACTCGCCGCCGATGAAGCCGACGAAAACATGAATAGATCCAAACGGGATGATGCGACCGTCTCCAGGTAATCAGCTTCTGGTCCCCAGCTTGAATCGTCAATGAGAGGCGTGCCATCGACCGATGATGTGGCCAATGGCGAGATCTTCAGCTCCTTTCATCGATCCTGCGCGGAACGTGACGCTCTTGACCGCAGGCCCACGGTGGGCGCCAACTGTCGTGGGTTTGTCACGTCAGATGTCATGGATGACTTCGTAGGTGTGGGATTTGCGCGAGTCAATCGTCTCCGAGCTTGGGATCGCAGGAACAAGGACGAACACAGATTTACCCAGGTTCGGCCCCTCAATGTGAGGTAAAGACCTACTTCCTGCCTACCCTAGATTGGTATTGATATGATATATGTGGTGTTACAATGGAGGCGATCCGATCTGGGAACTCGCCGTAAGAGCTAGGGTTTTAGGGCTTGATAGCTTGACCCGTCTAAGTCCTACGAGTCCTCTTTATATACACAGAGGCTCGCTAGGTTACAAAGGAAACTTCCTCCACAAGGAATACATCAACTGGAACCTACTCGGAGACTAACTCCTCCTCACGTCTTCCAGGATATGTCTTCTAGATCCTTCTCCTTGTGGCGGTACGATACTAGGCTTGCTTTCACATAGGCCCTTTTAGGTGCGAGTAAGGTAAGTCGCACTTATCAACATGGGCCGCGGGTTAATCCACAAAGTATTCCCTCGACAACGGCGACTGTTAGTTTGATGACATGTCTGACTATCTTTTTGCGAATATCCCCTAAAATTTTGTTTCTTCTTTTCTTCGCCCCCTTAGCGTGAGACATCTAATCAAACAAGTGTTTTCCAACACCGGAAGAGGAGACCCCGAGGTGTGGAAGCGGGCGCTGCACGCGGTGGACGAAGAGCTGTAGGGGGCCGGCCACCGCCTCTTCGTGGGTGGTCTTGATGGGGTGAGGCCCTGGGAGCCGAGCATGCTGACTCGAGCACACCATTGACCGGGACACGATGTCCGGCCAGTCTGTGGTGCCGGCAGTGACCTTGAGCATCGAGGGCACATAGTTGATCCCTAAGTTCTATGACCTTGCAGACGTCAAATAGTATCCCGTAGAGATATATGTTTACGATTCCAACAGTTCGTCGTCTAGCAAGAAAAGACAACCATGGGGTTGAGCTCTCCTTGTCTGTGCACTGCTTCAGGCCGGTCGGTGTTGGCCGTAGGCACAGAGATTGATTTTTGATCAGGAAATGAGAAGGAACGAGTGGTTAGGTGACATTTTATAGAATCAATGACCTAATAATTACAAACACAATTTTATAGGGGTATTCATAAAAAATAGAAGTCGCTAACGCGTAATGACCAAAACGCTCGCGTGAGACAACTTCCTGACCCACTTTTGACGAAAACATAACTTTGTGACCAAAACGCTCATTCGTGGCAACTTCATATACTAAAATGGCGTATTTCTCTATTAAGTTCGTGGGACTGCCTGCACCTTTTGCCATCATTACACTTTCAGTATACATGCATACTATTTATCCAGAGCTTAGTGAGATAAGCACACGCTGAAATCACATTACACCGGTGAGATCGAGTAGCACAAAGCCTTTAAGTGCTACTCCACTTATTTAGGTCGATGCATATGTAGACCGACAGACACCCAGATGGCTATAGATGATACGTACGATCATCACGAACAGTTGCTGGGCATGGTGAGGCCGCACTTGCCGGGAAGCGCCATGGCGCGCTTGGCGTCGATGTGGTACATCCTCAGCCAAACACCGGCGACGCCCTTGTAACGGCAGATGCACGACAGGTTGGCCTTCCCAAGCGCGGCACAACAATCCGATGACGGACTGTTCGTGGGGTGATTCACTGCCGCCGCCGACTGGCAAAGCTTGAATTCATCGTTCGACAAGCCGCAGATGGCGTGAGCGCCATGTGTTGCGGCGAGGGAGACCACCAAGACAAGCACGAGTGTTGGAGCCAATGCCTGTGGCTTTGCCATGGATGCTGGTTTCTATTCTGATTTCTAGTCGACTGCTTGGTGGTTTTGATCGTAGGTTCTGCTTTGGGGGTGTGCGTGAGATGATTGTCTGGTGTATGGCTCTATTTATAGGGGCAGGCGCAGTGTGTGTTCTGCTGCATCAAGCAATGAAGCAAGCATGCACCAAGAGTTCCCCACATGTAGCAGCACTAGCGTTGTATCATGCAAAATATCTGCACTTGATATCAGTCGCTAATTAAGGATGCAGAGTGCTGAATGATAACGACTGCAATAATGAGAACAGTAAGAAATGTATCCACAAAAATCTGTTTATCTCTTTTGATAGATAGGTGTGAAATTCTCCACAATGAAACATCACGCGTACGCCGCAAAGACTAATTCTTCGATATGCTTTTTTGCATTGAAATGCGAGACGGCTCATCATAACATTTTGAAGATCGAATTGGTTGAGAGCAGCGAGCGTAGACTGTGAGGGCTCGAGACCGCTCCTCTCCTCCTCCCGAAAACTCCTCTTCTCCTCCCGCCGCCTAGGGTTTCCGGCCGCTGGCGGCGGCGCCGCCCCTGACCCAGCCCCCCACCTCTCCCCTCTCGCGCGTGCCCGCCGCCCCCACGCGGCGGCGGCGCGCGGCCCCCAAGCCCCTTTCCCGAGCTCCCTCTCTTCTCCTCTTCCTGTCGCCGCCGTTGGCAGAGGCCGCTGGGCGCGGCCCGCGTGGCACCGGCGGCCTGTCGCTCCCCGCGCCGGGATGGGTGGAGGCGGGGCTCTGCCCTTCTGGTGATGGTGTTCCTCGCGTGGCGGCGGCGCGGTTTCGGCCGGGAGGCGGCATGGCGACGGCGTGCTTGTGGTGCGGTGGGGCGGCACTACGCGGCAGCACGGGGTGCAGCGGCGATGGCCGGCCGGGCCTTGCGGCCCAGATCTGGGCCCGGCGGGCCCCATCTGGGTTCGGTGGGCTGGCCTGACCTGCGGCACTCTCTGCAGTGGGAAGTGAGGAGGCAGATGCAGGGGATAGCGGTGACGGCGGCCAACCTGTTGCAGCGTGGCGGCAAACTTCACGGGCCCATTCTGGGCTCGGCCGGACCCTATTAGGACTGGTGTGCCCCGTGGGGGCTTTACGGGCCTGTTGGGCCCGGCTGGACCTGACGAGGACTGGTGTGTTTGCGGCCACGTCCGGTCGACTACCGCCCTTGGCGGTGGAGGTTGGTCCCTCCCGCCGGCCGACCGATACTGCTGACCCCAGGTCATTCTTGTCCTCGACTTCGTCTTGCAGACCTCGCGACAGCTACTTCGGTGAGACGACGTTGGTGGCTTCGGGATCGTTTTGGCGCATGATTGGTGGGCGGATAGTCTGGTGGTTTCGAGACTCGTCCTCGCGGGGCTCCTATGTTTCCGATCGTCCGGGGTTGTGGAAGGGGTTTCGGGAGAAATCCTTGTCGGTTAGTTCGACACCGACGCGGTGCCGCCTCCGGGTGGCATCCTTCCTTCCTGAAGGGCGTCGAGGCTACCCTTCGCTTCCCTCTGTGCCGGGGGAAACCCTAGGACCAGTGCCCTGGTCCGGGCAGTAGCATGGCGTCCCTTCTTGAAGGTGTTGCTCGGTACTCATCGATTCGGTGCTGGAGCGTGGTGGTACTCTGTTGGAGAGGGCACAGCGGTTGCGGGTCACCATCGTTTAGTCGATCCGCCTATGTCTCCATTTTGTTTCTTCTTCTTTTCTTTGGGTGTATGTTTGCTGCCGCCCCAGCATTGCAAGTTGGTTGTACTAGGTGTTTGCTATTATTATTGCGGGGCTACGGCCTATTTCGTCAATTGTTTAACTGACCAAATCGATTAAGACAGTCACTGAAATCTCCTTGTTTATGTTTTGCCGCCAAATCGTAATAACAGCTTCATTGGCTATGCATGCATTTTTTATCGAAAAAAGGAGGCACACATGCTTTAAGTTAATAAAGACCTAAATGACCGACGTGATACAAGATCATGGGGTAACTAGCTTACGAGGGAAGAACAATAACATACAAAAAGAAAGGACATGCTGCTTGCGCTTGCTCCAACATATAGGATATTATATATTCCAAGGTTAGATACTTAGATTCACTATGTCTGATATATAGAATTCTCTTCTATGTAGTTGAGACAATTTACATTATCATTTCAATTTGTACCTTGCTTCTCCGCAAAACTGATAGATCTTATGCTGGAACTATCACCGATCGAAGGCAAGGCGAAAGAAAAATATTGGCGCAAACATGGAAGCCAATAAAGAGCCACAACCTTGAGAGGGTGAAGCACCATCTTTCTCCGCTGAGAGAGACGGCTCCCTAGCCCATCGGCCTTGTTCGAAAGGCGTCGTACTGTGGATAGATGGAACAGCTCACCCTAAAGACCGAATGGAAATCATAAGACAATATTTCCATGGAACTTGAACAACACCATTCGAGTGGAGCAGAAGTCACATTGAAAATATCACCACCAAACACTGTACGCAGCCAAATCTCGGGTTGGGCCACATATATCAGGCACGAGCCCGGCCAGACACAAAAGGCCCAGCCCGACCCTAGCCGAAATCGCGTATTCGGCCCGAACCCAGCCCGATGTCCGAGATTAGTTTTCTGGCCCGATGTGCAAGCCCGGCTTGGCCTGGCCGAGGATTTTTGGGCCAGGCCAAGTCAGGCCATATATACGGGCCAATCAAACCAAGGAAGGGAGCTATGCATCCATGTATCATGCGGATCTTCGAACGACGATCAACTAGGATCAGTTCGAAGAGAAGAGATAGGGGCAGATCATATGAGGAGGATGCGAAGTGCTGTCCGTGAAAAAAGGCGAGGCCCAAAGTTAAGACCATTTTGACGAGTTCCTTCATCACCATGCCTTAATTAGTATACACTACTTGTTCACCTGTGTCGGTTTGGGGTACGGTAAGGTCACACTGGGGGATCTCCCTATCAATTTCAAGGTTTATCCTGATGGTTTCAATCGTCGTTGACGTTTTGAAAAACCACTTCTTTTCATATAGCAAAAGGAAGGATAATATTTATTTATTCAAAATATTTCTAACGTATTACTTGGTTCGGACAATAGTCTTCTTTTTCTTGGATCTCGAGCCACCAAACTACATTGTGCCTATGAATCTTTGAGCGATCGGTCATAGGCCCGAGTTAGACATCAAGTACCTTATATTTCCATTATCCGTTGGATCAAGGAAATATGTGATTTTCAAAATAGGGAATCTAAATGAAATCTTTTTTCCAGACTATCTGGACTTCTTTTTAATAATGGGAACTAATTAGAAATAGGTATTACACTTCATCTAGAAACAAATGCAAAAATATTCCTTGAAAACATATCCGTTTACTTGAATAAAATCTGAATTTGGGTTGTGGCGCGGAAGCGCGTGGTGAGTCGTAGGAGCGGCTCAAGTGACTAGGTTTTTTTCTCGTTCAGGATTGGAGATGGCATGCCAATTTGCTAAACTAGTAGAAAATGGGCCTTTTGTCCAGAGTCATTTTGGGCTCTAGTCCCGGGCCACTTTTTAACCCGGACTAGAGGGGGGACTAGTCCCGGGTCAGTAGATACGAGGCCGCAGAGCACTTCTCCCGGGTCGTTGGGGGACCTCTAGTCTCGGCTTGTAATACAAACCGGGACTAGAGGGGTGGTGGCAACCGTTCGCCTGACGCGAACCCCTTTAGTCCGGGCTGGTGGCTCAAACCGGGACTAAAGGCCAAACCGTTCGCCTCCCGCCCGTTCGCCTCCCGCCCGCGATCTCCCCATCTCTCTAGTGGCCAGGAAAACGGCCAGGAAAAGGCTACAGTGGGGACGGCGGCCATTTCTCTTCGTCTCCCTCTCCTCATCTCTCTTCTTCAATCTCCCCATCTCGTTCGTCTCCTCTCCTCTCTTCTTCACAGTTCCACCATGAATCCACCGATCACTCGCTACGGGACGGTGCTTGCACATGGCAATACCTATCTCAAAGTCGTTTACACGAACGACAGCGCCAAGGTGCCGGATTTTCTTTCCGATTTCGAGTATTGGCTTGACGAACCTAAGGAGCAAGACAAGTTCATGGGCCTTGATCTCGAGTGCACAGCCGATCAAAGAGATATTGCTGTCATCCAACTTTGTTTCAAGAAAAATGTCATGGCCTTCCAGTGGGCACGGTAAATTTGTCATCCCATTCTCGGATAGGAAAATTGCATAGGATAGCAAAACATGTCTCTTTGCTCTCTTTGGGAGAATCATGTGTCTTTTGATTCATATATAGGAAAGTAATTAAAATTATGTACTTGTGTGCCGAAAATTGCACAGGATAGCAAAACATTTAAATTTGCTCAATCATGTGTCTTTTGATTCATATATAGGAAAGTAATTAAAATTATGTACTTGTGTGCCGAAAATTGCATAGGATAGCAAAACATTTAAATTTGCTCAATCATGTGTCTTTTGATTCATATATAGGAAAGTAATTAAAATTATGTACGTACTTGTGTGCCAAAAATTGCATAGGATTGCAAATTAATTATACACTCTTGTTACTTATACACACTCTTGTTAATTATACACTCTTGGATCGGTATTTAATATTTTGTTCCATTTGTTGTTTCAGTAGTGACAAGCACTGTCCAATACTCATGGATTTCCTTCGTAGCGGCATACATTTTGCTAGCGTTGATATAACGAATGACAAGATCAAGATGAGGCGCACCTGGGATCTTGAGATACCAGCTGCCTGTCACATTGATCTCCAGGCCCTGTTCAGGCTTAACCATGACAAGACTGGAATGGCTGATATGGTAGTGGCCGTGATCGATGAGGACGAGTACGCTGACATGAAGACAAGATTTTCCAAGGGTCAGCACAAATTATGGGAGAAGCTGCCACTTGACGCTACTAACATTGAGTATGCAGCAATAGATGCGTACGTTGCATACGAGGTGTACCGCAAGATTAGAATCGTCAACTATGGGCAGCGTCACCTCGTACCGCCACCAGTGCCCCGTGGGTCTACTTCTTCGGATTCGGAGGACGATCAGTACTACTAGTGTTTGCAATGGCGAACATTTTATCTCTATATTATTATGTAGTGCGTGTCTCCTGATTTGGACGAGTATAGTATAGTGTTTGCAGTACTTTCTGTAATCAATGGATATCTGAACTATTATTTATATTAATTATGTCCGTGTTTAAGTATGATGTGAGCAAGTCATGTTTCAACTTCTCTCTATTTTCTAATCGATTTAGACATATTATTTGTCAAATTTCGGATTCACAAAATAAAGATGTGTGATATCATGGAGAAAACATTGATCACTTTTGTGGCAAACATGAAAATATGATAAACCCGGGGCGTTATTGGCATAATTGCCTGTTTATCATGTTTTTACGGCAAGCATGATGATATGCAAGTCATATTTCAATTTCTATCTTTTTTCTAATCGATTTAGACATATTTTTTTGTCAAATTTCGATTTACGAATTTATAGATATGAATTATTCAATATTAAATGCAAAAAGCGAAAAAGTTAATTATTATTTAAATTCAACATTATTTGAATGCAAGATTAGTATTACTTATTTATTTTTGTTTACTTAAATAATTGTTCGGATTCACAAAATAAAGATGTGTGACATCATGGAGAAAACATTGATCACTTTTGTGGCAAACATGAAAATATGATAAACCCGGGGCGTTATTGGCATAATTGCCTGTTTATCATGTTTTTATGGCAAGCATGATGATATGCAAGTCATATTTCAATTTCTCTCTTTTTTCTAATCGATTTAGACATATTTTTTGTCAAATTTCGATTTACGAATTTATAGATATGAATTATTCAATATTAAATGCAAAAAACGAAAAAGTTAATTATTATTTAAATTTAACATTATTTCAATGCAAGATTAGTATTACTTATTTATTTTTGTTTACTTAAATAATTGTTCAGATTTACAAAATAAAGATGTGTGACATCATGGAGAAAACATTGATCACTTTTGTGGCAAACATGAAAATATGATAAACCCGAGGCGTTATTGGCATAATTGCCTGTTTATCATGTTTTTATGGCAAGCATGATGATATGAAAGTCATATTTCAATTTCTCTCTTTTTTTAATCGATTTAGACATTTTTTTTGTCTAATTTCGATTTACGAATTTATAGATATGAATTATTCAATATTAAATGCAAAAAGTGAAAAAGTTAATTATTATTTAAATTTAACATTATTTAAATGCAATATTAGTATTACTTATTTATTTTTGTTTACTTAAATAATTGTTCGGATTCACAAAATAAAGATATGTGGTATCATGTTCCAAGGGTTAATATGATTGATAGCATACTATTGTCAGGTAAACATTCATTGTCTCTTGGAAGCTCACAAAGAAGGAACCAAGAAGTTAAGCGTGCTGGAGGTGGAGCAATCTGAGGATAGGTGACCGACCGGGAACTGTCAGTAGAAGTGAGAAATTAAGAATGATTAGAGTTAAAAATGAAAAAAGGAAACATAAACCCTAAACACCAAAATGAAAAAAGAGAAACATAAACCCTAAACCCCAAAAATGATAAAAAAATTAGCCTAAACGCCAAAAATGAGATTTTTTAAAAAACTATTTAGTCCTGGTTCGTGTTACGAACCGGGACTAGAGGTCCTAGACCACGCGCGGCCTTGGCGCCCACGTGCGGACCCCTTTGGTCTGGGGTCGTAACCCACCCGGGACGAGAGGTGGGGGGACCTCTAGTCCCGATTCGGTTGTCCCGGGTGCGCACCCGGGACCAGAGATCCTCACCAGCACGGACTAGAGGCCCTGTTTCTACTAGTGGTGTTTTGAAGTAGGTACTAGGTTGGTGCTTTTACCGACTACTTTTTTTTTGCGAAGAAGGACCTGGTTGCATTAACCAAGTATCTTACAGATAAGCCCAAAAAAAGAAAAATTACATTGAAGTCCATCCGAGCCCTATCGTCGTCTCCATCGAGCAAGCCGCTACGCCGGCGAATCCCGCCGCTTCTCCTCCATACGCTTGGACTGGGAGGAACCCCCTTGCGACCAGGAAGTCGACGCTCCTCGGTGCCTAAGCACCTCCACCTTGCACAGCAAACGGCGACGGCAGCTTGGTCACCTGCAACCACACCTTCGAAAGCTTCAAAAGCCGGGACCGCCATCACTCGGCCACCGGCGCGGGGGCACCGCGCACCGCAGCTCCGACGAGCCGCAGCCGCGCAAGGGGCACCAGGGCCGCCACGGCGCTCCACCGGAGCATCCAGAGCGGCGGAGAGGGAAGGTGCCCACCAAAAGCTCTCCGACGACGCCGCCATCTCCTCCGCGCCGCCGGCAGCCACACCACTACTCCCTACGCTATGTACACGACGTGATCCGTCGATTCCCCATCCTCCCGCCGCCGGAGCGGCCGCCGGAGGGTGAGGAATCGGCCGGATCGACGCCGGCGAGGTGGAAGCAGCGGAGAGTTTCAGAAATCGCCTCGATCTACTGTAGATGGGGAACGAGGAGCGGTCCAACTCGCTATGGCCTTTTACCGACTACTTTCAGTAGTGCTGTTAGGGGGAAAAGCTAGAAAAAGAACGCATGACCGATTGCTTGCGGCGGCTGTGGAGAGGGAGCTCAGCCAGGTTTTGCTCGTCATGATAACATTTCACTGCATGCAAATTCAGTGGGACGTCGACCGGCACTTGACATCGTAAGAAAAATAAGTGTTTATTTTTCATGGGAATTGGTATTTTTTGCCGACCATCACATAGTAGGTGTGCTTAGTGTAGGGCACTAATTGATTCACACTAATTGTACATTATACTAACTTTTTCTTTCCTATCGAGGTAACAAGGTTGATTGAATTTCGCTCACGGCTAGGCAACACTGATATTGTATGTATGCATCTATGGTGCAAAAGTTGGAGAAAATATATCTTCCATTTAAAGAAAATAAAGATAGCTAGTACACTCGTACACAATGACACGTCGAACATGTGTGAAAATCTTCATCGGCAATGGAGACGTGGCATGTCGCATTGTCCCCACAATTGTGTCACTAGTGCGGGTGACACATCGGCCACTGAGGCGGCCCGTTTGCTATGAGGTGCCTGAAGCAAGCAGGTATTGCCGATGAGAAAGACCAGTTCTGAGATAACGTTTGCCTGGTGGCCATATCAGCAACGCTTTCGTGAGTATGGCGGTTTGCCATGAACATCTAAGTACAACATATATTTCTCTTCACGATACAAACATCTCATAACACGATATCGGAAAAAATAAATTTTCATTCATAATATAGACAATGCCGAATGGACCGCATCAATGACATCTTTACACATATTTTCAATCTTCACAACCTAAAACATATAATGTAGCACCTCCGTGAAAAAACTCTAATATTCAAAGTTTTTCGTGCAGAGAAATATATGTTGGTTCTTGATATCTTTGCAAGCAGGCCGGATCCAGTAGGTGTCCAAAGTTCGAGAGATGGGTTCTGTCATCTCCAGCCATCCCTCCCCTCTTCCATAGTGTAGGTGAATTAACATACATCCGATGTTCGTACATTACCATCGCAGAACAACAAATAAAATATAAATCTTGACTAAATATTCATAACATGCAAGATGAAATTCATGGCTAATTCATCATATTCCCTCGGGAACATAAGAAACTACTCACAACGATGAAACATGATCGTGACCAATGGCATATGAAATATAACACAATCTTAAAGTATAACTTCACTAACAAAGAATAACACAAAGTCGAATAATATAATGAAACAACACTAGACAACTATTTAGGTTCCGATCTACAAAAAATGTGGGTGGGATGATGTCGATCAAGGAGATGGTAGGTGTTTTTGATAGAGATGGTGCTGAGGATGGTTCTCCATACGCCGAGGAGGATTTTCCCACTCCCGAAGAAAGATAAGACTTTCGGGTCCATCGCCGCATGTGAAAATTCTTTGGAAAGTATGGCATAGGGTATATTAGCGAGACGAAGACGTCAGTAAAAAAGAGATCATGAGGCGAGGCACAAGGCACCTGGGGCCCACCTTAGCGCGTCCATCCCTAGTTACCGCGCCGTGGGAGCTCTTTCGGCCCTTGTGGCTCCGCTCGTGGGCCCCACATGATTCTATGATGATTTTTTTACTTATTTATTGGTAAAACGCCGGGGAAGAAAAATCACACAAGTTATTCCTCAGGAAAAATGTTGAGATAAATGACCGCACCTTTTGATGTTCTTCCTTACCGAAAAGGCACACTTCTCTTCTTCATGTAGCCTTCACCTCCTGGCCGACATGGAAATAGAACTATGCGTCCTTCTGATCCATTCATTTCTGCAAGCAGGCCGGATCCAGTGCTAAGCCCCCTCCCATTAGAAACCGAGTGTGGCCTCACATTTTGCTCTTCCATTACAAAGAACAAAGTTTTCTGCCTCCTAGAATTATAAGTGGTTATGGATAGGGATTTTTTATAGGAAAATCGTCTAAATCATCTAAAAACTGGTACATAGGAGCATCTCCAACAGATGATGTAAAATAGGGCACCTTAAAACAGTTTTACGACACCACTTATTGGGATTTAAGGCACAAAATATAGGAAGTCATTCCAGATGATGTAAAATAAGGTAGCAACAAAAGTCCACATGATGCAAAATAGGGCACCTCATGAGATCCGACGGTAGGTATAGAGAGGAGGCGCATCTGCCGGTCGCCGAGCATGATTTTGTCCGGCGGAGGCCGCTGGAGGCCGAGGAAAGACGACAAGGGACGAGGAACGGCGAAAATCGACGTTTGGGAGGTGGGTGGGTGGGAGCTGGCGGATGCGGCCAAATCCAGACATCTCACATATTTAGCACATTTGGGGCTGGGGAGGAGCGCAGATAGAGGAGCTCACCGCAGCGGTGGATATGACCGACGACGGAGGGGAATCGGCTGGGGAGGTCGAGGGGAAGCCGGGCGGGTGAGCGGCATCGCGGGAAGGCATCGGAGCAGGCCAAAACCGGTGGCGTCGACAATCGAATCGGCGATTACGGAGGTGAGCGAGGTCACGGGTGTGGTGGAGGAGCTCGCCGGTTCGGCGCGACGAGCTGAGGTCACGGGTGTGGTGGAGGAGCTCGCCGGTTCGGCGCGACGAGCTGCGGATGTCACCGGGGTGGAGGGTGATGAAGTTAGGGACTTCTAGGGTTGCCCGATCTTCACGGATTGACGGCGGGAGTGGACGAACGCACGCAAGAACACGAGGAACACGAAGAACACACGAATAACACAAGAACACACACGATACAAGGACCGTTTCCCTTACCGGTCGGTCCAACCGGCCCAATAGAATCCACACGAGGGTGGGAGATCGGCAAGTAGATACAAGAAGGGATCTTGGATGGTTGTTTCTCCAACGGTCAACCAAACCGCTCTAATAAAGTCACCCGAGGATGAAAGATTGGCAAGTAGTGAAACTACAAGTAGAGGTCTTGAATCCACTAGAGTGATCTTCTCCACAAGGGAGGCCTTGGTTCATCTCCACAAGGGGAGGCCTTGATTCATCTCCATTGGAGGAAGAGACCACTTTGAGAAGAAGGAGCACAACTCTACTCTAATCCCAAATCATAGTCTAACCCTAACCCCAGGCAGCCAAGGGGTATTTATAGTCTTAGTACAAAACGAGTGGAAGACACACGGGAACGGATAAGGCTGGCGGGAAGACCGGCCTGGGGGCCGGCCTAGGCCGGCTGGGAGGCCGGCTGGCGCTGGCGGGTGGCCGGCCTGTGGCCCGGCCTAGGCCGGACGGGAGGACGCCCGGCCCTGGGGCCGGCCCAGGCCGGCTGGCCAGTCTTCGCCGCTTCTTCTCCTTCGTCTTGGCGCTTTCTCCTCCTCTTCCATGCGTACGCCTTGGATGGTCTTGACTCTTTGGCTTCCTCGGCATCTTCCCGGATGGCCGTACTCGTCATGTGATACCTAGCATAACAAATGGGTAGATGCTCAAGTAGAATACCATCCAAAGGAGCACGAAATGAGTTCTCATAGAGGAAGGAGTTCACCTTTAAGCTCAATGTCGCCTTGTGATATGTTGGAGTGCTTGACATGGTGATGGACGTGACTCGGGCTACATCATCTCCCCCCGCTTCAAAAAGAGTCGTCCTCGACTCTTGCTCGTCATCGCCATGTGAAGGAGGTAGATGTGTTGTCAAAGAATTGGAATTCACCATGTCTTCAAATACCAAAGACCAAGCAAACCATGTGTGTGCAAGAAAGAGGAGCATATCAACAACGACATGTCCATTCTTTGTCATAGCACCGTAAGCACAACACAAAAATATGAAAATGAAGTGCAAGTGCAAGGTAAATGTGCAAGCAATCCAATGGAACATCTTCAAAATGTGGAAACACAAAAATTTCATGAAAACATGAGGATGCCATCTAGGTATCTCATTTTGAACCATATGATCATTATTGCACACAAGGCATTGGAAAGGACAATTTGTCATCATCCTTGATGCAACAAGAGGAGAGCTTGGCAAAAACACACAATGAAGAATGTCCAAAATATCATCATGGTGGCAAACAAAGCACATGAAAGAGCAAGTTTTCAACATATTTGTTGCCACACCAAATTTGTAGAAACCATTAAACTCATGACAAGACATGCACAAAATATCATTATGGCTGCCAACAAGCCATTGGAAAGAACAAGTGTTCATCATATTTGTGGCAACCCATAAATCATCCATGTGAAAGATCAATGAAACACGCTTGTCATAGGGGAAACCAAAAGCACCATCATGATTGCAAACAAACCATAAGCAAGAGAAAAATTTCAATTTGTTTGATGCAAAACATGAGAAAGAGTTGAGAGTTGGATTCAATCCACTACTCACGTTTATGCTCTCAAGAGGTCTTTTTGTCAACTCATGTTCAATTGAGGTTGACATCATATCATGAGGTTCAGTGCACACGAAAAGCCAAAGAAACAAATTGTGTGCATGGTATATGAACACATCATCCATCATGAAGTGTCTCTTCATTTGCATATCACCAACCACACAAAAATCAATTGGATATGACCTATGTAGATGGTCACTATGCAAAGTGAAGGATGGACCAAGATCCATAGGAGTAAACGAAAGATCTTCAAAATGTGAAAAAGCTATGGGGGCAATCTCATTATCAAGAAATTTATCATTATTGCAAACAACACATGTGAAAGAGAAATTTTTCAACATGTTGCATGCATCAATAGAACAAAATTTCAAGCATTTGTTGCAAAGCATGCAGAAAGCGTGAACATTGTTGTCAACAAACATTGGAAAAGAGCAATTGTTCGTCATGTTTGAGTTGACAAAGGGAAAGAATTGGAAACACTCATAATTAGGCATGTTCCTGGAAAAATCATCATAAATAGGTGATTCCACATGATCAACATTGGAAGTATCACATGGGAATAAAAATGTATCATATGATGCATCAATGAAATCATCCATAACATGCAAGCAATCAAAATTCATCATGTCCACTAGCGGGATCATGGTCACATCAACACCCATACCTTTGTTGTCCTTCTCATGTGAAGTAGGTGTTGAAGTAGGGGCCTCTATGTGGCCGACTCGTTCATCTTGATGTAGGCGTGTGGTGGCATCATCATCATCCATGAAAGCTAGTACAGAATGAGAGAACACACTAGAGGAAGGTGGTAAGTTGTTAGAATGCAAAGTGGCCTCACTTGACCTATCAACTACCTCTCTCAACTCATGTGGTGTATCACTCATTCCCTCAAAGTGAAAGCACTCAAACTCACATATGGTGGAGGCACACAACTCGCTCTCACTCAAGTGGGCTAAGTGGCACTCATTCTCACATGGGATTGGTACCATTTCATCACTTAAACACATGAGGGTAGGCTCGGTTTCCTCATCTCCACACGCCTCCAAGGTTGAAGGGAAACTCCCATGCTCAACCTTCTCGACCTCATCGCCTCCAAAGATGCATGCCATAGTTTGGCCATCCTCATTCAACGCATCCACCAATGTGATAGCATTGCTCATGCTCGCCTCCGTGGTCGAAGGGAAAATCCCATTCTCGACCATCCTTTCGTCGTCCTTATCTCCATTTGGGCACTCCCACATTATGTGACCATTGCCATCGCATATTGGACACGAGAGATTGGGACATTCTCGGGGATCATGGTCTTGGCCTTGGCAATTGTCACATATGCGTTTGTCCTTGTGCCATATGGGTGCCCAAGTGTCTCGACGATCTCTAGGGTGAGGTGGTGGCGATGGAGTGCGTTCATGGCGTCCACCATTTGAGCGATGAAGCTCTTGATGTTCATTCTTTTGGTACGCTCGAGGTGAGTGTGGACGGTGCACTTTATGGCGATGCCGATCATGAGCGTCGTGATGGTTTGTAGGTGGGAAAGCACGCCCACGTCTCATTCCATTGAGGGCGTCACCATTATGTTGGCTCGACTCGCTCTCACTTGATTCGATGCGGTGGTGGTGGTGATGATAATTCGAAAGATTTTGGCGGTTTTGGTGCTCATGGCGATGATGATGCTCTTGTTGAGGAGTAGGTTGTTCGTTATGGTTCGCATGCTCATGATTGTGATGGCGTGGTCTTGGAGGATGACAACGACGATGTCCTTGTTCATCAAAGTCATTCGCACCCAGTACGCCATTGTCATTAGCCAAGGGGTCATGACGATCGCGCGCGTTGTTGCGGTGGTGGTGATGGTATGCGTTCACGACGTTCATCATTTTGGTGAGGTTGTTCTTGATGCGCATTGGCATTGTTCGCGTGAGGCGCATGTGGTTATTCCACGTTATGACGAGGTCGTTCATGGGTGTCGCGCCTTGGGTTATGTTGACGTTCTTGTTGCGGATCTTCTTGGTGAGGGCCATGACGTCCATGATGTGCTTGTGTCGACCTTGAGGTGCTTCTTGTACGACTTGAGCGTGATGAAGAAGAGGCTCGTTGTCGCACAAGGTTGTTGAGAGCTTCGGTCACCCGCTCCATAGAATCTTCTTGCGCATGCATGCGGTCGTTGAAGTTGGCCTCTTGAGCTTGAAGACGGCGCTCGTAGCGTCCTAGGCCATCACGAAGAAGGTGTCGAAGACCAACAAACTCGGTATGTGTGACATAGCCATGATCACCTCGAAGTCCACTGTGGATTTCATCGTCCGAGCTTGAGCTTCCGTTTGTACTTCCCCTAAACATTTTCTCAAGAACAAGTGAGATATGTGGCAAGGAAAAACCAAGACAAACTATATCCCAAGTATAATGTGGCTTGAGAGGAGAGAATCCGGTTCTAACACCCCACACACACACTTATGAGGATAGAAAGGTATGAAGTGGCAACGGAAATCAAGCAAACTCGGCGAAAAGCATATTGTCAAAGCTAGAGAAAATCCACAATGATCAAGTTACCAAAGAAACTCCAACCACAAAGTATCAAGAAACACACACAAAAGCGAATGATGAGGTTGGGCGACCAAAGGGCGAGCACTCGAAGATAGACAACCTAACGAAGACTACGTGCTCAAATGTCACACCAACACGAGAGGGACGCTAGCTCAATTGCCTTTTGGTGGGCAACGGATTTGCACAAGTGTTAAACACTCACACTCACTTTGGCAGTTTCAGCTTTGTCGCAACCTACAAGAGATGATACTTGGCACTACTCATGTCTTTTCTTTTCTCTTCTCTTTTTTTTTTTTTGATTTTTTTGATTTTTGACGATGATTCCTTCTACTTTTGCTAGTGCCAAGATCTTTAACGATACACACTCGCCAATACTTGAAGACAATCACTCGACAAGTGCAATGCCTCGCAATATCAAAGAGCTAATCCGATAGGTCAAGGTACGCGAAAGGAAGAAGGGTTCACAACGGATTACAAAGTCGGGGAAATGTCGAGTCCTTGGTGTCGTCTTCGCTTGTCGTTGATGAAGTTGCTGCGGAAGCTTGCCGATGTTGTAGACGTTGCACACACCGGACAAGGACTCAAACAACAAAGGAGAAATGCCAAAACGAACCGAGGAAAAAGGAAGCAAAAGTGCTTTTTCTGTGAAACCGGCCTGGAGGCCGGCCTAGGCCGGCTGGGGGGCCGGTTGGGTCGGGTTGCTGGCCGGCCTGTGGCCCGGCCTGGGCCGGCTCTGCTGGCAGCTCGAGATTCCGCGATTTTGGGCGGAAAAAGCGACGAGAAAACCTCAATTTCGTGGGAAATTGGCAAAATTAAGGCTAGGGAACGCAAACAAGGGTGGAGGGGGTCCTAAACCAACAGATCCATGGATCAAAACTACCAAAAACTCATCAAATCGACCAAAGCGCTCAAATCCCAAAATGGCTATTTTTGGTGAAATTTTTCGAATTTCTCAAAAACAAATAAAAATTTGGTGTATTTTGGTGGAAACACAAATCAAATCCATGGCAACCTAGAGCTCTGATACCATATGATGAAGTTAGGGACTTCTAGGGTTGCCCGATCTTCACGGATTGACGGCGGGAGTGGACGAACGCACGCAAGAACACGAGGAACACGAAGAACACACGAAGAACACAAGAACACACACGATACAAGGACCGTTTCCCTTACCGGTCGGTCCAACTGGCCCAATAGAATCCATACGAGGGTGGGAGATCGGCAAGTAGATACAAGAAGGGATCTTGGATGGTTGTTTCTCCAACGGTCAACCAAACCGCTCCAATAAAGTCACCCGAGGATGAAAGATTGGCAAGTAGTCAAACTACAAGTAGAGGTCTTGAATCCACTAGAGGGATCTTCTCCACAAGGGAGGCCTTGGTTCATCTCCATTGGAAGAAGAGAACACTTTGAGAAGAAGGAGCACATCTCTACTCTAATCTCAAATCATAGTCTAACCCTAACCCTAGGCAGCCAAGGGGTATTTATAGTCTTAGTACAAAACGAGTGGAAGACACACGGGAACGGATAAGGCTGGCGGGAAGACCGGCCTGGGGGCCGGCCTAGGCGGCTGGGAGACCGGCTCGGCACTGGCGGAGCTCAGTGACGGCCAAACTGGGCCACGGCCTGCCCTGGTTTTTTGCAAAAATCAAATCAACTAGTAGTATTTAGCAAAAGATGTCCAGCCCATCAGCGCACTAACGCAGTCCCGAAAGCTAGCCCAACTACCCTAGCCCACTAAGCATTAACGCACCCATCCCATGCCACACACACGAGTACACGATGCACAGATCAATCCATCTCTCTCTACCTTATCTCCTAGTACAGAACAGATCGATCCACCCTCGCACGTACCTCTCCAGCTCTCCTTCTTCCTCCTGCCGTCGACCATGCCAGCGCCCTCGTGGCCCTCTCCTTCTTACTCCCGCCGTCGACTAAGCCAGGGCCCTCGCATCGCCGCCGCTCCCTTCCTCCGCCGCCGCCGCCGCTCATCTTGCGCCGTCGGCCATCGTCACCGCCGCCGCTCATCTTGCGCTGCATCTCGCGCGACGGCTAGCAGGCCCAACATCCTCACTGCCTCCGGCGACGGCCAGCAGAGGCGGGTGCCATCCGGACTCACAAGTCAATACAGAACCACGGCCATGGAGGAAGATGGTTAGGTCTAGCAATTTCGACACGAATTAGACAAGAAAAGAAGGAGAATGGGGGGAATCGGTGGAGGACAAGCTGCAAGCAGCAGCGCCGCCCGCAGCCTGGGGGCGGCTAGGCATGGCCTCACGGGCAGGGCACCGGCCGGAGGTCCAGCAGCCCGCAATTGAAGCTGCGACCGAATCGATCCCCATTATTCTCCAATTTCCCTACTCAGGTACTTCTCCTTTGTTTTCCCAAATTTTTGGACAGCAATTTGATGGCATGGTGCCAGTGCACAGTTGATTGTTCACTGATTTTGTTGTTCAATTTTGCAGCCATGGGAAAGGCAATTCAGAGAAGAATTGATTTTGTTTTGAAAAGAAAAAGAGATGACATTAGTGAAGCTGAAATGATCCGGTAGCACCAGCAGATGATCCATTGCCCTTGCTTGAATTGGAACAACGGCAAAAAATATTTCTGCTCATTTTTTGTGTGCTTTCTTACAGCTTGGCCCGCCCATGATTTTTTCTCGAGCTCTGCCACTGCGGCTCGGTCTGGCGGTGGCCCGGCCCTGGGGCGGCCTAGGCCGGCTGTGAGGCTGGCTGGCGCTGGCGGGTGGCCGGCCAGGAGGCCGGCTGGCTCTGGAGGACGCCCGGCCCTGGACGGCTAGGAGGCCGGCTGGCCAGTCTTCGCCGCTTCTTCTCCTTCGTCTTGGCGCTTTCTCCTCCTCTTCCATGCGTACGCCTTGGATGGTCTTGACTCTTTGGTTTCCTCGGCATCTTCCCGGATGGCCGTACTCATCATGTGATACCTAGCATAACAAAGGGGTAGATGCTCAAGTAGAATACCATCCAAAGGAGCACGAAATGGGTTCTCATAGAGGAAGGAGTTCACCTTTAAGCTCAATGTCGCCTTGTGATATGTTGGAGTGCTTGACATGGTGATGGACGTGACTCGGGCTACATCAGAGGGACGCGGCGGAGCTCGCTGGGGAGGTGGTGCTTGTCGCGGGAGGGCATCCGGTTGGCGGGGGAAGTTTCCTAGTGGAAGTTGGGCTTCACACGGACACGAGATTTGATTTGGAAGTTTACCAGGTTAATCCACCTGTTTTTTCTACCATGACCGTATCAAACTAGTACTTGTACCAATCCCACGATCCACGATCCACGATCCACGGAATCATAAGAACTGACGCGCTACTCTGTCTCGCGATTAATCACTAACGAATCTGCCGTGCGCGAGCCACATGGAAACACGAGTGGATCAGCAACAGTCCGTGGACGATCCTTCGTCGGCGGCGGCCGCGTACCCTCGCTGGGTTTTGCTCGAGTACTTCCGGGACTGCGACGATCCGGACGCCAAGACCGTGGCGCACGCTCGCACCTCCAAAGGCCGTCCTATCCGCGTCTCCTTCCGCCTTGCAGCGCCCCCGGCAGTGTCGCAACTATGCCTGGACAGCCCCGGCCTTCCGGACTGCGTAAGCATCTCCTCTCATGTCATCGTGGCCCATGGGGACTCCGTCCTCGTCGAAATCGATACAAGGGACGATTATAGTGCTTTCGACGACAGAGTCACGTCCGACTACTTCCTCTACTGTACCGGCGACGCTGCTACAGGCCCTCCTGACCACCGACGCTGTCGCTGCTGCCCCCTTGCTACCTCACCGGGCAAATAGAGGGGAGGCGGAAAAATAAGCGCTATATGGATGTTCATGCCATCGCACTCCTGCGCCGCGACCACGACGATGTGCTGGTGGCGGCGCTGAATTTCCTTTTGAAGAATGAAGAGTCACGAGAGCCGGTGGAGGCAGAGCTCTACCTGCTCAGATCCGGCGAGTGGGAGCTCAAGCGGCTGACGGTCATCCACGAGGAGGGCAAGTAGCAGGAGGTTTCCTGCTGGCACACCGACAAGGCCGTCACCGTCGGTGATCGGTTCTTATTCTGGGTGGACTACTGCCGCGGAATCATCTACTCCGACGTGTGGGAGGAGACGCCCAAGCTCATTACGTGTCTCTTCCCGTGAAGCCCGGCCCCAGGAGGAACCACGGTCAAGGGTCATCCAACCGAAGCGTATGCGCCACGGACGGCGGCTGCGTGGTGAGGTTTGTAGAGGTCTCCCCCGCTGCTGTTGTGGCTGCCCTGACACCACCACCTGTGCGCGCTCTAGCTACGCCTTCACCATAACCATGTGGGCACTCAGGATGGATGACATGACGACGTGGGACAAGGTCAGTGTCGTCGACTCTGACGAGCTCTGGTCCCTACCTGGCTACCATGGGGTCGTACCTCCCATTAGGCCGGTGTACCCCACCGTGAGCCTGGACGACCCCAACGTGCTCTACTTCACAGTTCAAAAGAACAAGTACCACATGGACGACGTCGAGGGCGACATTGCGATGCAGCTGATTGAGTTTGACACGAGGCTTATGGAGTTGCGCTCCATCTTCTACTACGATGATGAATACTGCTACAGCTTCGACATTGCCGCCTCCACGTTCTCCCAGTACTTCGACGCCTCCTCCTGTAGCCGTGCCTTGGTAAGACAAAAATACATTGATGTGGAAGCACCAGTGACGCCATCGAAATTGATCTTGCCAAGGGTAGCTGCCATGGCTTCTCCCGAAGAGATGTTGGCGATGCTGCGGGGGATACCTGACTTGGCGCCTGTTGAAATGCTGAAAGCGTATGGCGTTTGACAAGGGTATACATCTCGGGTACCCTACCGTGAGGGTACCTGGTGCACGTGGCGACTAAGGCCCAATAGTGAAGAGCCTATTCGAAGCCCAAGACCAAGGCCCAAGAAGTTGGAGTACCCTCCAAGATTAGTCATAGGCATAGTCGGTTTAGGCTTTCCTTACGTGTAAACTAGGTCGGTTATGAACTCCCGAGACCCAGCCTATTTAAAGGCTGGGAGGGGTGCCGATCTAGGACCAAGCCATACTCAAACCACCAAAGCTCTAGCGAGATCGACATCTCGCCGGAGCCTCCTTGTAACCACATAATCTCACACGATCAATAACAGACAAGCAGGAAGTAGGGTCTTTACCTCCACCCGAGGGGCCTGAACCTGGGTAAATCTTTGCCTCTGCTTGTCAGCCGACGAAAATATCAGTACTACCACGTTCTCTCCCCATAATCTCAACCCTAGGTCCTTAACCATGGGATTTGATGAGTGTACCCCTCGTCAATTGGCGCCCTCTGTGGAAAGAATAGTGTTGGACTCACGGTTTCTTTGGTTCCATCGGAAAACGGCGACTCGCCGATCGGATCTACAAACGGCAATTCACCGGCTGCATCAACAAACCAGAACTCGCCGACTCGGGCAGCACACGTAATTCGCCGACTCACTCGACAAACGGCAGCACGCCAGCTTCACCTGCAAAAAGCACATCAGATCCACTGATGGATTTTCGAGCCACACTCGCCAGAATTCCAGAGACCTTCTCCGATCTCGATTCAGGTTTGGGTTTAACCGTTGGTTCGTTCAATTTTTTCGTCAACAAGCTTGGTGTACAGGACTTGACAGATCCATGCCAACTCACGACTGCCGCACCCGAGATTCCATCGGTCGCGGCTCCTTCGACTGCGGATCCATCAACTGCGTCCATACCATCGTCGATCCTCCAAGCTTGCTCGTCTGCAACAACCATGTCCACACGAGAGATCAACGAGCTCATTGAAGAACTCCAAGGCGAGGAGGCCGAATCAGCATACCGCACAAACGATCCCGAGCTCGATCTCCCACTCGAGGATAGTTTCGACTGCGGGATCTCCCTCAGCGACTTTGATGAGCCTGAAACTCATATCGACAATTACGTCGACTCCGAGATCTGCACCAACAACAACCTCGACTTCGAGATTCATAACAACTTCACCGACGCCTAGATGAGCATAGGCGATGAAGGCATCGACGGCGAGATCCGTCCAGACGGACCACTCGATGGGCATATCGACTCCGACATGAGCCTTGATGACGATGTTGAGTCCATGATGGGACTCGAAGACACATACACATACCCTCGGGTGATACCCCAGCAGGTCTACGTTGCCTTCGCCGCGGAATCATCTGATGCTGCGGCCAGTCGCAGGCCTACAGAGTTCCCGTGCACGGTTACTATGCCGGACGGAGTCACAAATCTCACAATTACTGCTGAGATGGCAGCAAAAGCAGATAAAGTTATCAAGGAGTGCACAATGATGCCAGCAGACGCAACGCGGGAGGAGATGCTGACCTTCCAGTACTTCAACTGGCAGGAATCACTTCGACTGAAGCAGATAAGAGCGACACTCGAAGAACGCAAAAAGCAGGCTAGCTTGTCAAGTGTGCGCAGAAGACAGCTCTCTCTGAGCTCCACGGGCGAGCAGACACAAGACCCAGATCAAGGCTGTCACACCTCTCGCCGGACGAGAGGGCGGCACTCACCCGCAACTTAGGCAACTCTTTCATGACATACGACGAGGAGGGAGTGCCAGTACCCAAAACAGCTGCGGGTGCTCTCTTTACCGCTGCAGCATACCTAGAGGCAATCAAGCCTCCAGCTGATGACCCCAATGCAAAACTACATCGCCAACAGATCAAATCACTCGCCTTAGCGGCAAAGGCCATACGCCAAATTCCAAAAACTCCAGGGGGAGTCGAGACCGTGCCCTAGTTGACACGTGTCGTGAAGAGCATGGCCGAAGGCGCAAGCATTCAAAACGTCACTACGACGACGACAGACCCGAGTTCATGGTGGCTGGGTTCTCCACGCCCCGCAACGACCAAGACAGAAGCGACCGACGATCAGAAGATCGGCGGGACAGTCGAGATGATCGGCGAGACAGTCGAGATGATCGTCGAGACAGTCGAGACCGCGACCAACGCAGTGATAGCTACAAAAGGAAGGACTGGCGCAAGTCACGATCCGGAGCACAATCCGAGCGATCATTTGAAGAAAAGATGGATGCTGATTGCGGATTCCACCTGTACAAGGGGAAGATGGAACAATGCGCTCCAATCACTCGATGAGAAACTGCAGGGAGTTCGACCAAATGGCGACTAATTACATAAATCTCAGAAAGGCAGCAGCCACACCCGCACCCGTAGCTGCGCCGCAGCCAGCCAATGTACCCGTTCTGATGCCGCCACCACTACCACCACAGCCTGCAGCAGGCGGTAACATCGCGGGTGCCATACAACAAGTGCCTCGGTGGACGGAACCTCAGTAGCCTCCACTCCAAGGGCAGATGTACATGATACAGAAAGGTCGCCCTTCCAACAGGAGCAAAAACTTCACACTCGACAAGTAAACATGGCGGTCATGTCACCTCCCGCCGTAACAGAATTCCTGAAAGGATCTGAAACCGCAATAAGCTTCAGCAGAGAAGACCACCCGCCATCGGTAGTTCGTCCAGGGCACTCTGCTCTGGTACTCGACGCACAAATTGGAGGCTACGCCATGTCCCAAGGTCTTCATGGATGGTGGCAGCGGCATAAACATCATCTTCGCAGACACGCTTCGCAAAATGAACAGGTGAGTCGAAAACCTGCCAAGATCTTCAAATACCTTCCACGGTATCGTCCCAGGCAAAGCAATAAGCCCAGAAGGCACCATACAACTCGACGTAACGTTCGGGGACAAGAACCACTTCAGGACAGAATCGATTGAGTTCGAAGTTGTCGACTGGAAGTCACAATACCATGCTATACTTGGACGCCCGACGTTCGCTCGATTCATGGCGGTGCCACACTATGCATACCTCCAGTTAAGATGCCTGGACCAAAAGGAGTGATCACAGTCAAGGGAAACTTCCAAAAGTCTGACTCTTGCGACCGAGAGTTTAGCAAAATCTCTGAGATGTTCGGCATGGAAGCAACACTCGCTGATCTAGCGGTCTCAACGATCGAACACTTATGCCGGAGCACAAAAAGGTGGCAGTCAACAGAGCATTCAATGCCACCAATGACACAAGATCGCATCAGGTGCACCCGACTGACCCGACCAAAACAATCAATGTCTCGTCGAGTCTGGCTATCGCATAGGAAAGCGCGCTCGTCGAATTCCTCAGTGAGAACTGGATATATTTGCATGGTGTCCAGCCGACATGCCAGGTATTCTCAGGAATTCGCCGAGCACTCTCTCCAATTATTTCCAGATGCTAAACCAGTCAAGCAAACAATGCGCCACATATCCGGCCCAAAAAGAACCGCAGTCGAAGCCGAAGTCGACAGGCTACTCGCAGCAGGTTTCATCAGAGAGATCAAGAAATCACAATGGGTAGCCAACCCCGTACTCGTAGAGAAGAAGCACACAGATATCCTTCGGATGTGCGTAGATTTTACAGCACTCAATAAATGATGTCCAAAGGATCACTTTCCACTACCTCGAATCGACCAGATCGTCGACTCCACCGCCAGGTGCGCTCGCTTGTCCTTCCTGGATGCTTACTCGGGTTACCACCAGATAAGGATGAAGGAAGAGGATGAAGAGAAAATGGCGTTCATAACCCCACTCGGGTCTACTGCTACACAACAATGCCTTTCGGGCTCAAGAACGCAGGCACAACTACCAGCCATGATGCAAGACTGCCTCAAGAAGCAAATTGGGCGAAACGTCCAGTCTACTAGATGACATTGTTATCACAACAAGGAAGGAAAACACGCTACTCGATGACTTGCGAGAGACGTTCGCAAACCTCAAACGCTTCCACATCAAGCTCAGCCCGAAGAAGTGCAACTTCGGCGTTCCAGCCGGCAGCTCTTGGGGTATCTAGTCTCGCTCGAGGAATCGAGGCAGACCCGGAAAATACAGGCCATCTTGACGATGCAAAGGCCTTCAAAGCTCCATGATGTGCAAAAGTTAGCGGGTTGAGTGGCAGCACTCAGTCGATTCATCAGCAAGTTAGGCGAAAAAGCACTCCCGTTCTATCGACTGATGAAGAAAGCAGATAAATTCGAGTGGACGCCAGAAGCCGAAGCAGCCTTCACGGACCTCAAGCGAGTCCTCACAAGCCCTCCAATCCTCGTCGCACCAAGGGAACGCGAGCCACTATACCTATATTCTCCGCAACTAACAGGGTGGTGAGCACCGTACTGGTGGTCGAACGCAGGGAGGAGGGACACACCCAAAGCATACAACGTCCAGTCTATTACTTGAGTGAAGTGCTTACATATCAAAGCAGTGGTACCCGCGCTATCAGAAGCTGGCTTACGCCGTGTTCATGTCCTCAAGGAAGCTGACGCACTACTTCGCAGAGCACCCGATCACTGTAGTTAGTACCTCAGGGATCGGGACATCCTCACAAACCCCAATGCAACTGGGCGAGTCGCAAAATGGCTCATCGAGCTAGCACCACGAGACATCAATACGATTACCGAAGACCATCAAAGCACAAGTCTTACCTGACTTCCACACCGAGTGGATCGAAGCTCAGTTGCCAGGAGCACCAGATGTGTCCAACTCATGGACTATGTACTTTGACGGCTCAAAGAAGAACAAAGGCGCAGGCGCAGTGTCATCCTCATATCACCAAAAGGCGACAAACTTCGCTATATCCTGCAGATGGAATTCGAGTTACCATCCAATAACGAAGTTGAGTACGAGGCCTGATCCATGGCATGCAGATGGCCAAAGCTCTCGGGTGCACTCGACTGATGATCTACGGTGACTCGAATCTTCTGGTACAACAAACAATGAAGGCCTGCGATGCAATCGCAGATAACATGATCGCCTACCGTGACCTGTACAATCTCATGGAGGGCAGCTTTGAAGGCTGCGAGTTGCGACACATAGGGCGCGAGAGTAACGAAGAAGCAGATAAGCTAGCCAATATTGGCGCGACCAAAGCACCAGTTCCACCTGGTGTCTTCCTCGAGCGCATCGAGCACAGTCCATCAAGAAGAAGCGAACATCTCCTACATCAGCTGCACCAGCAAAGAGCAAAGCACCTAGCACAGCGGACCCGCCAGTCGAGGTACTCCTCATTGAGCCAACCTGGACTCAACCTTTCCTCGCATACATACTCCGCGGCGAGGTACCTGAAGACATAACAGAGTCGAGACGCGTCACTCGATGATCTAAAGCATACACCGTCATCAACGCGAACTATACAAGCGCAGCGTATCAGGTATGTTCCAACGTTGCATAGCATTTGAAGATGGCCAAGCCATCCTTCGGGATATTCATGCAGGTACCTGCGGCATCATGCCAGCAGTCGATCACTCGTAGCCAAAGCCTTTCGCGCAGGCTTCTACTAGCCCACAGCACTAAAAGACGCGGAGGACATAGTCAAAAGGTGCATCGGCTGTCAAAAATTCGCCACAAAGCCGCACGCACCCGCATCGGCGTTGAAGACAATACCATTGGCCTGGCCCTTCGCCCAATGGGCATACTCACCTTCTGGTGGCGGTCGACAAGTTCACCAAGTGGATTGAAGCAGTCCCTATCACAAGTTCGACTGCCACTACAGCAGTCAATTTCGTAAATCCATCATATACCGCTTTGGTGTGCCAAGTAGTATCATCACTGATAACTGTACAAACTTCACGGCTGAGGAATTCCGATCCTTCTGCAAAGAGCAGGACATTACGCTCAATTATGTATCTGTGGCACACTCGCAATCCAATGGCCAAGTCGAAAAGGCCAATGGACTTGTGACGAGCGGAATCAAGAAACGCCTCCTGGTGCCACTCAAAAGGGCCACGGGTGCTTGGTCGAAGAACTCCCGTCTGTGCTATGGAGGCTACGCACAACACCCAACGACTCAACACAATTGATGCATCTACTTTTCCAAGTACTTTGCCTCATAATTTGCTCCGGAATCTTCATATTTGAATAAAACTGCTGAATCTGACGCTGTTTTTAGCAAAGTCTCTTCTCTGGCTATTTTTGCAGGAAATTAAATCGGGGAAAAATACCACGTCAATTTTTATGGAAAAGGAAGGACAATGGACAAAGATGGACACAAGGAAGCGCTCGAGGGCCAAAAGGGGGGTCCCACGCGGCCCCTGTACCTGGCCGCGTGGGCCCACCCAAATGGGCCTCGGGCACCGCCTCGCCTTCGGTCTTCGACGTACCCCCTCATATATACAGAAAAGTGCTGCCCTAGAGGAGAGGAGTTTTCGCGAAACAGAACGCCGCCACCATCACGATCTTCGTTTCGGGGACAGATTGATCCAGGATTTCTCCTCCGGTGGAGGGATCCGGAGGCCGTCTTCACCGCCTTCATCACCGCCTTCATCTCCATCGACCATGAGCCCCTTCACCATCACCATGTGTGAGTAGTCCGCTGTAGGCATGTGAGGTGGATGGGGATTGGATGAGATTGATCATGTAATGCTACCCGTTGTTCGGGATTTTAGGGTTTTATCTTGAGGATACTTTTGTATTGTGTTGATGCACTCTTGCTATGTTTAATGCTTGCTACTAGGGCCCGAGTGGCATGATTTCAGTACTGAACTTATATTGCCCCATCATATATTTGAGTTTGGTATTTATCTGCAAAGTGTATCACCTGCTATTATGTTGAACCTGCGAACCCTAAACGTGACATATAGGGAAAACAAGGGGGAGATGTTTTAGTTTGAGGATTCTATGTGTTCATGAAGTGTTAATGCATTGTTCCGGTCTATTCGAAAGGGTAGACCTTAATTACCTGTAGTTCCAAGTTGGCCCCGGTGAAATGGGCAGGTTGGACAATAGATGTTGTGCAAATTCTCTTGGTTAGTACGCACAACTAAATATGGAACACATACCTACATATATCGGAGTTAGAGATAGGTCCCATTGTTATTTGTTTCTTATTATATGATCAATCTCATTCTTGCAACACCCCGCTATCACCTCATGCCTACGTTTTAAATCTCTGAGTTACACTTTCACTTTTCCGGTGAAAACTGGGAAACACTTGTTCACTGCTACTGTTCTGCTTGTTACTTGAATCATACTACTGCCATCACTATTACTGCTGCAAGTTATTGATATACAGGTGTGGTTGAGAGTGACGCCTCAATTGCCAAGGTCTTATTGATATTCTTGTGTTCCCATCGAGTCGAACTATAAATTTGGGTAATACTTCCCAACGAAGACTTCAGCGATCCCCTATACTTGTGGGTATCAAGACGTTTTCTGGCGCCGTTGCCGGGGAACCTAGCTTTATTGGTAAGACAACTTGTTATCATCTATTTGCTGCTTTTGCTTGTTCCTAACCATGGGAAAGGAAAAGACTACTCCGAAGGAAGTGAGGCCTTCAACTACTCGCAGAGGTACGGATTTGCCAAGTAGGCCAAACTTTTCACCTAATGTTGCTTCTGCTGTTGCTCCTAAGAAAAAGGAAAGGTTTTATCTAGTTCACCATTGTCTAAAATGTCTACTAGTAATGAAAATGATTTATTATGTGGTAGCATAGACAAAGAAGTGACACCTGAAACATCTGAGATAACTGAAACACCTGAAAATCTGGAATCTTCTACTAATGAAAATGTGGAATCTGAGTTAGAAGATAATGAATACTGTGATGATGAATTTGAAACTTCTTCTGAGGAAGAGGAGGCATTTACTATGGCTTTTATGAATTCTGACTTTGATAAATTGGATAAACTTGATAGCTATAAAAATTCTCCTCTTGATGGATATTTTCCTATTACTGAGAAAATGAATGCTCCTGCTATTAAAATTAAAGATAAAGATTATGAGTTTAGTGTTGATCCTGAAATAATTGAAAAAGCTGAAAAATATAAGTTTTATGGTAGAGAGGATGAGTTTCCTTTTGAACACATTGCTGTCTTGCATGACTTATCTGTGTTATTTGGTAAAGATGAAATCCATCAACGCTACTATTTCTTAAAGCTGTTTCCTTTTACTTTGGGAGGAAGTGCTAAAACTTGGTATAATCGTTTAGAACCTGGATGTATTACTAGCAAGGAAGAATGTTTGCAGGTATTCTATAATAAGTATTTCCCTGCTGATAAGATTCATGGTTTGACTGTTGCGATTAGCAACTTTTCACAGAAAGAGAAGGAGGATTTACCCCAAGCTTGGGGGAGGTATAGTAAGATGGTTAGGAAATGTCCTACCCATGGCTTCAAGAGTAATGAAATACTTGATATATTTTACAATGGTCTAACCGAAAACACCAGAGGCTATCTTGATGGTATTGCAGGTAATGTTTTCAGGGAAAGGACCGTTGATGAAGCAACTGAGCTATTGGAGACTATCTCTAGGAATTATGAAGACTGGAATATTGAAGAGATATTTCCGGAGAAGAAAGGAGGCATGCTCAAATTGGATAACGAAACAATGAAAGAAGCTTCCAAGGCTATTAAAGAGAAGGGAATTAAAACCTCTCATCTTAAGGAATTATCTGAAATGGGTGTTAAACTTCCTGATGATCAACCATGTTTTCCAATTCAAGTCAATGCTATTAGCTCCATAAAAGGTAATGAAAAGGTAACACCTCCTGTTGATGTATCCTACATGAATGATTTTGCTTATCATCATAATCCTGAGGAGCATAATATTAGAATGACTATTATGGAGAACTCTCACAAAATTAAATCTCTTCGAGAAAGTTTACATGCTAGTGTGGGAGAGGTAAAAAGAATTGTTAAACACTGTGAGATGATGAATAATCAAGTTGAACAAATGGTTTCTCTTCAAAATCAATTGTATGAAAGTCTTATGGTGAAGAAACAGGTTTGTGGAGTTAACACTAGGGGAGGTGCAAGTACTCAGGATCCTGATTTTCCTGAAGGCCATCCCAAGAGAAAAGAACAAGAAGCTCTCAAGAAGAAATCTTCTGCAGGAAAATCTCCCAATGAAAACAAGGACATTGATGACTCTGAAGAGCAAGATAAGGATATTTCTATTTCTGATGCTGAGACTGAAGATAATAATAATGAAGAAGAAGAATCACCTTCACCTGAAGAAGAGCCACAAGAGGATGAAAATATTGAAGAACCTGAACCTAATGATAAAGAAGACCCTCCACCATCTACTGAGAAGAATAAGAAGAAGAGCCATCCTAATCCACAAAGAGGTAAAGATAGGGATCCGTGGGTACAAAAACCCATACCATATCCCCAAGAGGTAATAAAAACTTTGGATGATGCTAGATTTGAGAAATTCTTTGAGTTGATTAAGTCTTTGTGTTTGCAAATTCCTCTTGTTGATGCTATTAAAATCCCTCCATATTCCAAATACATGAAAGACATTGTGACTAATAAAAGAAAGATTCCTACTGATGCAATAACTGCTATGCTTGCTGAATATTCCTTTAAAGGGAAAATGCCTGAAAAACGTGGTGATCCTGGTATTCCAACTATTCCTTGTCATATTAAAGAAACTTATGAAATATGCTCTATGTGACTTAGGAGCTGGTGTTAGTGTTATGCCTTTTTCTTTATATAAGAAACTTAACCTAAACAAATTGGTTCCAACTGAAGTATCATTACAAATGGCTGATAAATCAACTGCTGTGCCTATAGGAATATGTGAGGATGTCCCTATCTCTATTGCTAATGTGTTAATCCCTACAGACTTTGTTGTGTTAGAAATGCCTGAAGATGATAATTTGTCTATTATTCTTGGAAGACCCTTTTTAAACACTGCAGGGGCTGTTATAAATTGCACTGAGAGCAAGGTAACATTCAATGTCAAGGGAAATGAGCACACTATCTATTTTCCTAAGAAGAAATCTGTTACTATGGTAAGCCAGAGTGTGAACTCCATTAAAAGGAATACTCTTATAATAGGAAGCTTTGAGTTTGCATTGCCACCTCCTGAACCAAAATATGCTATCTTAATGATTGGAACTATTCCAATCAAATATGAGGTGACTTGAAATTGCTCAGAAACATATAAAATAAAGAATCATGTGTTATATCTTTTACATATTATTAATGAGACTTGATCAACCTCATTACTAATGTGAAATGATGCAAACTTGATTCCCATAAAAATTTATTGCATTTTTAGTTTATTCATTATAGAATTTTTAGATATTACATGGATATAATTATTTCAAAGTGCAGAAATTCCAGCATAAAGTTTGAAAAATTCTGTTCAGAAAATTTCTCTAAAAATTCCAGAAAAATTGGAGGTAAGTTATTTTACCAGAGGAACTAACAGCCAAAAGGGAGACACCAGAGGGCCACCAGGGCCCAAAAGGGGGTGTCCCACGCGGCCACAGTACCTGGCCGCGTGGGACCCACTATTTTGGCCCACAGAGGGGGTTAGGTGAGTATCCAGTGCCCATCTCCTTCCCCTCGACAGGAAACCAGCCCCAGGTATTTTTCCCAAATTTTCTCGAGCTCTCTTCCTGCTATCCTTGGATCTCCAAGTTTAGGGCAGATTTTTCAAATCTGTTTGGTGGGATTGCTCATTGGTATGTGACTCCTCCACTCATCCAATTACTTTTTGTTCTTATGCCTCATGCATGAAGTATTTTGCTGCACTAGGTCACCCTTTTATGCTTAGGAAATCCATAGATTCAAGTTTTTAGTTGATATTGATGCATGATATTGATGTGGAGACTATTTATGGATGGCTTAATGTTGTTTTAAGGTGTTACATCTTGATTTTTGTTGAATATTGTTTTTGGGCAGCAAGGTATCATGTTTAGCAAGGGCAAGCATTGCTTGGGATGAGCCCAAGACCAAGAAGAAGAGTGCAAAGTCTCCCTCAATTATGATGACCACCATCTTGGGAGGATGATGCAGTCTTTGTAGGGGAGAAGTGAAGATCCATACAACAAGATGGCAAGATCCCTATGTTCTTGAGCAATGGGGAATCAAAGAGGACTTCGACACCTTCGCTGCTACAACTGGTTTAATTCGGTTTGCTCAGAACCCACAAGATACATATGAGAACTCTCTCGGGAATTTCTCTACATTCAGGTTTGAGGGACCGGAGCCCTACAAGCACAGGAAGAAAAGTAAGGCACCTTCTCTTACCTTTGTTTGCAAATTCACTATGAGAGGTGAGCGCCTTGTTATGTCTCTAGGGGAATTTTGCAATGCTATTGGTGTAGAAAATTCAGGGAGTTGGAGTGAAACTCGTGCTGATACCAACCATGAGCTTGTTGAGTTTTGGCATACTATATCTGTAAACTCTCATGATAGATTAAATAGGGGTAAATTTACTCATATACAGCACCCAAGTTTGAGATATTTTGCGTTGTTTCTTGCAAGAGGATTTCTTGCTAGGGATAACAATTCTGCTTGCACTGGACCAATGGTTTATCTACTAAAATGTGCAAAAGAAAATACACCGTGTGAATATAACTTGGGAGTCATACTTGCTAGATCTTTGCATACTGCTGTGAGTAGAAATATTACTGATCAAACTCCTATTTATGCTGGTGCTATTGCTACTATGGTGTACAATCTATTATATTATTAAGACAACAAACAATAAACGGTGAAGATTCAATTACTTATACATTATAGTTGAATGCCCGTGCGTTGCTACGGGATATAAAGTTGTAACCGACATGTTGTTCTGTACTTACGAAATCACGAAACCAAATGAAATTGATCAAAATTAGAAAAAGATAGCACATACAATTTAATCTAATTGAGAAAATCTACTTTCATCTCATTAAATAATAAGGAGATTAACATAAGTTTGTAAGCCCAAAAAAGTGAAATCGAAGAAAAGTTAAGAAGGTGGCTTCCCTTGGGTTGCCACGGGTTTAAGATAAAATTCATCCGCGTGCATGTAGCATGCGCAAAAATAAAATGCACACAAATATTAAGTCGAGCTCCGTATCAACGCGACGCTCTAGTTCTTCTCGCCGTGTCGCCTCCTCCTCAAAGATCGTCTTTGTTTCAGCGTCCCAATAGAATTGCATCCCTGTTACCACCGTGCCGATTAGTGTCCCCCTGAATGTTGAGTCGGACGCGCTGGTCGGAGGAGGGGGCTGGTTGGATTTCTCAGGGAGTACATATGAACTGTACTATGGACCAGAAATTGAATGCATGTGTCATGGTGACATACGTAAGGAGATGTATGTGATTTTTTAGAAAGAAAATGATGCACGTATACATATACAATACCTTCTCCCGTATGTCTACCAATCTATGAATACTTTCTCCCGCTGCACACGTACATGTTCGTTCTGTCAGCCAAGCTTTTTATTATTTTTTGTCATGGAACGACTCGATTGCTGGCTAGCTAGCTGCCTATAGCTCCTGGTAACACACGCTCTGCTTCGAGACAGGAAGAAATTCACGTACGTGCGCATGCCTGGCTAGCTAGATTATTTTTTCTTCAGGGATATTTTGACTGGGCCGGAATAACAGGGCCGAAAGCAGTGCATGGGCCATAGGTTACGAGCGAGCAGACTCGATGGTGCGAAACGATTCCGGAGCTGCGTGGTTTTATCTGTGGTGGCGACATACCAAATTAACTACCAATCATGATTCACTACGGGTTCGTACAAATTTCGGTTCAGCGAACGGGGAGTTGGGACGTATTTTCACGGATCGGTTAGGACGTACCACCGCCCCGAACGTACCATCACGGCATCTACCAATATTATAGATAGAATAGACTAGCAAAAGTGCCCGTGCGTTGCAACGGCTTTGAAATAAATTAGTGCGTGTTCGATCATAAGCATGGAATACAACTGTGTTAACTTGTTTTGTTTAAACTATTTGAATTTGATTTAAACTATTTGAAATAGGTCTCGCTGCTATTTTTTATTAAATATTTTTAAGACCGGAGAGTTTCACGACATAAAATTTAATTTTTTCAGTTAATAGGATAAAGCGAATATCTCATCTGCTGGTCGGTCCCGGTGAAGTTGCTGCTCCCTGTGTACCAAACCTCCGCGTGCCAGGCTCTGCTTGACTCTTGCCAAGAGAAGACGATATCGAAAACAATCGGCGAGAACTCATGCCGGGCTTGCCGGCCAAGCCGACACACATCATACTGGAAGTCTGAAACTTGGTCGATCTGTTGTATGGGACATACTAAGCCGGCTAGCTAGCTGATGGATTTATCGATTAAGCTCATGGTCGGCTCATGGGCGAGTACCTTCTTGCGAGGACCTGTAGACGTAGATGCAAAGCTATCCACGAAGCAACCTGGGGATATACAAAGCTGGCTGGCTAGCTAATGAGTTGATCGATTATGCTCTAGTACTTTCCGCAGAGGACCTGCACCCTGCCGGAGTTGGATGCAACGTTAGGTCTGGTTGGCAAGCTTATGGATTGATCGATGATAACGGAACGCCCTAGGCCCATCGGCCATCTCTAGACTTTGGTCATGCTGGTAGTCTCATACGCCTCGCCAAAACGCCGTATCGCCTGTGCTGGCTCTCGCAGGCCCTGCATGCCACCGCTGCTAGCTGCTGCTTCTGTCCACTCTCCCTTCGTCCGTCCTCCTTCTCTTCATGTTCGCCGTCGGGAGAACTGTCACCAGCAGGAATCCGGCAGACGACTCAGATTACACGACTCAGATTACACAGCTGAAAGCTCCGGAGACGGCTCTGTCCGCTTGACGGGTGCGGCGGCGGGCACATGATTCGGCTGCGCTGAGTAATACGATGAAGGCGACGAGCCGACGAGTCTCGCCTTTGCCTTGGGCGACGTGCGTACGTATTTTCTGTTGTGGGTGCCTCCGATCCTTTGCTTTATAGCAGCAGGCCAGGCCTAAGGCGGTGCGGTTGGCGCGTGTAGTACCCGTGCTGGACTCAGTTATAATCAGAATATCAGATCGTTTTGCAAACGGTTTTTAAAACGAACCGCTGTATATGACTTATGGGTGGCAGTGGTGGGTAAATATGTGATTTGGTGGGAGGGTAAAATCGGCAAAAAAAATGACGTACCAACCATCACCTCTGGCTATATTATATAGTAGAGATAGATAGATAGATAGATAGATAGATAGATAGATAGATAGATAGATAGATAGATGATAATTTAATGGCTGAGATCCGTCGTCAAATACTCAAATATATATAAGCTATTACGGAAAAAGGCATGTACGAGTTAGCTAGCCATGTATTTCCTATTCGTGCACGTCATGGACTACTTGCATTATAGGCATCACGTGGGCACACCTAGGGCAAGGTAGCGATCGATACGAAAACATGCTTCGGCGATTGCTCGGCTCGATCTGATCGAAATCCTTAGTTCTAGGTCTCGAGCGGCAGCGGCCATGCACAGCTAAGAGCAATATCAGGTTGCCGATCGGGACTATGGACTAGGCAGCTAAGAGCAAGATCAGATTGCCGATCGGGACTATGGACAAGGAAGGCGTTCACGCGGATCGCCGGAACCTGCACGTCGGCACGCTACAAACGCCGGGCCTGCATGGTCAGCGCCTCAGCGGGCGGACGTCAGCATGCTGTGGCAAGCCGTGCGATCACTCGCCGGCATGCATGCCTTGCCTACCGGGGACGTTTGAACACGAGGGACAATACGACCTTCAAGTGCTGGACGTCGGATGCAGGCTGTGACATATGTCCGGCGCTTGAGTCGAGCTACCACCAGGCGCATCACTGCAGAACCTCCCAGGTTGCGTGAGGGCAAGCCAGGCATGCAATCTGAAGCTGCCAGCTCCAACACCATCTCTCAGTTCGTGGAGCGTGTGCTTGCATCCACGGCAGCGAAGGAATCATCAACTTGCTTTGCTGCCTGTATGTTACATTTGTGGAAAGCAATGATTGGATGTTTAATCAGAAGGACACAGCAGGGCCACAACTGCTCAGCAGTATCGGACAGGAGTTTCACGTCTGGAGCACTAGAGCCAAGTCTGAGAAAGTGCAGATTCAGGTATGAGCTGATCGGCTGCTAAACTAGAGTTATTATTTTATCCCTTTAATCGATCATGGACCTAGACTAAAACTAGATCTACACCTTAAGTTTTAGTCGGTATAGATTATGAGTTATAAATAAATATAATATTGGATTTTCTTTCATGAAAATATAACAATATATTTTTAACTAAATAGTACAGTGAATAAGCCAATTTTTTGCTATAAACAATAAATCACGACGAAACAACATTGGCATGCACGTTTAGCAATCACTTTTGAATGATATATACTCCCTCCGTTCCTACATGTAGGGCATTTCACCTTTTGCCCGCTGCAAGCGACCACGAGGGCAGGAGAATAGACGTCGACACCCCATATCCTTATGCAGACGGTAAGCATTCATCTAGCCATTTATTTTGATGACACCCCTGGGTAGCAAGGTCTACGACAAGCTTGATATTGATCTGGTGAGAAGTCACCGCGCAGCGGACAGGGAGACAGTTGTGATGAAGGCAAGCCAGACAACGGCGGCAAATATAACTGCACGACATTAGATTTGGCGACCCGCGACACTATCACGGTATCCATTAATTGGGCTCTGATTATTTTTCGATTATACCTTTGAGGTCCAATCCATAATCTAGAAAATAATGTTCTTACATATCCTCAATTCATCAAGGCGAGTCAAACATGATCCTGTTCTCTTCTTCAGCCAACACATGCAAGAGGCACTAGATGCATCGCCTAAATTGTCGTTTAAGGAAACAACACCATGACTATGAAGAAACTGAGCGAGCTGACCATAAGATGACAACCATGAAACATTAAAGTGAATGTAACGAGGATATTCGATTTGATCAATTCGTCCATTCTTAACCTACTAAGTTTTTTTTTCAGCTCTGAAGGTCTATACAGTTCATGCTACTACAGATGAAGATTAAAGAGAGTTCGCAATTCTAAAGGTATACACTCTAAAAGTACCGCTTGGCAAATATTGAAAATATAATTACTGTGTATATAGTACAAGGGCACAGAAGGTGAAAAGATCATCATATAGTTGCTATAATGAATTTGGTAAGGATCAATGCTCTACAAGAATAGTTAGAGAAAGAGCAACAATTCTCAGGTATGACAATAGCTGTATTTCAAAGTCATACTATCGTGTTCCAAATTATTTATCTTTATATTTGAACATGTTAGCTTTCATGTGGCCTCCTTGCAGCTTTTATAATTGTGCTTTGGTGCATTCAGTTTCTATGGTTTCCTTTTCCTGTACAACTGTTTGATTGAAGTGGTCACTGATGTTCTTTACATTACATGAAGGATGGAGTAATAATACTGAGATTTGTACAGCTGGAACTTTGTTGTGTGTCATATTGCAAGCTTGCTCACTGTTCTCTTCTTGGCATCAAATGACTCCATTGTAGAAAACTACAAAATCTGTTAACCGGGAATGCATTCATGATGTAAATTTGAGTCCCGACATTTGCAGGTTGTAGTTACTCAAACATCAACTTTATATGTGTTTTCTTATTATTTGTTTTGGATTTAATGATTTGCCTGAAGCCTCACTGTTTTGTAACCGCGTACAGGTGCATGGTCGCATTTGGAAAATATCAGAAAAAACTTAATTGATATTGAAAACATCAACACGAGGAAACTTACAATGCTCTATAGAATACATACATATTTATGAAGTCGTACTTATCTTGATCATGCATTTATTTTTGCATTTGTCCAAGTATATAAGCCACATAACTCTTTCACTCACATAAGTTTATGAAAGGTAGAAGGCACTCCAACATGGATGCTCTGAAAAGTAGCACATCTAGACATCTTATGTGTATAACAGACAATTCTCCCAATATGCTCTTTATCTGATATCGGTGATGTACATTTACCAACTTATATGTGGGTTCAGACTTCTCCCTCATTCGAACCGAGTAACAAATTTCAGATGTTGAGATTGTCCTCTCAATAATTTCACCGATATTGTAATGAGGTCAGATTCCATGGATTCACTTCTAGAATTATTGCCCATTCATATTGTTAAATATTTCCATCATCCATCACATAACTAACAGCTTTTGCTCCCTATATTTCAGTGTCATATTTTTATAATTGTTTGAGCCCGTATCTTGCATTGCACCATCAGTTCATCTTTATTGTAGAGTTTTTCCTGCCTATTTTTCATCGATTGTGCAGCCACCCATCTATGCAGCCCCACCTCCTGATATGAAGGATTTGTTAGGTATAGTCTGCGTTCACACGGGATTGATTGATTAATAGCTAGCAGTCCTCGGACAGATTGCCTGCTTCTTTTCATCGTGATGTCTGGTCTAAGCTTTGCTTGCAACCAAGCATTAAGTATCTATGATATTATCTCCTGATCTTTAAATCTCCAGCTTCCTCATGATCTGTTTTCAGGGATCCTTATGAGCAGCGATGACCCAATATTGCGCCTCCCCGTCGTCAAGTTCAGTCAGGTATCCGTCGGAGCGTCGACAAGGTGTCATTCGTCGGCTGTGAAAAAGGTATCCTACATGCTATCTTCGTCCAAGCATCGGCAAGATACATGAGATATGCTGATCTATTCTGTCTGATTATTATAGGAACGTCAACAGACCATGGTGATGCTGCCCATATGTGAGGTTAAGTAGTATTTTTTTCTAGAATACGTAGGTCAGTATAGACGCCGCAACATATGGGAATAGCCACATAGGAAAACTTCTACTTACTCCTCCTCTACAATCGTCCAGATATCTCTTGCTTTCTCTCCATTCGTGTCCTAATCTGACTTCTTAGTAATTTCTATATTGCACTGAGTTGCGTTGAGATAGTTGTTTGATTGCTGAAATGTTGGAGTTGGCTCTTCGTGCTATATCAATATCTGAAGTTTATGTTCAATGGGAAAGTGCACTGAAAATGTTGATTTCGAATTTTTGAAAAAACAGGCTCCATGTAGCCCGAGTTTGATAATGACATTTTTAAGTTTCCAAAAATCGCTAAAACAATCACATATGCGAGATCTACAAGCGTGCAAAATTTATCTTAAAATTTGTTGTATTTTGGACTGTAAAAAAGACAAATCGGGGAAATTTTCAAATTTTAAAACTGTGTATTGTTCACCACCCAGATCTATCCTTTTGTTTTTCTTCTGCACCCAAAAATACAACATGAAAATTTTGGTTATATAGAACAGATTTGAAAAGTTATGTTAATTATAACAGTCCAACCAAATTTAGCATTAATAATAATATTTAAAACGAACTAGCAACCATATTTCCTTAAAAAATACATGACTTCAGTGCTTCATTTGTTCTATATGTTTTAAAAGAAATATCAATGCCAATATTCAAAATATCTAATCAAATATCAGTTCTTTCAGGAGGATTTCAAAACAAATTAGTTTACATAATCAGATAGAAGTGACAAAGAGCATAGTCCGCATTCTTAAAAATGTGAGGAAAACATTTAACATTCCTATAAAATCTAACAAAGAAAATGCACGGATTACATAAGATTAATGATTCTTAATGTATTAAAATTATATACAAATATAAGATAATGTTTTCTAAATTTTAAGAAATGAGGAGGAAAATATAATGTAGAAAGTCTAGCCGCGCGAATGCGCGGGCCACCTAGCTAGTTACATTAAAAACGAGAGAGGATATGGTGATAACATGGGTACTCTAGTGCGAGAGTCCAAATTACTTGATTTTGCCTTGACTACTCGCATGGATATAAGTACGTTGTATGGGGAACATTATCTGTATAACTATTTGAGCACTAGTGGGCAGCGAGTGTCCATTAGGCTCCCCCGTACTGACCTTTTTGACAGGAGTACCGGAAAATGGATAGTGGAAGAGGCGCCGCCTCAGGAGGAGCCACAAGCTCCAGAGACACAGGGGTACATACCTCAGGCGGAGCCCCTGTACCCAAGCATGCAAGGCTACCCATATAGTTACTACCCTGGAAGTGGAAGTGGATACGGCAACTACCCAGGATACTAGCTTGATCGCAAGCTTGGGGGAGTACTTCTCTTACTCTCCATTCATTGTTTTATATCACCGTTATATTGCTATGATAAGTTTCTTGAAAACGCAAAAACACAAAAAGATTTTATTTTTTCTTTTACTTCTGGTTGTTTGTCTTTTGTTTCTTAGAACGAAAAATAACAAAAATATTTTCGTTTTCTTGAAACAAACGCAAACACGGAGGTGCAGAAATTGCTGAAATCTGTTCGCTGTTTTATTTTTCATTTTTTCTCTGTAACTCCGATTGAGCTGAAATTTTAACCACTGCTGCAACACATCATAACCTACACACACGTAAAATTTGAGATTTTTCTGAGGTGTCTAGGTAGGGTAAAAACAGTACTGTATGCAGTGACATTTTCCGGCAGATTTGAGTTTTCATTGCGCAGTTCAAGATGGGAGAGGAGAACAACGATGATGAGTTGATGGTGCATGAAGTGGATGAAACGTATGACACCTTTGCCGTGTTTATGTGGACTTTTTAATAACAGCAAGTGTGCACATCATAATTTCTTTGACATCTAGTAAAGTGGTAGCAAACGTTTATCTTTTCCGTGTTCTAGTATGTTATATGATGATGCAAGTGAAATAATATTAAGTGACAATACTTGGTTATGGATTGATTAATTGTGGTTTTAAACAAAGGTCTACGCATCCTATTGTGCTTACTAAACTTGCCAATTAAAAGAGAGTAAAAGAATTTTCCAAATGTTAAACATGAAGTCATATGCTTGACAGGCTTAGTGGTTTAGAGTTAGCTGAAATGTGCTGACACATGGAAAGCTTTCAACATTGCACTAAATTATATTCCGTTGATATCATGTACTTTTGTCTATGGATGCCTATCATGTGCGAAATAAAAGCGGAAACTTAGTAAGTTTGTTGAGTGAGAATATTTGGCTAGAGAGACGCCTGGGCCACCAACCTAAGCCATGCATCATTCATGGTGGAAGTTTACAGCATACTATAGTGAACATTCAGTGATGCACCTCATAATAAAAAGCTACACAAATAGTAAATAAAAGAGTGCTGAGATTGTTCATTGTCTGTTTATCTTGTTGTTTGGACACGGGTTTATTCCATGTCCTGGGATAAGAGGTACCCCAGTTGACGCTCTTGATGACGCTATTATTACTTGCAATGACTGAAAAACTCGAACCTACCTAGTGACCCAAATTGAGTAGCCATGGTGTAGGTACTCGTATTCACGGGGCATGAGACTTTCAACCATGAGTTGGTCAAGAATATGAGTCATATTAATGATTGCCAAAGGGTTTGATAAAACTAAGAGCAAGGTTGTAAGCACAATGATTTTACTAGTCAACAAAAGAGAGAATCAAAAGATCTCAAAAATCTTGTTATGATCCTATCAATAGCGATGCAAGAACCTTTGTTTATTTCTACAGTTGAGCAAACTTATCCAAGTGTTGACACTACATGTTATTCCTCTTGCAGCAAATATAAATGCTTTAACATTGACTAGATATACTTTTGCTAGCATCTTGTTATTTGTTATTGAAGCTATGTTTTGAATGCTTGTTGGTATTAAAACGGTGTTACATATGCAATGCAAAGTTCTTGTCAAAGTCTTTTTATCACTTCTGCACTATGTTTGAGTTGTTCGAGGACAAACAACGAGCTAAGCTTGGGGGAGCTGATGCATCCAAAATGCATCTACTTTTCCAAGTACTTTGCCTCATAATTTGCTCCGGAATCTTCTCATATTTGAATAAAACTGCTGAATCTGACGCTGTTTTTAGCAAAGTCTTTTCTCTGGCTATTTTTGCAGGAAATTAAATCGGGGAAAAATACCACGTCAATTTTTATGGAAAAGGAAGGCAATGGACCAAAGATGGACACAAGGAAGCGCTCGAGGGCCAAAAGGGGAGGTCCCACGCGGCCCCTGTACCTGGCCGCGTGGGCCCCACCCAAATGGGCCTCGGGCACCGCCTCGCCTTCGGTCTTCGACGTACCCCCTCATATATACAGAAAAGTGCGTGCCCTAGAAGGAGAGGAGTTTTCGCGAAACAGAACGCCGCCACCATCACGATCTTCGTTTCGGGGACAGATTGATCCAGGATTTCTCCTCCGGTGGAGGGATCCGGAGGCCGTCTTCACCGCCTTCATCACCGCCTTCATCTCCATCGACTGAGTAGTCCGCTGTAGGCATGTGAGGTGGATGGGGATTGGATGAGACTGATCATGTAATGCTACCCGTTGTTCGGGATTTTAAGGTTTTATCTTGAGGATATTTTTGTATTGTGTTGATACACTCTTGCTATGTTTAATGCTTGCTACTAGGGCCCGAGTGGCATGATTTCAGTACTGAACTTATATTGCCCCATCATATATTTGAGTTTGGTATTTATCTGCAAAGTGTATCACCTGCTATTATGTTGAACCTGCGAACCCTAAACGTGACATATAGGGAAAACAAGGGGGAGATGTTTTAGTTTGAGGATTCTATGTGTTCATGAAGTGTTAATGCATTGTTCCGGTCTATTCAAAAGGGTAGACCTTAATTACTTGTAGTTCCAAGTTGGCCCCGGTGAAATGGGCAGGTTGGACAATAGATGTTGTGCAAATTCTCTTGGTTAGTACGCACAACTAAATATGGAACACATACCTACATATATCGGAGTTAGAGATAGGTCCCATTGTTATTTGTTTCTTATTATATGATCAATCTCATTCTTGCAACACCCCGCTATCACCTCATGCCTACGTTTTAAATCTCTGAGTTACACTTTCACTTTTCCGGTGAAAACTGGGAAACACTTGTTCACTGCTACTGTTCTGCTTGTTACTTGAATCATACTACTGCCATCACTATTACTGCTGCAAGTTATTGATATACATGTGTGGTTGAGAGTGACGCCTCAATTGCCAAGGTCTTATTGATATTCTTGTGTTCCCATCGAGTCGAACTATAAATTTGGGTAATACTTCCCAACGAAGACTTCAGCGATCCCCTATACTTGTGGGTTTCAAGACGTTTTCTGGTGCCGTTGCCGGGGAACCTAGCTTTATTGGTAAGACAACTTGTTATCATCTATTTGCTGCTTTTGCTTGTTCCTAACCATGGGAAAGGAAAAGACTACTCCGAAGGAAGTGAGGCCTTCAACTACTCGCAGAGGTATGGAGTTGCCAAGTAGGCCAAACTTTTCACCTAATGTTGCTTCTGCTGTTGCTCCTAAGAAAAAGGAAAGGTTTTATCTAGTTCACCATTGTCTAAAATGTCTACTAGTAATGAAAATGATTTATTTGTGGTAGCATAGACAAAGAAGTGACACCTGAAACATCTGATAGAACTGAAACACCTGAAAATCTGGAATCTTCTACTAATAAAAATGTTAGCCTCACCCGAGCACTCGGGGGCTGCGCTACCTCAAAACATGAGCTTTCGCTCCTTCTTCAAACATAATACCCCAGCCGCACTCGAATACTCGGGGGCTGGGTCATAAAAATCATACAAACAAGTTGCTCAATAACATGAGTTGAAGCTCCAAACATCGCAAAAATTCACAGCCTCACTCGAACACTCGGGGGCTGTAGGAATCATATTATATATTAAGTGTTTGTCATAAACCCCGTTCGATACACTCGGGGGCTGCATACATACGAGTAAACAAATATACATTATGTACAAGTGGCAAAATTACACTCGGGGGCTGTCCCCTATAAAGAAAAACCCTAATCTTCCGGTTCGTCCTTGACGGGAAGAACAGGGCCCATAAGTTGAGCGTGATAGCACTCAACCAACACCTTCGCATATTCGGCTGTATCGTCAAGATGCCACTGCGACAAAGTCGATCCAGGCATGGGTGGACGTAGTGCATATGTGGACGCTGGCTTCGGATATATGCCATCGTTGCATTGGCTCCATCCACAAGCTTCTGGGTGATGAAGTCTCGAATGGGACCGGCACTCCGGAAAAGCCCGAGCAACGCGTGGATTCCTTGAGGTTGCGGCCCCGTCGGGAAAAGAATTTGATTGATGCGACTGAAGGCCGACCTGCATAATTCAAGCAGCATAGTGCTCCGCCACACTCGATCCTGTAGAGTCGCGAGTGTGCGTGCTCGGTGCTTATCCAAGCGAAAGTGCTGACGGCCCGTCGTGGGTTCATCAGTCGCACTGTTCAACTGCTCATCTACACGAGCCTGCTCCGCCTGGAAATCTGGAACAAAACCTGCAACAACGCACGTTGGGTGAACAAAAAGGACAGATTATGAACTCTTGAGATCAGGGCAGTCATGCTTACACTCGAGTTGTCTGTTCACGATCTCCATCTCGCCAAGCACATAGTCCTCTCGCTGAGTGGGTAGAGCAGGCCTAGCCCTCATCCTATCCAGCTCACTCCGGGCACTTCCCAACTCTTGCTCCAATTTTGCGACTCGAGCCTTCATATAACGCATTACTGCGGCATCGTTTGCCACCTGAGCTCGAGATCGAGTAGGGGCACGATGCCGCGACGAGCCAGATGAAGTGGCGGCTGCCCGTGGCTGTTCCAAATATCATAAAAATCTCATGTCAGATATGAGAAACTCATCACAAAGCTCAGGCGAGTAAAACACATAGCCTTACAGGCAGAGGCGTAACAAAGGAACCAAATCCATACATGTGTAGCAAAAGCATACGCATACTCGCGTTAACATAAAGTATAATTACACAACATAAATAAGGGTTCGGATGCCCTATCTCTCGGACATAGACTCCGACCTAGCCCTACTTTCGTGGGTGGCAACTTCCGCCGCTCGGCGCTCCATAGTGGCTATGAAGATGTTGGCCAGTCGAGCGGCTGGCTCGCTAACGGCCTTCAGAGACATAGGCTTCCCACCGGGCCTTCGAGGGAAGTCAGACATGGCTGCTTCGAAGTCACCCTTTATTCCATGACCCAAAATGAGCTTGAGGGTGGACTCCGAGCCGCGTACCGTTAGAGCACGAGCAAAGCTCGCCATGGTCGAGGTCCCCGGTCCAAGCACGTCAGCGAAGCCATCAACAGTCGACGGCACCTCGTTCAGTGGAAGCACGTTCTGGTGCACGGCGCCGAGGGTGCTGGTAGACTTGGCAAGCGTCCTTCGCCTGGACGAAAGTAGCGCCGAGGTCACCTATAACTTGGTCGAGTGATAACTCATCACTGACCATGTCAGTAGGTGCCGGCACGCCAATCGTCTCTGCAACAAGTACCAGAAAGAGCAAAATATTAGTACATAATACCCAACGGGTACACGAGGGACAGGCAAAGAGATAGTTGCTTACCTCTCACATTCCGCGCAAGGCTGGCCAGTCGCTCAGCATACTCTTTCTCGCGTACGGCGGCTGCGGCCTTGGTGGCATCCACAATTTTCTTCGACTCGGCGCGCTGAGCTTCGAGTGTTTCCTCTAGCTCTTTCACCCGAGACTCAGCCGATGCCTTGTCGCCTGAATTTGATGGCAAGAAGCAATTCACAACAATCGACTAAGCAAAAACAGTGCAAAAAGAACTTCGGGTACAGAATCAAAATATACTTACGAGTAAGTTGCTCCAAGTTAGCACGCAGACTGTTCCTCTCCTGCTCCACCTGGACAAAAGCCTTGCCTGATTCCACCAGGTTGAGGTAGTAAGGCTGCAAGCACACGAAACTAGCATAAGTTATACATAATCAGTCCCATATGCGGGCTCGAAAAAAACACTTACGTGTTCAGTCCAAGGCGCAGGCTTCGCGGCCGATGTCCCGACCTCCGGAGTTGCAGCGCTCGTAGCCTTGGCCGTTTCAATGGCAGTAGAAGTGGCCGTTGGTTGAGCAACATCAGGAGCAATGGGGGAGAGGTTCGGGTGCGCTGGAGTCAAAATTTTGTCGGACGGAGGAGTTGGAGGATGCACAGTCTCAGCACTACGAGTGACAGAAGACAAACAACATAAGCAAAAATATCAACCAGCAGAAACTTCAGTGCAACAAAGCTCAGGAGCAAACCTGTGCTCTTCTTCCTCATCAGTATCGAGGTTGTCAAAGTTTGGGCCTCCAAAAAGCAGCTCCTCACCTGATTGGGGAGGAGGAGCTGATCTCAAAGGGCTCACATCCAAAGGAACAGCCTTGGCAGAAGGAGAGGAGCCCGAGTCTCCGTCGTCCTTCACATCCGACTCCTTCGCGAGTGAGCTTGTGGAAGAAGACAAACCTTGGGCCACCCGACGACGCTTGCGAGTGGGAACCTCGCTCACATGGTCAGTCGTGGCTGGCTCTTCAGTCTGTACTTCCTCTGCCTCTCCCTCTTCAGCCTCTTCCATACGAGATGTGGTAGCTGAAGGTAGGGGCGATTCATCCCCTCCCTTCGTCTCTACCGTTTGCACCTCTGTTTCATCAGTTGGGCCATTCTCGGGAAGGGGAGGAAGGGTTGACGCAGTCGAATGCCCCTGCACACAAAGAGAACATCCAAAGAGTTAAAACATGCAAAAACAAAGGGTGACAAAAGCCCGATGACAGAAAGTACATAACAGCTAATCTTACTTCAAGCAAAGGGTTGTCAGCCCCATATGGAGTGACAGGGCAGTCAAGGTTGCACGGATCGGTTGCCTTGATGCTGGTAATGGATCGCACGTGCGTGTCCAGCTCATTCTTCGACAACTCGTCTGGGCTCATTCGACTGGCGTCATGTGCACCTTCATATTGCCACATGGGATGAGCGCGGGCGCGAAGCGGCCACACCCGCAACTTGACAAAGGTGGCAATCAGATGCACACCAGTGACAGTGCCTAGCAACTTAGCAATCTTCTCCAAAAGGGGCTGCGCCTCCGCTTCTTCTTCAGCGACAAAGGATGGGCCCATGCGTTGGTCTTCTCCAGAGCCTTGGCAGCTGAAAAGGCAGGGAGGCCTGCTTGCTCTGTGGAGACATAGAACCATTTGGTCCTCCACCCTTGTGCAGAATCGACTGGCTTCAGGGCAAAGTATCGGGTGTCGCCGCGTACTTGGATCCCGAAGCCGCCCACGGGGTAGGTGCGCCCACCTCCCACATTTGGGCGGACGACGAAAATTGACTTCCACAGCGCCCAACTGGGAGAAACTCCCAGAAAACATTCACAGAGCGTGATGAAACACGCAATGTGCAGAATACCGTTAGGGGTGAAATCGTGGATTTGCACCCCATAGGCATACATAAGACCACGAACAAAATCATGGAGGGGGAGCGAAAACCCTCGAGGAAGAAATTCCGCAAAACAAACTCGCTCATTGGCGCGAGGCTCGGGGAATACCTCCTTGGGCGATGGAGCGCGGACCGCTAACTGGTCCTCGGGTGGCAGCAGGCCCTTCTGGCGGAGCTTGACGAGGTGAGCATCCTTGATCGAGGATTTCGCCCAATCCCCGGCGCTCTTCTTCAGACCAGCGGCAGCCGCAGATGTGCTAGCCGCGGTTTTCTTTCCCTTCACTGCTGCCGCATCGGTCGCGGCAGCAGCAGTGGCGGCAGAACGCTTGTTGCCCGCTCCTTTCTTCATCTTCAAAGGGAAGGTGGCGGCGCGCAAAGCTCTGGCACAAGAACAATGGAGGAGGAGCGCGAGGAAGAAGATGCAACAGGGGCGGCGCAGGAGGCAAATGACTAGTAAAAAATTAGCCAGCGCCGTTCTCCCTATTTACCACAAGGCGAAAGCAATCTTAACCGTTCAAACAAGAATCGTGTGCTCCGTGAGCAATCCTACCGTACACGTGGCAAGCGCGGAGGGCAACCGTCGCCAGCCACTCCGCCCACTACGCACGCAAAAAGAGGAGCCATCATCACGCCTCCGTAAAAAGTGGGCCAGAGTGGTCAAATCAAGTCCAAACGGCACCGTCGTTCAGTCAGCGCTGCACAATGGGCCCACCTATGTGTCACGTCCATCCATCACAGCATAACGCACGCCACCGTGTGTCAGGAAGCACAGTCGCCAGAAACGTCATCCCTGACGTCATTGCAAGCATTTGATCAGAAATACATTCGAGTCTGCCCAACGCATATTGGTCACTCGACTGCCTTGTTTGATTCGGGTGTGGAAAGGCAATGTTAAGGCAAAATTGGTCACTCGACCGTTCCTTCGACTGAGGCATATTACTCCCATCGGGAGCATATTAAAAAATTCTTCGACTGGAGATGATCAAGATAAAATGATTTTGAGATTATCCTCCATTGCGAGCAATAAAGCACAATCTCGGGGGCTACTCCCATCGTGAGCGCTGTCGCGCACCCGATAGAATAACGACAAAGTGTCAGTCGACAAAAGTCTCGACTCAGTTCATGTACAAAATCATACTGAAACATTCCCGAGTTGCGTCCGCCGCAAATACCTCGGATGTTGCACGCATAGTGCAAAGGTAAGACCCGCCGAACTTTCGAGCTGGGCTAAGGACCGTTCCAGCAACGTAAATCCTTATACTTTCCGTGTCAGCAGACATGATGAAAAATCCTGACGGACGCGTTGGGTAAAATTCAAATTTATGCTGCAGATCGACTCAGTAAGACCTCCGCGGCCTAGTCGACTCTGACCAGTTTGTTCCAGATTCGAGTCCGGGGACTCGAGTTTGATTGAAGGCTAGTAAGGTTTTACCCGAATGTGTAGTTAACCAGTCCCGATCCGTCGAGTGTACTGGACCTGCTAAGCTATTATCCCTTGGTCATCATAAGCAAAAACCACAGTTGATGTGATACTTGACATAGCCAACATGTGCTATTCATACAGGAATTCCAATTATAATATACAGAATACAAAGCATATGACGTGCACTTACGAACGAGTCCATGCCCGATTCTTCGAGTCAGACAAGTACTCGGGGGCTACTGACAAGGGTATACATCTCGGGTACCCTACCGTGAGGGTACCTGGTGCACGTGGCGACTAAGGCGCAATAGCGAAGAGCCTATTCGAAGCCCAAGACCAAGGCCCAAGAAGTTGGAGTACCCTCCAAGATTAGTCATACGCATAGTCGGTTTAGGCTTTCCTTACGTGTAAACTAGGTCGGTTATGAACTCCCGAGACCCAGCCTATTTAAAGGCTGGGAGGGGTGCCGATCTAGGACCAAGCCATAGTCAAACCACCAAAGCTCTAGCGAGATCGACATCTCGCCGGAGCCTCCTTGTAACCACATAATCTCACACGATCAATAACAGACAAGCAGGAAGTAGGGTCTTTACCTCCACCCGAGGGGCCTGAACCTGGGTAAATCTTTGCCTCTGCTTGTCAGCCGACGAAAATATCAGTACTACCACGTTCTCTCCCCATAATCTCAACCCTAGGTCCTTAACCATGGGATTTGATGAGTGTACCCCTCGTCAGCGTTCTTGCGTGGGATGAGAGTCAGTTCAAGTTTACGTCTCTGCTGGCGCTTCCAATGGACATGAGGAAGGATTATTGCCTCTGCCTTGCTTTGATGTATAGGCTGGTGTTGGTATGTTGACATCTTAATGCACATATTTCTTTTGGTATTAAGAAGAAAACCAAAAAGATGAATAATGATACATGAATCTTTGACACTCATTTTTTTACTATACGTTATGCAGCAGAAAACCAAATACTATGAATCAAAATACATGAATCTCGCTGCTCATTTTTATTATCTTATGTACTAAAAAACAAAGCCAGACAACACAAATCATAAACTCCAATACTTATATTATTAATGCAAAAGTAGGAGCTACTATAATTATAAAAAAGTGACCCCCTTCCTCTCCAATCCTCCCCCCAAAAAGATAACTCCCACTTGTCTCCACCATTGTGCAATGTGTCGGGGACACAGAACCTCCTTTGTTGATCTGAATGTGTCGGGATGTAGAAGCCGTTGCCGAGCACGTCTGAGGAATTTTGTGTATTGACATTGATGTTCCAAGACTGGTAATTACTCCTCCGTCGAAAGAGAGATACAACCTGCGCTCACTCGGTATGACAATATCCATTATGTTCTGCAGACACAGCATGATAAATATCGAAATACGGGAACGCGAAAAAAGGAACATATGGGTAACGAGGATAATGAAGACATCGTTATCAAGAGTTGCTTCACATAGATATCGGAAATCTCATCTTTGGATATTGTTAAGTATCGCGAGGCAATAGGAACCAGGTACGATAATCAAATAGGTTCAACTGAATATTTTGTATAACGGTGGGAGTCCATAGCTCCGCTATTGATTATTGATTAGAAAGTGTTATGAGTCATGTACACTTGTTATCGAACCATGTAGGGTACTAGGGTCACACGCTTAATCAAGCTATAGTCTTGAAGTGTTTTATGGATGGTTAAGACAAAGAGAGAGTGTCACCGGACTGAGTCCGACGTGATCGAAATTATTCAGAGAGAATATTGGAATAATTCCAGGTTGTCGGAATTGTTCCGAAACATCACAGAGAGGGTGTCAGATATTTCGCGCTATTTATTAAAGGTTAAATAATGGGAAAAATATTCCGGTGAGTCCATGGGCTGCTCCTACTGGGTTAGACCCATGTGGGGAGCAGCCACATGGGCCAATGGGCCACCTCATGGTTTAAGGTTATGTCAGTCCGTCAATCATTCTACGATAATACTGTTAATGATATGTCGAAAGGATCTCATAGAAAATCATCTAACTGGGTCTACCCAGCCACATTGTTCAGCCACCAATGTGCTCTTATTGATACCAGCAATCATATGCTCATGAACAGGAAAACATTGTCATCAAGTAGTCAACAAGTTAGTCCAAGAGACAAGACTAGGGTACATGTATGTGTTTATGTCTTTACACGTGCGTGTGGATTTTTCTCTGAATCTCATATTCAGGAGCACCATCAGTTATAGCATAAAAACATTAACATTAAATATGAAACAATATTATTAATACCTCAGGGGCATATCTCCAACATGTTGGTCTCGGGCAGCCAATGCAACTGCGAGCGCCCTGCTTGGACACCCAACCCTTTCAGGGCCACACATTAACTTTCTACACCGTCGTCCCCCTAGCACCCTGTTGGGATGAGCACCGTCCCCAAAGTCCAAACCCGTTTTTGAACAGTGTTTTCATAACTTCATATGCGTTCTTTGGTTTTTACCTCTGAACATTGTACAACTATGTGAAACAATTAGGGAATAGTGTGGAAAAGAATTGGAAGAAGCTTCCGAGTAATGTTCTTTTTAAAGCTTCTAGCACGAACAGGGTGATTTTCCCCCATTTGTTCACAAGTTTATTCATCAACCATTGCTCATATATGTTTTTGTACCTTTGAAAATTTGTGGAGCTGTTTTGTAGCAGAGTACTTGAGAAAGGTTCCGAAGGGGTAACGGCATTTTCCCATTTTGTTCTTGTTTATTGATGGCGTGGAATAACACGTTCATTGAGAGACCCCAAGTTACAAAACCAAGGTTATCAATCCAGTAGGATTTGGAGAAGGCTTAAGAGAGGTGTCAACGGCGCCGTTTACGAATATTGACGTGGACCTACGCACACACGAACAAACTACTTTGTCCCAACGAAACAGAGAGGTTGTCAATCTCTCCGGCTTGCTGAACACAAAGAATTTAATGTATATGTGTAAAATAATATAAGAACAAAAATGACCAGCGAGCAAAATGACTTAGAAAGGCCATTAGAACGGTTATAAACAATATAGGAAAATAGGACCGGGATCCACAGTTCACTTGTGGCGTCTCTCCAAAAGATAAACATGTTGGGTAAACAAATTACAGCGAGGCAATTGACAAACATGGGCGCAACACAATACTATCATGACACAAAGTTCACTGTTTCATTTAATATGGCATTACGACAAAATACATAGACCGTTATCCAACTGCATCTATGACTAATAAAGTTGTCGCATATCGGAACACGGACACCGGGGATGCCGAACACCCCCTATTTGTTCGGTAGGAGGGCGCGAGGTGCTCTGAGTCAGGTTCCCGCTCTCAACACAAAGCACACAGAGATTTTACCCAGGTTCAGGCCGCGTTGCCGCGTAACACCCTACGTCCTGCTTGTCTGGATGTATTGCGGTGATGGTGGATTACAATGGTGGAAACCCAAGGGCCTTCACTACTCTGGTGGTTGAAGGAAGAACTAACCCAGGGAGGTTCACGGGGTTCGTTCTCCCAGCCCCCGAGCCTAAGTGGAAAGCTAGCTAGGGTTTTCTCTCTACTCCTCCTTCCTTCTGTCCGTCCTCCTTGCCAGCATAGCCTGGGGTCTCCTTTTATACGTCAAGGGACTCCCACACATGGCCATGCTGCATGCGTGCCACCGAGGATGGGCACGCGTCGAGCCCGAGCCAAGGTGGCAGTCGCTGGCCTCCTTCGTGGCAGCGCTACGCCGCGCTGCCCTCCATGCCGTCTCGCCTGTCGAGACGGAAGTGACGGCGGGTCCATTCTTGTCGAGCGTCCATGCGTCATGCCGAGCGCATTGTCTGCGCCGGGCGGCCTGCACGCGGGGTCTTGTCGCTGTCCCGTCTGCGCCCAATAGGAGGCGCGTGTGGTCTCGTCCGTGACGCCAGCCACGCTTTCCTCCCTTGTGAAGCAACCCTTCCCGGGCCGTGGTGCAGGAATCACGCGCCATGTTGAGCGTGTCCGGCTTCCCGGAGTGCCAGGGCCCTTCCCCGGGTGGTCCCCGCGGAAGGGGATCCAAAGCATCCCCGTGACCGGCTTCCCGGGATCTTCCTCCGTCTTCAATTTCATGTAGATTTGTCTTCGGCGGCGTCCCGGGTTCGTGCGCATGGAGTAGGGGGAACCCCCGTTCCCGGTACGCCGACAGTAGCCCCCGGGCGTCCCCGGGCACAAAGGTGGCTGATCCCTGCTCGGGGACGTCCATCTAGCGCGCGTTCCCGGGCCGCAAAGCACTGCGTCCGCCAAGACGTCATCCAACGCGGCGCCCACTTGACTGCTCGTGGACCCGAGGCGGTTGGCCCGGCCCATGCCTCCTCGTCTTGTCGGTTGGTGCCTCGATTCCTGCGAAAGTAGTAACTGTGGCTTGGGTCGTGATGACGGCCCCATCGTGCGCCTGGGGAAGGCGCGATGGTTTGAATGCACGCGGGAGAGGAATCGCTCGTGCGTCGAGCGCTCCCCGTTATTTAGGGCCGACGACGTTTCGACCCAGTCATCGCCCTCGCACTCTCCTCCTTGCTCTCCAACTTCATCCCTCATGTCGGCGAATGACGAAGCGCGTGCGGGCGGCGGTCGACTCCCCTTGGAGACCCCGCGAGCCACGCCCCCTCCCGCACCCTCGACTGGCCACGCTCGCGAGCGGAAGTGCTGGGGCAAAGGCGGTCGCGGCAGCGATCGAGGGGGCGGGTCTTCATCCATCCCGCACCAGCATGGCTTCAGAGGGAAGCTGGCCTTCGAGTTCGTCCTCTCATTCCATGGGAAACCTAGGAGGCGGCTGCAGCTTCCCGATGCCTTCGCCCGTGCGACCGCGGAGTCCGGTTTGCAAGTGTCCTGGCTGCGCGCCGAGGATTGCCCTAGCGGCCCGTCATGCTTGGAGACGGAACGCGGGGTTGACGGCAGCTTGACCATGGTGAGGGGCTGGATGTCCTTCGCCCGAGTCCATGGCGCGAAGCCTGGTTTTGTGGCCCAGTTCCGGTTCGACGGGCTCGGGACGCTCTTCGTCAAGTTCTTCGATTATTCCCACTGCCGCGCCCCCTGCTGCGTCGAGAGTGAGAGCAGCGGGGAAGACCCCGTCCCGGCGTCGGACTCCGAGGAGCACGACATCCCGGACTGGCCTTAATCTTGTAATGCTTGCCTCCCAGAGGCGGATTGTATCCAGGTGTTTCTATGGAATGCGGGCCCCGCTTTCGCACGACCGTTCCTTCCGCTCTCCTTTCCCCACCTTTCTTTCTCCTTTTCTCTTTTTTAAGGGGGAAGGAGGAGATGCCCCTCGATTTCAGCGGATTACGTCCGGTCCCAGCCCGGTTAACGCTGCGGCATATCGATGCGGCCCTGGGATCGCAATTTGGCACGGCGACTCCGACCTTGCCGCTGGATTCCAAGCCTAGGGGTAGAACTTTTTGAGGTGGTACTTCCGGAGGTGCGCGATATTCCACGAATTCGGCTCCATCCTTCCCTCCTCTGTCTCCAGCCGGACGATGCCCGGCCTTACGACTTGAACTACCCGGTAGGGCCTGTCCCACGGCGGGGAGAGCTTGTTTGTCCCCTCAAGGCTCTGCTTTCGGCGAAGGACAAGGTCTCCCACGGCGAGCTCCCTGGAACGGACTCGCCGGCTATGGTAGCGGCGAAGCCCTTGCTAGTAGTGCACCGCGCACACTGTCGCCCGGCAACGGATCTCCTCGAGAAAATTGACGTTGTCAATTCTCTCTTCCGACTGTGCTTCCTCTCGGTATGCGCCAGTGCTGGGAGATCCGTATTTAAGCTCCGTGGGTAACACCGCTTCCGCCCCGAAAAAAGGGAAAACGGCGTTTCTCCAGTGGCCCGACTCGAGGTGGTACGTAGCGACCACACCAGGAGAGGGACCTCATCGATCCAGGATCGTCCACAGCTTTCGAACCTTTGGAAGGTCCGAGTCTTCAGTCCTCTGAGTACTTCCGCATTTGCCCGCTCCACTTGTCCGTTGCTTCGTGGGTAGGCTACGAAGGCATAGCATATCTTTGTTCCGAGGTTGTTGCAGTAGGCTTGGAATAACCCACTGGTGAGCTGGGATCCCAAGTCCGTGATGATGCGGTTGGGCACACCGAAGCGGCAAATGATTCCCCGGATGAACTTGACGGCCGCCACGGCCGTTTGAGCCCGGATGGGCTCCACCTCCACCCACTTGGTGAACTTGTCGATGACGACGATCAGGTATCGGTACCCTCCCACAGCTGTGGGAAAAGGCCCGACCACGTCCAGCCCCTAGACCGCGAACGGCCAGGAGAGCGGGATGGTTCGGAGGGCTTGAGCTGGTTGATAGATGTTCTTGGCGTGGAATTGGCAAGCTTCGCAGGTACGCACTAGCTCCTTGGCGTCCGAGAGCGCCGTTGCCAGTAGAATCCTTGCCGGAAGGCCTTCCCCGCCAGGGCTCGAGCGGCCAGGTGGCTTGAGCATAGGCCGTCGTGGATGTCTACTAGGAGCGCGCGTCCCCGCTCCCGGGAGATGCAGCGTAGCTTGACGCCGCAATCCCGTCTTTGGTAAAGTTCCCCGTCGATGATGATGTACATTTTTGCCTGCCTCGTGATCCGCTCTGCCTGCAGGTCTTCCTCGGGAAGAGCTTGGTGTCGTAGGTACTGGAGTATCTCAGTTGCCCACTCCAGGCCATCGGCTTCGGCAGTCAGTGCCACTTGCTCGGCGGGAGGCGGTTCCCAAGGGAATCCGGACCCGCTCGACGCTGCTCCCGGGGGTGTACTCATAGAGGGTCTGACAAGCCGCTCCACGAATACTCCCGGGGGAACAGGTTCCTTCCGGGCCGCTATCTTGGACAGCTCATCCGCCACTCCATTCTTTCCCCGTGCTGTGTGCTCCAGTTGGATCCCATCGAATCGCCTCTCCATCTTGCGCACCTCGTCCACGTAGGCCTGCATCAGAGGGCAATTATATTCTTTTGTTACCTGATTTACCACCAGCTGGGAGTCTCCGCGCACTACGACGCAGCTGATCCCCAGCCCGGCCGCCACCCTTAGTCCCGCGAGGAGCCACTCGTACTCCACCGTGTTGTTGGAGGCCAACCCCCGGTCGAAGTCCATCTGCACGACGTACTTTAATTGCTCCCCGGTAGGGGAAACAAGCATGACCCCTGCTCCTGCCCCCTCGTATGAGAAGGCCCCGTCGAAGTATACGTACCATCGACCGGGGTCCTCCCTCCCAGGAAGGCTGGTGGGTGGTTCTTCTTCCTTGGCAGGGGTCGGCGTCCATTCGGCGATGAAGTTCGCCAGCGCCATGCTCTTGATAGCTGTGGTATTCGTGAACCGCAGGTCGAACCTGAGAGTTCAGTAGCCCATTCCACTATTCGCCTGGTGGCGCTGGGGTTTCGCAGGACTCTCCAGTGGGTACGAGGTGACGACGGTGATGGATCGCCCCTCGAAGTAGTGTCTCAACTTCCGGGAGGCCAACAGTACCCCCAAGAGCAACTTCTGTATTGGGGGGTAACGTTCCCGCGCGTCCCGAAGCACAGAGCTCACAAAGTACACGGGGTGTTGTACTATCTTCTGACCGCGTGGGTTCCCGGGTGTGGCTTCCTCGCGCTCAGCCACGAGGGACGCGCTCACCACCTGGTCCGTGGCCGCCACATACAGGAGCAGGGGCTCCTCGGGGGACGGGGCCACTAGGACCGGCGGGGAGGAAAGGTACTTCTTTAGGTCCTGCATCGCCTCCTCGGTTTCCTGGCTCCACTGGAGAGGACCCTTGGTCTTGAGTAACTTGAAGAACGGAAGTGCTCGCTCCCCCAGGCGGAGATGAATCGCCCGAGCGCGGTCACGCATCCGTTGAGGCGTTGCAAGTCCTTAATCCGCCGGGGTGCCTGGATGGCCTCAATGGGATACCAGGAAACCGAGGAGCTTTCCTGATGGGACTCCGAAGGCACACTTGCGCGGGTTGAGCTTGAGCTAGATTCTGCGGAGGTTGTCGAAGGTCTCCCGCAGGTCTTCCACCAGCGAGTCTTGTCGCCGTGTCTTCACGACGATGTCATCATTTGTAAGCTTCTACGTTCCTCCCCGTCTGGGAACCCAAGCACGCCCGCATGGTTCGCTGGAATGTTGCACCTGAATTCTTTAGCCCGAACGACATGCTGGTAAAGTAGAAGCAGCCCTCCGGGTAATGAACGCGGTCTTTTCCTCGTCTTCCCGGGCCATCTTGATTTGGTGATAACCCGAGAAAGCGTCCAAGAAGCAAAGTAGTTCGCATCCCGCCGTTGAGTCCACGATCTGATCAATTCGGGGAAGCGGGAAGGGGTCCTTAGGGCAGGCTCAGTTCAAGTCGGTAAAGTCGACACAAAACCGTTTCTGCCCCGTGACCTTTGGGACGATCACTGGGTTGGCCATCCAGGTTGGGTGAAGGACCTCCCAGATTAGCTTGGCTTTCTTCATCTTCTGGACTTCTTCGGTAATGAACTCTTGCCGATCTTGCGACTGCCGCCGCACCATCTGCTTCACCGGGCGGGCGTCCGGGCACACCGCTAGGTGGTGCTCGATCACCTCCTGTGGAATCCCCGGAAGATCGGAGGACTCCCAAGCGAAGATGTCCGAGTTCTCTCGAAGGAACACGATCAACGCCTCTTCGCGCGCCTTGGTGAGACGCGCTCCAATGGTGACGACGCGCCCGCCGTCATTTCCGAGGGTACCGTCTTCGTTAGGTGGGATTCCTCCCGGAGCTTCCTCCTTCTGTTCGCCGCGTCTCTGGCTCTCCTTCTTGTCTCGACCGGGGCGGCAGCCCCCGGCGCTCGCAGGTCCTTTTCCACGACCAGACTCGCCGCTTGCCCCTCAGGAGAGAGCATCCGCCGAGTTCCTGCCGGTGGGGCGACGGGAGGAGGCTCGCGCTCTTGGGTCTCGCCCGCGGTTCCCCGCGCGCTGGGCCCATGCACGTCCACTCGTTCCCCAGCCCTCAGCGGGGCATGGCACGGCGCCATGCGCGCTATGGGTTCCCGAATCGGAACACGAGCGCCCCCTACCTGGCGCGCCAGATGTCGCGTATCGGAACACGGACGCCGGGGATGCCGAGCACCCCCTATTTGTTCGGTAGGAGGGCGCGAAGTGCTCCGAGTGAGGTTCCCGCTCTCAACACAAAGCTCACAGAGATTTTACCCAGGTTCAGGCCGCGTTGCCGCGTAACACCCTACGTCCTGCTTGTCTGGCTGTATTGCGGTGATGGTGGTGGTGGTGGATTACAATGGTGGAAACCCAAGGGCCTTCACTACTCTGGTGGTTAAAGGAAGAACTAACCCAGGGAGGTTCCCGGGGTTCGTTCTCCCAGCCCCGAGCCTAAGTGGAAAGCTAGCTAGGGTTTTCTCTCTACTCCTCCTTCCTTCTGTTCGTCCTCCTCGCCAGCATAGCCATGGGCCTCCTTTTATACGTCAAGGGACTCCCACAGCTGGCCATGCTGCATGCGTGCCACCGAGGCTAGGCACGCGTCGAGTCCGAGCCAAGGTGGCGGTCGCTGGCCTCATTCGTGGCAGCGCTACGCCGCGCTGCCCTCCTTGCCGCCTCGCCCGCCGAGACGGAAGTGACGCCGGGTCCAGTCTTGTCGAGCGTCCCTGTGTCATGCCGAGCGCATTGTCTACGCCTGGCGGCCTGCACGCGGGGTCTTGTCGCTGTCCCGTCTGCGCCCAGCAGGAGGCGCGTGTGGTCTCGTCCGTGATGCCTGCCACACTTTCTTCCCCTGTGAAGCAACCCTTCCCGGGCCGTGGTGCAGGAATCACGCGCCATGTTGAGCGCGTCCGGCTTCCCGGAGTGCCAGGGCCCTTCCCCGGGTGGTCCCCGCGGAAGGGGATCTAAAGCCCCCCCCCCCCCCCCCCCCCCCCGCGACCGGCTTCCCGGGATCTTCCTCCGTCTTCAATTTGTTGTAGATTGGTCTTCGGCGGCGGCACGGGTTCGTGCGCACGGAGTAGGGGGAACCCCCGTTCTCGGTATGCCGACAATGCTAATAATCCACCCCGGGATCGCTATCCAGCCTGTCACCCGAAAGTATTAAGTTGCAAGCAACAGATAATTGCAATAAGCATGGTGCGTAATGTAAGCAATGTAAACAACATAAAGCAATAAACACCGCTGTTTTATCCCTAGTAGGAACAGCACATCTCAAGTCTTAATCGTTTCTGTCAACTCGAGCTCAGACAAGAGAGGCATGAACCCACTATCTAGCATAAATACCCTCTCTAAGATACAAGCAATTACTTCGGCCAAAGCATCCACAAGCATCGGAGAGCATGCAAGATCATAAATAAAACATATGATAAACAATCTGAACAATAGTGTCATGACTCCATGATTCATCGGATCCCGGCAAACACAACATGTAGCATTACATAAAGATGATCTTAATCATGTAGGCAGCTCATAAGATCTAAACAATGGAGCAAAAAGGAGAAGAGACAACCATCTAGCTACTGCCATGGACCCGTAGTCCCGTGGTGGACTACTCACACATCATTCCGGAGGCAGGCATGGTGTTGTAGATGCCTCCGGTGACAATCTCCCCCTCCGGCAGGGTGCCGGGAAAAGCTTCAGAACCCTCCCGATCTAGTGTTGGCGACGGCGGCTGCATTGGAACTTTTCTGGAAAATATGATCGGGTACCGAGTGTTTTCGGGAGGAATAGAATTTATAGGCGAAAGGGTGACTCCAGGAGGCACCGAAGGGCGCCAGGTGGGCCCCAGCCTCGGCCAAGCCCTGGGCCACGGCTGGGTGGCGTCTGGGGGCTTTGGGGCCCCCTGCAGCTCCCCTCCCGGCTCTGGCTTTGTTTCCATGTAAAAATAATTCACGTAATTTTTTAGGCGATTCGGAGATACTTCCCGACTAACTTTTCTGAAACAAAAAGACAGCAGAAAACAGAAACTGGCACTGGGCATCTTGTTAATAGGTTAGTTCCATAAATCATACCAAAATGATATAAAAATATTGTAAACCATTAAGAGACGTGGCTAAATCAAATGTTTCAAAAGGTTGATTGAAAATCAAACAATTGTCGCATTCTCCTTCCTCCTACTTATCTTAGTTATGGGCATGATCAATGCTCCACCGTGGACTGCGTATCAAATCCATGTAGGATGGGACAAAAGGAGAGATGAGCATGTCATGCTCGTTCAGTCGTTCCATTGGTTCACATTCTGATAAAAGTGGGAAAGAGAAATAGGAGGAGTACATAAGGTGAGAAAATTGGGTGCACTAGGTCTCACTGATTTCTTTTATTCATGACATCATGAGGAAACAATAAGGTGATGCTCTTATTGCCGCGTATTCGTCGTCACCTGGCGTTCGAGGATGCCGACACCGTCAATTTGCTCCTTGTTCTCGAGTAGAGATTTGGTGCTCCCGAGCTCCAGTGATCTCACCATTTAAAAAATAAATCAAAAAGTGTATTTAAAAGTTTCACAAAAATCTAAAAAAAAAGCATGCATATTCTTAATGATATATCATACAAGCGTGGAAAATCGCAATGCAAAATACTCAATATTTTGAGCTACAAAAAAAACAAATGTACAGATTTGAGTATAGCGTATAATGTATAGTTTTAAACTTTTATCTTTTGTCATTTTTGTGTAGCCCATAATACACAAGATTTTGCATTGATATTTTACACGCTTAATATACTTCATTAAGAACATGCATGATTTTTTTCTGAATTTTTTAGAACTCATAAATAAGATTTTCGAAAATTTTTAACTGGCAGGAGCACTGGTGCTCGGGAGCCAAAAGCTATTTCCGCTTGTTCTCGCATTATCTCGCCACACTTCACAACCTTTGCCTCCAAGCGCCATCCCGCCTGCATTACAGAGAGTTGCCATCAGCCGATATTTTTATCTGAATTCTATTTTTCCCGTTTTAGCAAGTTTTTTTTAAAACAATGATCAATCATATTCTGGGCCCGTAATAGGTGCATATTATGGTCATCATACAGCCTGGCCCAATTCAGGGCCCAGCTGAGGAAAACATGATATCGTCGTCTTCCTCGCTGCCGAGTACCGATGTCTCAGCTCGACCTTCCAACTCGACCACCACGACCTCTCATCTGAAACGTCGCCATGAACTCGCTGCTCCGCCGCGCGCTCGCAGCCTCCTCGTCGCCTTCGCATCCACGGAGAGCTCTCCTCGCGGCGCTCATCTCTCCTCCGCCGGCCGGCCCTCCCGAACCATGCCGGCCGCCCGCATCGCAGCCGCTGGAGCCACCGAATCGGCGAGCGTTCCACGCCTCTCCAAGGCCCCTGGGGTTCAGGTCCACCACCCCCGCTCCATGGCCCGGAACGGTCTCGGAGACCGGCACGGCCGCGGGGGAGGATGGGCTGGAGGTCGCGAGGCTGGGGATCTCGCCACGGATCGTGGAGAGACTCGCCGCGCGGGGCATCACCAGGCTCTTCCCCATCCAGGTAGCGCCTTTTGCACAGCACAATCGAAACTTCAGCCCCAAGGATTCGCTTAATTGCGTCTGGTTGTTGGTCTGGAAATGGGCAAAGCTGGTTCCAGACTTGTATAGCGTATAATGTCAAGAAAAAAGAACTTGTATGCTGTACACTGGTTACTTGGCGTCATACTCCATTGTTCGCAAACATGGACAGATAGTAGGTTTAGTAATACGTCAGCAACAAATCTATTGAAATCACTAATATGTTGCTTCAAACTGTTGGGTTAAAGTTCGAGGAACAGCCCTGTTGAGCTAATTTAGTGAGAGATGCAAGCGTGGTCTATTGGTTCTGACTGAGTTGAGTTTTCTCTCTTAGACACGTAGCTTCACAATTTTGATATCTGAGAAGGAAATCATAAATTGCTGAATTTTTGTAAGTGCCATTGTTATCTTAGTTTTCCTTGCTGTCCTGTATTTCTAGATCCATAATCAAGATGGCCTTGTACTGCATCTGGTAGTTTATCAGTTAGTCCAGGAAAAAACTACAGCATAATCCTTGTTATTTGACGGAAGAACAAATGCACCATCTTTGCTAGAAAATAATGTTGTTTCCTGTGATAAAATGAACAATAAATCTGCAAGCGATTTGCCATGACACATTGGCGTTACTAGCAAGATTAGGATTTTAAATGAGGTATTCGTGTACCCATTTCACTATTTGTTTGTGTCATGTTGTCGGAAGATGCTATTTCTGCATTTCTGCTGAGTATGCGATATGATTTTCTCTCGGTTGCTATGTCAGCCTAGTTATTTGTTCTTACAGTGATGGTTTTACCTTGTGCCTCTGTGCAGAGGGCTGTTCTTGAACCAGCAATGCAAGGGAAAGACATGATTGGTCGTGCTCGTACTGGAACTGGAAAAACCTTGGCTTTTGGCATTCCTATCATGGACCGGATTCTTAGACACAATGAGAAGAATGGGTTGGTTTCTCTTTTACTTTGAAACTGTCCGTCCATAGCTACTGCACAGATATAATTAGTTAATAATTACATAGTCTGCTGCATGCAGAAGCGGTAGGAATCCTTTAGCAATCATTTTGGCACCTACTAGAGAACTCGCTCGACAAGTTGAGAAGGAATTTAGAGAATCTGCTCCCTTAGACACTCTTTGTGTCTATGGAGGTGTTCCCATCAGTCAGCAAATGAGAACTCTTCATTATGGTGTTGACGTTGTGGTCGGAACTCCAGGGCGCGTTATTGATCTATTGAGAAGGGGCGTTCTAAACCTATCAGAGATCCAATTTGTGGTTTTGGATGAAGCCGATCAGATGCTGGCTGTGGGTTTTGATGAAGCTGTTGAGGTGATCATGGAGAAACTGCCACAAAACCGTCAAAGTATGCTGTTCTCTGCGACAATGCCTAGTTGGATCAGAAAACTTACAAACAAGTACTTAAAAGATCCAGTCATAATTGACCTGGTGAGTTACTTCTTGTCTTCTTTGCCCTAAGACCTTTAATATCTGTTATATTACTTCTTACCATGAATCTCTTACTAGTTTCTATATTCATGCATAATCAGCACAAGTGTTTATTTGAGAAATTAATCTTAACTAAAAAGTCCATTTCATAGCTCATCTATGTTTTTCTATAATTTTCTTATGCCCTCCTTTTGGATATGTAAATGCATTGTGTGAACTCATGAAACCATGTATGGGTGCATGTGCATGTAATTTGTAAAGGGGAGGAGAGTACATCACACAAAATTCACATGGATGTTAGAGTGCTATATAGAGTATCAATTTTTATTAGAAGCATTTATAGAAGTGAATATAGATGCATTGTCTGTTTTCATTGTCAATTCAGCATCCGAGTTAGATTTTTAGGGGAATTATCTGGCATTTACCTTTTTTCTCAGGTTGGTGACTCAGAACAGAAATTACCCGAAGGAATCTCTCTTTATTCAATTGTATCTGAGAACTATGGGAAGCCATCGATTCTTGGTCCATTGATCAAAGTGAGCATTGTCCTGGCTACATTTGTTTTACGGCTTGCATTGTCTGTGTCCACAACTCTACTGATTCCTTTTCACTTCCTTAGGAGCATGCTAATGGTGGAAAATGCATTGTATTTACGCAAACAAAACGAGAAGCAGATAGATTGGCATATGCCATGGGCAGGAGTTATGCATGTCAGGCATTGCATGGAGATATCTCGCAAAATCAAAGAGAAAGGACACTCTCAGGATTCCGAGATGGCCGCTTTAACATCCTTGTAGCAACTGATGTCGCAGCCCGTGGATTAGACATACCTAATGTTGATCTAGTAAGTAGTTTGCTCTATGGGTATGATCAGCTCAAGAACCTTTTCAGCACCCTGAAAATTTGATTGCAATAGCCGTTTCATGTGCACAGTAGCTTAATTTGAGAATGTTATTTTCAGGTGGTGCATTACGAAATCCCGAACTCCTCGGAGCTATTTGTTCACAGATCTGGGAGAACTGCACGAGCAGGGAAGAAAGGCATTGCGGTTCTAATGTACACATATGAGCAAAGTAGAGCTGTAAGGCTCATTGAGCAAGATATTGGATGCAGGTTCACGGAGGTAAACCATGATTTTGTCTTGCACTGATGTGTAATATCAGAACTCATTGGCTGATTTCTGTTTACCATCTGTAGCTTCCGAAGATTGCAGCTACAGACGAGGCTGCAGACCTGTTTAATGTTATGAGAGACACTCGCTCTAAATCTGTTGGGACCAGAAGAACAGGTGGCTCCTCTTTCGGCCACAAAGGTTTCGGACCCTCCCAAGGTTTCGGTGACTTTGGCGGCTTTGGTGGTACGCCCGATCTTGATGGGTGGTCCCGGGACGCGGGCTCAAGACACCGTGGTGGGTTTGGAGATTCTCGACGACCTTCTCAACCTTCAAATGGCTTTGGCAGATCTAGCTTCAACCGCTCTGGTGGATTTGGCGACTTTGGAGAAGGCAATTTCAGCAGAAGTGGTAACCCGGACTTTCGACGCCCTAGGGGCTCTGATGACTTAGGCCCTTCACGGTACGGCAGAAGCTCGGATTTCGGCAAACCAGGCAGCTTCAAGGATTAAACGTCGGTTCAGAGGACTTTTAATTAACGGTGTACAGCTGCGGTGAGCCTTTCGGCTAGCGTTTATTTTCTTGCATGAATGAGTTCACCAATCTCATTGTGTAGTTCGTTTGTATCTGGGGTTGTTTAAGAAATGTGTATGCTCTGTGAATATTTGTGATGTTTATTTAGGTCAGAATAATTGCAATGCATTGTCTTGTGGTCACCCCTCTGACCTCCCCTTCCGCTTTGTTGGAGGCGCGGACAGGTCGACAACACCGGTATCTGTTCGGACAAGTTATAACAAGAAAAGAGGAAAGAAAATCTTCATTTTATTTATTTGTTAGCATATCACCATGTGAGCTATTTAGATGGTTAAAACCGCCATGAATATGTGAGGATAGCCATCTTATAGTAAGATGTTAAGGTCTTTTTAGCTAACGATCTGGTTCCATTAATCTACAGACAGAACATCAGATCCGCATCTCGACATTCATCCATACCTCTGGTGAACAAGCTCACTGGGGGCTAGGGTTTTTCTTCCATTTGCCTTTGTCTTGAGGTTAAGTGGTCAAGACAATAGTTCAGTCTAATCTTTTTAGAGGGGCTCTCAGTCTATATTTGACTAATTTTCGAAATCAGTCTTCGTTTTTTTTTTTTTTGCGAAAAATCAGTCTTCGTTTCATGGGGTTAAATTGAGCTCTTTCGTACTGCTTCTTCTCTGTAGCCCGGCCCAAACAAACTTAAAATAGACGAAACGCAGGGCCCAAACAGGGAAACGATAGCGATTGATTTGATCTTTGGATATTCGGATCAGATTTGAGGATAAGAAGGTTGGACTTGCAAGTGGTTCAGGCTTCAAGCTTCCGAAATTTGAGATCAAACCAGAGTCTTCTACTCCGCAGCAGCCGACGCTGCTGATGCCCGAGCCCCACCAAATCCACCAACCCCCGCCGTCGCCGCCGAAAACCGATCCAAGCCCCGTCGCCTCCACGGGGGCAAATGCCCGGCGCAATCCGGTACCATTTCTTGCCGTTCTCTCTGCTGCAGGAACTAGAGAAGTTCTTCGCTTGATTCCTGGGTTGTCTTTCCCCTTGCTGTTGAGGTCGCGTTGCCGGAGATCGCGGTGCCGCCGGTGCAGCCGACGATGATCATAAAGGGGATGCTGGGCCGGTACGAGCGGTGGAACCCCGTGCACCCGACGGTGGGCGCGTTCTGGGGCGTCGGCCTGGGGCTCGGCTGCGGGGTCGGGTGGGGCCCGGGGTTCGGGCCCGAGGTCATCGGCTACGTCGGCGCAGGATGCGGCGTGGGCTTCAGCGTCGGCGTCACGCTCGCCGGCATCGGCGTCGGGCTGCCATAGCACGGCATCATCAAGAACCACTACCACGGCCATGGACGGATCTGCTATGGTTCATGGGTGTGCAGCTGAACACCCAAATTTTTCTGCAAAAAAAAATACCATATGTATGCTAGTGGTAATTATCAGCACGTATAGGTATTTTCTCGTCCAAATGGGGTCAAACTTCCAATTAGCAGAGAAATGGCCGGTGTCTACGGCCCAACAAGCTTGCAGCCCAACCGCGATCAAGCCGAGCAGTCGAGATGCACCTAGTGATCCAAGGAAAAACCTATATATCGCGTACCGCGGACAGTACAAACGTCCGCGTACCCACGGCGCGCTCGGGCCAGCCCACGGCGCGCTCGGACGGGAAGAAGACGACACGCTCGCACGGGAAGAAGACGACGCGCTCGCCACGGCTGCTCGCCGGCGCCATAGCCACTCACCGACGTCGGGGTCGACGCGGCTGGCCGCGTCGCCCCGACGGAGGTGAGGCCAGGACCTCGCCGGAGACGGGGACGACGCGGCTGGCCGTGGCGTCGCCGGTGGAGGCGAGGAAGAAACTTAAGGAAGGGGGGTGCGGGTGCGGTGCGGGTGGGGAGCTCGCCGGCGACCGGAGTTAGGGTTCGGGGTGCGGGGGGGCTTAGAGGGATGGCCAGTAGGGGGCAGCCGGCGGTTACGGCCAGCGGTGGCGGCGGGGGATCGACGGGGAAGACGGTGGAGAAGGAAGACGATGCAGGGAAGAAGACGATGCGTGTCTTTTTTAGATAAAGGGCTTTATTACTTAAAGTTAAGTATTACACCCGGCCTCTGCATCACAAAAATGCACACAGCCGCAATCCAAGTGGCAACAAAAAGGTAAAAGAGCACTAGGCGTATTACAATCATGAGAGAATAAAATAAAACGCCAGCACTGTAGATGACTGCGATCGCCTATGCAGCACCGATCCGGCGATCAAGCGACCATCCATGACGGGTAAAAATATCCCTCGCCACCTCTTCCAAACGTGCACATGCCTCCGTAAAGAGGCCTCGATGTCCCTCCCGTTGTAAGGTGGACCACGAACGGAGAATATTTGTGCACCTGTAGAGGACCTGTAAACGAGAAAAATCTTTATTGTTAAAAACCTTGTCATTTCTACTTAGCCACAGTGACCATATTACGGCTATCGCTCCCACCCTAATAACGTTTTTGTACTTTCTATCAATCCCATGTAGCCAGTTGCCAAAAACATTAGCCACAGACTTTGGTTGATATAAGTTAGACGCTATCTGGATGGATGACCATATAGAACGTGCGAAACTACACTCGAAGAATAAGTGTTTTATTGTCTCATCTTGTGGACAAAACATACACTTCGTACTTCCATGCCAATTCCGTTTAACAAGGTTATCCTTAGTTAGAATGACTCCCCTACGAAGATACCACGTAAATACTTTGATTTTAAGTGGAATCTTCATTTGCCATATTTTTTTATTATCATCGACTGGCACATCGGAATGTACTAGCGCCCTATACATGGAATCCACGGAGAATTTTCCATTCGCACATAGATTCCAATGAAACTCATCAGGCCTTGTGTGAGCTGTACCGAATTCAGCCGTACCAACAAGGAATTCCAAGACGTGAGTCTTGGCCCAATGAGATCTCGCCTGAACGTCACGTTCGGAGGAGAAGATTGCATGACAGTGGCAATAGTGTCTCCTTTATGACGCACAATATTGTATAGGGCTGGATATTGATCCCGGAGGGTAGTATTACCTAACCATTTGTCCTCCCAGAATCTAATCTCCGTACCATCCTTAATATTAAATACTCCGAAGCGAAAGAAATGTTTCTTTGTCGCCATCAGTCCGGCCCAAAAGTGGGAGTCACCAGGTTTCCAGTACACCTGTGAAACCGCCTTTGTTCCAATGTATTTCCTTTTAAGTAGTGTTTGCCATATCCCATTCTCAGTAAGCAGCTTAAAAAGCCATTTGCCTAGAAGGGCCGAGTTCTTGACGTTAAGGTCATGAATACCCAGCCCACCCTGATCCTTAGGCCGACAAACAACATTCCATTTAGCCAATCTATATTTCTTTTTCTCACCATCTCCTTGCCAAAAGAATCTTGATCGGAAGTAATCCAATTTATGCAAGACTCCTTTTGGTATTTGGAAGAAGGATATCATATACAGTACCATGTTTGTTAGTACTGAATTAATGAGAACCAACCTCCCACCAAGAGAAAGCAACTTTCCTTTCCAACTAGACAACCTAGCTTGAAGACGTTCCTCGACGTGACGCCATTCTGCATTAGTTAATTTCCGGTAATGTATTGGAATTCCAAGATACATTATTGGAAATTGACCTTGCTCACAACCAAATATATCGGCATACTGAGCAGCTGCTTCTTGAGCCTCACCAAAGCAAAACAATTCACTCTTGTGGAAATTGATTTTCAATCCCGATAATTGCTCGAATGCTGATAATATCAATTTCAGATTCGCAGCCTTATCTAGATCATGTTCCATAAAGAGAATTGTATCGTCTGCATATTGAAGGATAGAGAGCCCCCCATCGACAAGGTGAGGAATCACTCCTTCAATTTGGCCATCCGTCTTTGCACGCTCAATCATGATCGTTAACATATCTGCCACTATATTAAATAGTATCGGCGATAAAGGATCACCTTGCCTTAATCCCTTTTTTGTTTGGAAGTAGCGACCAACGTCATCATTGACTTTTATGGCCACGCTACCCCCGGACACAAAATTCTGAATCAAAGCACACCACTCATCCGAGAAACCTTTCATTCTCAGAGTCTGTAGTAGGAACGGCCATTTAACCTTATCATAGGCTTTTTCAAAATCTATTTTGAATATCACTCCATTTAGTTTTTTCGTATGCATCTCATGTACGGTCTCGTGAAGAACAACGACCCCGTCTAGGATATTCCTCCCTTGCATAAAAGCAGTTTGGGTAGGTTTTACCACATGATCCGCCACGGAATTTAACCGAATGGTTGCTACTTTAGTAAAGATTTTGAAGCTAACATTCAGAAGACATATAGGACGATACTGTTGTATCCTTTCGGCATTCTGAATCTTAGGCAGCAAAACGATTTCCCCAAAGTTAAGGCGAAATAGCTCCAGTTCTCCGGCGTGAAGACAGCCAAACAACTCGAATAAGTCAGACTTAACGGTTTCCCAAAAGTGCTGATAGAACTCAGCCGGGAATCCATCCGGTCCAGGCGCCTTGTTGTGCTCCATCTGGAAAACCGCCTTACTTATCTCCTCTTCAGAGAAAGGAGCAATAAGAAAGTTGTTTTCCTCAGGAGTAACTTGGGTTATATCGTTCGTTCGAGACTCATCAAGAGAAAAGTTTCCTTCCTCGGGAGCCCCGAACAAACCTTTATAGTAGTTTGTGATATATTCCTTGAGCTGATCCTGTCCTTCGATCAAGCCCTCATCCTGATGAAGAGAATGGATACATTTCTTCCTATGTCTGCCATTAGCAACATTATGGAAGTATTTTGTATTCGAATCCCCTTGCAGAATAAATTGGGCCTTAGATCGTTGGTACCATTTGAGCTCTTCCTCCCGCAGCATACGACCCACTTGCTCATTCGAGTGCCTTTTCAGGTCACTCTCTGTTGCTGACAAGGGACGTTCTTCTGCAAGTTTATCAAGCCCATCTATAATGGAACACAGGCGCTCTTTTTCTTTTTTAAGCATACCGGTAGTGTGCCTCGCCCATCCACGAAGGAATTTACGCAAATTGCGCAACTTATTATTCCAACGTTGGATTGCACTGTCGCCCACAACCGGTTGTGCCCATATTCTTTTTACCAGATCATCAAAACCATCCCGTAGCAGCCATCCTAATTCGAATTTGAATTGAGACTTAACAGGTGGCTTCAATGTTCCTGTAGAAAGAAGTATGGGGGCATGATCCGAGAAAGCCTCAATACGCTCCAAAGCACGGACCGTCACCAATGGATATTTATCTTCCCAACGGGAGTCCATTAGCACACGGTCTAGCTTCTCATATGTCGGCTCGGGAAGACAATTAGCCCAAGTGAATTGTCTCCCCGTCATATGAACCTCTCTTAAAGACAAGCTATCAATCACAGCATTGAATAAGTGAGGCCAATGACCGTCGAATCTACCCTTGCTTTTCTCGTAACGGTACCTTAGCATATTGAAATCCCCTCCTATAAGAATAGGGTATGGGTTATCCCTAGCTAGGTTAACCAGTTCTCGAAGAAAAGCGGCCTTATACTCTTCTTGGGCAGCGCCGTACACAGCAACCAAACTCCATATAAAATTGTCGGATTTGTTGCGGATGTGAAACTTAATATGGAATTCACCATCCGAACGATCCAACAACTCCATGGTATCAGTTTTAATGCCAAGTAACATGCCACCCGATCTCCCTCGAGGGGGACAAGAATGCCAAGCAAAATCCACCCCACCTGAAAGGCGGTCTAGGAGGGTGCTCGGAAAGTCTCGTCTACCCGTCTCGGAGATAGCCAGGAAATCCAGATTATGATCCCTCACATGATGCGCAATATTCAAATGTTTAGCCAAGTCGCCTAGACCTCTGCTATTTTCAAATATGCCATTCATCGGGAAACTCTTGGAGATTTTGACTTTTTCGCATTTTTACGCGAAACTTGATTCTTTTTATTTTTAGCGGATTTAGATCTCCGGCTGGAAGCATACAGGTCATCGAAGGATCCCAGCCCCGCCTCGTCCAAATCCACTTCAGTAACCTCTCCTACAAGATGTGATAGAAGCTGTCCATCTATTGTGTCATTCGCATCATCATCATCTACAGGAGAGGTTACCGGCCTACGCGAAACACTAGTTAACACCTTACGGCGATCATACTCTACATGTTTCAGAACATTAGCCGAAAAAACCACCTCTTTTTCATTTCTCCCTAAGCTAACGCCTACCGCTGATAACTTAGCAGATAAAGTAGACGAAGGAAAAGACAGAAATGATTTGGTAGATTGGGACGTACCGGCAACAGGGGTGGAAAAGGACTCGGCTTTGCGACGCATCGCTTTCGCCAAAGAATCCTCGTCCGTCGCTGAAGCTCCATCCCTCCCAGTGAGATGACGTCCGCTGCGCCTAGGCGTCACCAAAGGCAGCGGTCGTACCCCCACTGGTGCAGCCACAATGGGAGAGGGCGAAGGCGATGTAGCAGCCCTCTCAACCACTGTGGTAGGAGACGGAGACGCTGGTGTAGTCGACGCCACTATGGGGGAGGACAGTGGTGACGTAGAATCCTCCTCCACCGTGGAACGAGCTGGCGAGTCGTGACCCGCACTGCTGCCCCTCATTGGACAACTCAGCGAGCCAACTCTCAGCTCCGTCACGCCTCCCCTGCTATCCGCCGCACAGGCAGTGAACAGCGGCCCGAGCGCCTTCGTCGCGCCCCCGCTGCAAGCCGCACCGGAGAGATGATGCAGCCCAGCAGGCGCGCTAACGCTGGAGTTTCCCTCTGCGCGGTCAGCAGGTACCAGCCCGGCACCCGTCTCCTGAGGCCTAGGCGTCACCGCAGCTGCATTGCTGCTCGCTGCACAGGCGACCATGTTCAGCCCAGCAGCCACCGACTGGCTAGGCTCTCGTACGACAGCAGTAGTATCTCCTAGTTCCGGCCTGTCAGCATGCACAGCTTTGAATACATCACAAGCTACATGTACTAGCAGCTCACGATCCTTCCCTGTACACCCCAGACTGGTTTTTTTACCCAACTGATTTCTGTCCAGTCCGCTGTTATTGTCCAAAACAGGATCCTTAGCATCACCAAGGCCACCGGCGCTCCTCCATTGTTTCACCAACTCAATAGCCCTCGGAGTCTGCGGGTTGGGGTTAAACGGTGTGACAGCGATACCCAACGCCGCCGTCGGTGCACCTTGCCCTTGCCTTCCTCCGCCAACTGGACTAGGGTCAATAGCCATGTTGGATACATTTGCCCCGCTGGAAGAACCACCGTGAGTAGAGTACTCACCAGGGCCGTCCTCCTCCATCCCATTATCATCCGAGTCATCTTTTCCTTTGCGTTGCCAGACAAACGGAACAAAGTCAGCTTCCGGAATAAAGTCCTCTTTTTCTGGCCGGAAAGTGAAGTCGAAACCCTTTAGACGCAAAACCGCATCCGTAGCAATGAAAGGACCAATATCATCCACCTTGTCGAACAGACCGTCAGACATCATCCCCACTAATATCCGGACTACCCCTCGACGACGTAGGGCAAGCATATCCACATCAATCGTCGTCCCAATGAGTGTGCCCACAGCCCACAAACCCCAGAAGTGCCTCAGAGGATTAGGCACCCCCGTGACATGAACCCATTGCTGATGTAGCTCCAACTTGTGCGCCACATCCTCTGGCTTCCACTGACTGAACGCTAGCTTGGTGTCCTGAGAAGGAACTCCAAGCTCAATGCCATCAAATCGAAGCAAATCCTCCTTGGTCGGGAAATTGACCGTGAAAGAATCAGTGCCATTTGGAATTGCCTCCCACTTCCAAGACGGAGCCGGGCATAGTCTAGCCACCTGTGTTTCAACCTGTTTCGCGGTGGCGGCCGTACCCTGAACCATCACAAGAGCAACTGGAGAATCACTAGGGACCAAATTAGCCTTATACAAACTGTCCGGGAACTGCATAAACATCGTATCCTTGTGTCCCTGCCCCACAACAAGTATCATAGGCCTCGGGAGCTTCAGCGTCGGACACATCGGAGTCGGATGTTTCGCGTTCTCGCATATGAAGCAGTAGTGTTTTGCGGGGCATTCTTTGGTTGCATGAGTATTGACCGCACACTTCCAGCACCATGACTTCAGTTTCTTGGGTTGCTGAGTCTCACCAGCCCCCACCTCCGGGACCACGACCTGTGTCGGGACAGCGGTCGGCTGCGCCGTCGCCGGAACCAGTTGCTGACCACCCGTCGCATTGGTAGGAGCCATGCCCCCTTGATTCGCAGTCTGCTGCGTTCCGGCCGCGACCAGGCCCCCTTGCTGCTGCCCATGACTCTGATTCCCGGTCTTCTTCTTCTTCTTCTTCCGTGCCGGTGCCTGAGCCACGGCCCCGAAAGCGAACCCCGCCGGAGGTTGAGGACCGGCCGGAACCGAAGCCGCAGCCGGCATCCCTTGCTGCCCCACGCCGTGCTGTCTAGGTGCGAAGGTTGGAGGACCCGCGCTGTTGCCAAAGCCTCCCGCTACACGGCCTTGACCACCGGCAGCAGCCGCCGGCGCCCATGACGGATGTCCTCCCTGCCCGGAGGGCGCGGCCATCGGCGGAGGCGCAGCGGCAACCTCCGCGAAGGATCTCTGTAGAGCTCTCTGGAGTGGGGGCGTCGGTCCTGGGGAAGGAGTGGATGACTGCGAGGAGCACCGATGGCGAACGGAGATGGCAGCGGCGACCGTGGGCGATGGCGTCGTGGATGGAAGCGAAGACTTGATTCGATCGGACCTCCACAAGCCCTCGTACCAATGGCTGAGATGCTCCCACGGAGATCGACGGCCACCCTTCGTCCGCCCTTGGGCCCCACCAGGCAGCGTCTGCGGGATTTGAATTTCAGACGTAACCGCGATCCCCGCGTCAGCCGCGTCCGCCGCCCGATCCACCATCTTCTCCGCCGCCGGCGTAATCCGCTCAGCCTGCGTCGTCGTCGCCCCAGCACGGTCCGGGAAGAAGTCGCCAAGGCACGGGGGCGGCGTGATCCTAGGCCGCGGTACTGGACCACGCCATCCCATCCGAAGCCGCGGCATCCGCAGCGCCCGAGTCTGCGGTGATCCTCCACCCGCCTCCCCCACTCCGGCCAGGACTTGAGGCGACGGCGGATCATCACGTCCGCCGGCTTGCTCCACATCCCGAGACCTGCACACAGAAGACAACTCCATACCTTGGTGTTCAACGGTGGACGACGGCGAACCTTTCTCCCAAACGCGTGACGCCGGAGTCGGGAAACCTATGTCTTCCCAGAACTCCTTCTCGATCTCCTCATCGGACTTGGGCGGACGGCGAACATCGTCGCGCGACACCGTCCATTCATCCGCAAGGACCTCCTCCGCCGCGCTCACCGCAACGTGTTCCTCTCCTTCTCCCTCCGCATCTTCTTCCTCCGAGAGCGCGGAGAAACGAGAACCCGAACCGGGCGAGGACTGCGAGAGAGCGCCTGGAACTAAGGTCAACCTCCTCCCCGGCATCGCGCCGTCGGGTGCCCGCAACAGATCAGCGGCGGCGACGCCCGCCCAGCGACGGCGGCGGCGGCGAGCGAACTCCGGAACTCAGACGATGCGTGTCTTGGTGGGCTCGGCCCATGTGGATGGCGGCAGCAGGCGGGAGCGAGTACGCTCCGCGTACTGCGCTGTATAGGCGCACCCGTGATCCAGGCATCGCGTACTGCGCTGTATAGGCGCACCCGTGATCCAGGCATCCAGGCTAGCAAGTACTTGTACACAACAGCAAGTCTGTCTATCACACCTTAAATTCAAAAAAAAAAGTCTGTCTATCACACCTTAGCTCGGTGTAGCGAGCCTGGTATTTGTAATCTTTCTTTTTTCTGTTATTCCGGACTGCATTCGGAATGTAATATGTACTGATGTTACTGATGTTGCTTAATCAATAAAGTGCCATATTCTCTCAAAAAAAGGTCTGTCTATCAGACTCCAGAGATGCTAAAAAAACAACAAATCTGTCTAAAAAGACAGGGCCCAAATCGAGCTGGAGCGGGATGCCGGCGAGCCAGCGAGGCGGCTGGCGCCGGGCCAAGCAAGGGAGAGCAGGCATGAAGGCGTCGGCGGGGATGGATGATGGAGAGAGCGGGAATTGTCGCATGCCATTTTTTTTACTTATATTACAAGTTTCAAAAGTTTTTGAAATATTGTTGCTACAATGTCAATTGTACTTTTATTTGCGCAAATGCGACCATTTTCACGTTTTCAGTTTTATGTTTTCACTTGGTTGAAATTTGAACACCCAAAATTAAATTCCTGGATCCGTCCTGACCACGGCGGTATGCTCTTCTGCTTAATTATGGGAGAGAATTGCAATTGCTGTTATACAGCGTCACCCCGTGAACAAATGAACGAATGGGGAGCGAAACCAACTACAGTAGTAGCCATCCGTCTTAGAATCTGTATACTCAGTAGCACATGTGATTGCAAATTTGCAACTTATACATTTGATCTCTAATTCAACAACGCCTTCATCTCTGTTGTTACATAGGATTCTGTTCATCTCGAATACTTGGCAGTCTATTTGACAGCTGCTCTTGAATTAGCCAGTTACATTGCAGAAAACACGCATCCATGCTGCTGCTTATCTTATCTGCCATTTGCCTATGTAGCTAACTTCTACTCTCAGTTATAACACCCAAGATACACTTTTATGGCACTTTGAGTAACAGACTTGCTCCTAATTTGTAGGCTTTGCAAACAATGTCCCATTCGAATCAGCAAGGTTTTACACCATGACCATCCTAAGAGGTATGTTATGGGATGCCATGAGCTATGTGAGCCATGTCACAGCTACGAGGAAAGAATCTCGGCAGAAGCTTCTGAAATTTCAGGAGAACCATCAGGTTTCAGGAGGAGTTGATCTGCCCAAGCTGGGGAAAGACATGTCGAGTAGCTTACGATCAACGATGCATTGCATCAGGGCCTTCACAAATCAGCATTGGCCTCCATAGCATCAAGTAAGCAAATTAAAGATTGATACTTTGGAAGCAAGCTTAGCTCAGTTGGTTGGTCTTGCGCGAGGGCAGGCCGCTCGCACAAGATTGAATCCGGGGTGCACCTATCAAGGGGTGAAAAGCGGTAGTCAGGTGCGTGTGCAAAGTACGCCGGGGTTAATGTCACTCGTTTTTCAAAGAAAAATCTGATATGCATACTTTGTGAGTTAAGGAGTAGAACTAGGGATGCGAGAATGGGACCCGTTTGTCCCACTTTTTATCCATTTTGTACATGTCTAGTGCAAATTTTTGGTCCAAAATTTTGTACTAGACATGTACAAAATGGATGGAAAGTGGGACAAACGGATCCCATTTTCGCATCCTTAAGTAGAACCCACATAGTACAATGTACACTTAGATGCAGATGTCTACTGTACTACTTTTGGGCATGAGTAAGTTTAAAGTTTCCTGGTTTGTGAAGGGAAATTATTTCAGCTGAACATGGTAGCATTTGCTAGTGATTCCATGTAAAAACATCATCAAATAAATCTGTAAATATAATGATGTTGTCTACGCAATCTTGCATTATGAAATGAAAATCCATTGATATTCTACATGTATGTCTTTCTGGCTGAGTTTTACAGTTGGGCTCTTGGCAATCACATGTTAATTACATGAGTTATTTTTGCGATAACTAGGTGGGTTATTCTGTTTTATGTATTTAGGAATTGAACAAGGGAAGGTGTTAAGAAGGGTGAAGCTGAGTGAATTTAATTTGTGCATCAAGCTGTATGACATAGAAAGGTTCAAAACATGATCAGGTGTGCCGCATACTGTGCGAACCTGGTCAGAAATTTCCTTGTTCATTTGGTCGGAATGAAATTTTGTACATGGAATTATATATTGCTACGGTGCTACCCGGATGGGCTATACTTGCATATTACCGAAAGGAATAAAATAACAAAAAATAATTATGGTGCAATCCTGCAGTAAAATGCTGGAGCATGGCTATGCAACAATATTACAGTTCACATCACGTAATTAACAATGTAACAATTTTTTTTACCTGAACAATGTAACAATAAAAAAAATGAAATAGTGTATCTCTTGTTCCTGAACTCTTAAAGCTGATATTTTTGCCCTTCAAGTACTCTTAATACCTTGTACATTTTTCTGAGAGAATACATATATGTTATTTTTAGAGAAATGATACCATGTTTCTTTAGTCCTTTGAATTAAAGTAATTTTGACCATTGAAAATGTTTTTGGTCGAGCTAGTGCCCAGTTACTGTCTGCAATATCATCAGATATGTCTATGATATCACCAATTTTCGTGACTTCCTATAAACAGAATTTACCTACTAAATTCACAAGGAGTTTCAAGAAATACTGAAAGAGAAAAAAAATCTTGAAATCATACTTTGAAAAAGGAAAATTTCTAAGAAATCACGAACATAATATATAATAGGGGGAAGATAAAAATGAATTTCAAAATTCAAATTTACTAGAATGGAAACTCTCAAAAACTGGAAGTAGCAATACTTATTCAAAAAAGTTCATGATTTCCAGTATGTTCAAAATTTATTTTGCTTCTCAAGTTCCTTTCTTTGTATGTAAAATCTTAAGAAATCACATTACACCAACAACTAACCCTTTTGTCACAGACAAGTTAGGACAGACTAGATATGAAACCCAATAGAAACATAAGAAACCAAAATGTTAAGAGAGAGGGAAAAACAGTAAAGTGTGAGTAAACTATTATTTCTAACACATGGATTGTTGATTTCCATGCGGTTTAACAAGAGCCAAATCTCTAGGTGCATTCCAATCCCCCACTTCCCTTTTACCGCTTCCTCCATGTTAAATTTGGTTGCCCTCTGCCCCTCCTTGTTTTGCCTACCTCCAGAATATCAGTGCTTCTGAGGGCCTCTGCCGGACATGGCCAAACCACCATAGCCGGGGTGGGACTAGCTTCTCTTTAATAGGTGTCACCCCTATCCTATCAAGTATTACCTCATTCCTAATTCAGCCTTTTTTTTGTATGGATACACATCCATCGTAGCATGCACATTTCCATGACACTCATTTATTAGATGTGTTGTCTTTTAGTGGGCCAACATTCTGCTCCATATAACATCACAAGTCTAATTGTCGTCATATAGAACTTACTTTTAGCTCTTATGGGACCTTCTTATCACATATGATGTCACATGCATGCTTGCGGCTACTTCATCCACCCTGCTTTGATCTCGCGGAACACATCCTCGTCAATATCAACATTGCTATGCAGCATTGATCCCAAGTGTCGGAAGGTGTCCATCTTAGGCACTATTTGTCCATCTAAACTAACTCATTTCCCCCTCTTCACTCTCAACGCCACTAAAGACACACCCCATATACTCATTTTTGGTACTATACTAACTCTAAACCCCTTGGATTCCAAAGCCTGCCTCCATAGCTCTAGTTTCCTATTAACACCGACCTTGGTTTCATATATTTATCAAGTTCCTTAAATGCTTAACTGTTAAATATAAAAAATCACATTAATTGGTTATTTTCTTTTACCGGAGGTTAAATATATTTATAAAGTTTACCAACAGTCAAATCTCATGGTTCCGTTCCAGGTATTCCTATTGAAGGGTTAAATATATTCAAGGTTGTATTTGGTATTAGAATAAAGTGAAATGGAATGTCATGGCTCCATTCCAAAACGGTTCCATTCTCATGATTGATTAGGACAAAACAACGTGGGATGGAACAGTTCCATTTTATGTTTGGTTTGGGAATTGGAATGGCTGGAATTGTATTCAACCCACCGCTTTCATAGGAATACCTGTTGCATAGTGTTCTTCGTTGACCCTAATGGTGCAGTTATACTCATCCCATAGATCTCGACTCAAAATTTTCAATTGGACTAGCCTGCCATGTCTTCCTCCACTTCTTGAGGTTGTTGCTACACTAGTCTCCGTTGAAGGATAGCTTGAAATGTTCATTCAAAACCTTAACACATTGGTTATCATAACAATTATTGAATCCACTTGAAATTTTAGCACCACTAGACACAAGGTCAGAACTAAAAGCCTAGCATCATGGTGGACATGAGATTGGTTCAGTGAACCACCCCACTCTTGGTGGGTCTCCCACTTGCACCAGTCCATCTATGTTCATAAATATATATAAATGATTTAGAGAATCACAAATTCATCATGTTTCATTGCATAAAATTGTGTATTTGAGTCCAGCCATCAAAAGGTTGACAAAAAGTGAATTTGAGCATCACAAACACATGGTTTCATTGCATAAAATGGTATGTTTTTGTCCAGTCATCAAAAGGTTGCCAACAATTATTTGGAACATCACAGACACATCGTTTCAATACAAATAAAATGGTACAAAGATAGTACTACAAATACATGGTTTAAATATAATAGAATGATACAAAGATAACACTACAAATACATGGTTTCGAAATGGAGTATGCCATGTTTCAAGGACCATACAACGTCTTCCTATCCGCCCACATTTGGTTTGCAATTTGTTGCTTACGGTTTACCATGTCCCTATGGTCTCTTGTTGGATTAATGTATAATGAATTCATCAATTCCTTGAGATAGTGCATAATTATCAAGAACACAACAAGCTACAACAATGTCAACTTATACCGGAAAAGCAAAAAATGGTTTGCATCATCTAAAATTTTGAATTTCCTCTTGAGGGATCCAAAAGCTTGCTCTACCGTCACCCATAGATATGGATGGTTAAGGTTGAATATTTGCATTTTGGAAGGGATTGCGGCCCCACTCGTTCAAATTGTATCTCACATTACAAAAGGTGGTAAGAAGTCGGGCTTGGCTCCATATTCGGTATTAACGAGCTAGTATTTGCGTCAATATAAAACATAAATAGGTGACAACGGTTTGGAGAATATATGGAAAATTATATCTAAGGTAATTTGTTACCTTGTGGTACTTGTAGGCCTCTATCATGCCCTAATGCACCAATACATATTTGAACCGAAGGTTGAAATCTACCGTTTCCATCATTTTGAGTATCAAAAGCCTTCTTACCACAAAAAGAATTGACCACGTCTTTGGTAACCAATGATGGCACATGCGTACCGTTGATGGCTCCAATACAATCATATATAGTGGAAAGTATTAAATGATATGAAATATATCCTAAATCGCCAAGGAATAGTTTCAACAAATACCTTTAAATATCGGTCAAACCGATCGTTTCCTACTATTTTTCTGGGATCTCCGATGAAGGTGGCCTGATATATTCATTACGTAGCTCATCGGTGGCATGAATGACAGGCTTAAAATATATGCTAATTGTTCATAATGATGTACCAAAATTGGTTGCAACAACCCTATTCCGAAGGTTATGTCCAATGATAAATGCAAAAAACATCACCACTAAATGTACACTATTTTCTAGCAACTTGCGATCCTTCATAAGTCACACAACTGAAAATAAGGAGCTCTTACGAACCTTAACACATTTTTACATGTTTTATCTCATAGCCTCGAGATAATCAGTTCTCTCTTGATATCCTTCATGCATTGGCCCATAGGTTACACGTGGTATTTTCTTCTTTATCATAACCACACCAATTTAAACAATCGCAACAAAAGAACAAATCCTTAACAATCGTTTTCCTTTTATCAATCCTCTTTCCCATCTACAATGCTAGTGTTCTATCATAAATAACTATTAGTACACATTTGATCCAAAAAACATTGTATGACTAATGAACAAGACATCACAATATATTGCCAAGATAATTCATGGATTTGATCCAAAAACTTGTTTTTTGTGTGCCAAAATGGGAGTGGATAGGGGCACATAAAGAGAGAGGGCATCAAAATATAATTGGTCACTACGAGGAGAGGGAGAGATAGGATCAGACTTGGGTCGGGGGTGGGGCTCTGGTGAGAATAGTAGTTTGCGGTGATGGTTGGACACATGTTCCACCAAAATTTACTGATTTGTCGAATGAGTGCATTCCGCATCTAAGGGGTATATTCCCTTTGGAAAAACCAGTCGCTTCCATTCCTCCTCAAGGCTCAACCAAACATAGCAATGAGCCCTAGGTGCGGAACGGTCCCGTTATGTTTGCTTCGTTGCCGAACCAAACACACCTCAAGAAAACTAGTGACTGGTATGGTACCACAGGTTGGTGGTGATAGTATGACATCTACTTAATTAGAGACCACAAGTTTGTCAGTATTGGCTTTGACATGGTCAAAACTATTTTGAGGGAGTACAAAAGTACCTGGTATGAAGAGGGCCATGACATTTTAGAGTGAGCAACCAAATCTACAAACCAATATATAGTTCGATGACAAAAATAATAATATTCCCATACAATTCTTCAGACCATGAAATAAGCAAAGAGCTTGATAATCCATTTAACAGAGGAATTAACTGTAGGCCTCTAGGGGGCCGGGAAAGAGTAAACAACGTACATCATGTACTCTCTCTACGTAGCTTAGCTAGTGTCGCTTGGTGTTGGCATATGCAGGCGGAAGCAAGCGGACACGAAGAAGGCGACGGGGGCAAGACAAACACCTGCACCATGCATGCACCACTTGTTCTTAGCCAGTGGTGTTAACTCGCATGCATGCGACGTCCGACGCTGCGGCGCGCAGAAGCTGAGAGCATCTGTTGGATTGCTGCCGCGACAACACGAAGATCGAAATCGGAATCCCCTGCCGCCCGGTATCACTCTCACTACACAAAATAGGTTACTTAGAAATAGAGCATATTTCGTGAAGCATCGACCTTGCATGCTATAAATCTAAAAAAAGTCCTTGCATGCTATGATCAATGCGTTGTTATTTCAAATTCATTTTGAATGTTTATCAAGTTTAATACTAGCTAGCTAGCTTCATCGTGCTTCACCAACACTGTGGAAAGCTAGGTTATGTACTGCTCAGATCTATTTGGACTGAAGCTCCTGTGCATCGAATTGAATCCTGTGCTTGTTCTGAATCCAAAATATAAACCGACAAGATTCTTACAACTGGCGCTGTACCCGGCCACCATTCAAACGACGAAAAGCTATCCATGGTTTGTACACATATGCATGCATTGCATTGCATGGCATCTCACGTCGTCAGTAGTAGTAAATCCATCGTGAAAAATTACGAGAGGAGAGCAGCACGCCGTTTGATCTGGTCCACGATGCAGAGGGAATCCTACTTACTGCCATTCACTCGGAGACAAAGCCCGGTCCAGAAACTCAGCTCCATTGTTACTACGACTAAAGCTGTTTGTGCGCTCGTCAACAGAGCGAGAGAGTTGCTGCAGAAAAACATTTACATGAAAAATTCAAAATTGTGTCAAGATTTGTATGCTACGCCCTCCTTTCCGCATGGTCTCATTCGAGAGTATTTGGTTGATTGGTTCACCGAAATTGAAAAATACAGAAATTTAAAAAACACAGAAATAATCTCATAACACGTGGAATCCTACAAGAATTGATAAAAAAAGTAGGGGTAGGTAGTATAACTTGTATAGTTGCACCACATGAAAAAACACAAGAATTATCTATAGAGATTGAGTACATGTCATAGTTGTCATACGCATGCAACAAATTTTCCAAGAGGTCTATGGCCTATTTGAGTCAAATGTTTTTCCAAGGAAATTTTGAGGATTCCTACATAGGTTGTTTGATTCGGGGTGCAATCCATAGAATTTTTTTCTTCAAATGATTCATTTGCACTAGATTTGATAGAAAACAAACATCCACTCCAACCTCTTTGAAAAAAATCCATATTTTCCATATGATGGAATCAACCAAACCAAAATATGGTAGGATTCAAGTGGACATGACTTTGTAATCCTTCATTTCCCTACTATGTTCTTAGAATCCTGTGAATCAAAGATGCCCCTAACCTCTTACTAGAAATCATATGAGATTGTAGGGTACGAAAGCATTCCATGGGAAATTTTGAAGATACATTACTTTCAACCAAATAGACTATAGAACAAATTCATATGGATCGAAATCCTACAAAATTCTATTGAAAATATTTTAAACAAAAGATACCCTCAGAGTATAAGCCATAATCTGAGTGAGCACAATGATTCAGTAGCTTACGAAACCAAGAGGAAGAAAGAGATCAAATGACCACGCTACCATATCATGAGTGTACACCTGAATACATTGGAAACGAAACCAATAAATGTGTTAACATACTCCTAAACTCTTTTTATAAATGAAAAAAAGGGCGTGTGCATCGTTCTCGATGCAGAAGCTGGGGCGCCTAGCTCCTTTTTCAAAAAAATGTGGTAAGTGTTGGTAATATGCTGTACAGGGCCATATTGCATTAATGCATGCAACTTCAAAGTACAAGATTTTAGCGAGGGGCTCTTGCATATCTAGGTGTTTTCTTTTGGAGTCTAGTGTTCTCTTTATTCCATCTCGGAATGTAGGAGAGGTCTAGGGTTAGGTAACTTGGTACATGTTTGTTGCTTGTTGGATGAGGGCGCTTTGAGGGTCTGGGGTTTGGAGCTATATATATACCTGTGAAGTAGCTAGCTATGTGGCTGTGAGCACGGGCTAGCTAGCAATACGCAAGTACTACTAATGTAGTGGTGGTCTGGGTATCTTCATATGTCATAGGAGGATCGAGAAGCTAGCGTCTTCTCACAGCTGCTCACCAATAAACCATGCATAGATCTCCATTTAGCTTATCTCCATCACTCCATCAGACATCACCTTCCAATGAACTCCTCCTTCACCAGCCACCGCATTGTTGAAATCCTGTGCACACATACTGGCGACCTTTTGCTTGCGTACGCGTGAAATGAGATGTGAGAAGGTAGCTGCAAGGTAGAGGATATGCCTGGCTCCCTGTATGCCACTCGCATGGCTGCCAACAAGAGATGTGTCGTTGGCAGCTGCGGCTGGCGTGCGAGGTGCCAAGCATGGCCTCTCTCTCTCTCTCTCTCTCTCTCTCTCTCTCTCTACATCGATTTCACATTGTTTCATGCTGCAAATATTTTTTTGGTCACTACAACTTTTTCGTTTTGCGCCTTTCACTGTAGGTTTTTTTGTGGATTTCACTGAAGCTTGTAAGCCGGAGCTTTGAGTGTTGAAGCATATTTCCAGCCCGTGGGACGCGCGTTGAGAGGGACTCTGATGGAAAGATTATAGCTGCTGTAAATGGCTCGGGTGCATTGTACACCGACAACCGTGGGCTCAAGATTTGATTTTGTTTTCTCTTCTAAGTTTTGAAATTTGATCGACGGGCTATGCCCCTGTTGCGCTCTAAAAAAATATTTCATGGTACAAATATTTTTTAAGCATGCGCTGATCGAAAGCAAAACGAAGGTTGTTATTCAATAGTTGTTGCCGGTAAAGGAACAGTGGAACGGGTATCTTTAGCAAAGCAAAGGCTTTGGTTGAATCGTATTGAGTTCCGGGTAGTGCACGACATCCTCAAGTGTTCGTTTATCTAAAGCGCTTCTTTCAAGCACACAAGCAGCCGTCCTCTTCTCGAAAATCAAACTTGAAGCGAAGTCTTGGGTCTTTGCCGGGGCAAAACATTTGGGTCACTTGCTACCGGGAGATTAGTTGTTTTGTTTCCTTCGTTGGCCTCGGGCTGTAACTTAAAAACCTTGTGACTCTCCTTCTTTATTAATGCATAAAGGCAAGTCTTTTGCCTTTCTTTAAAAAAAATCTATTTACGATTAGGTGAGAAATAGTTATTTCTATATGAATCATCGTAGACACTGATACTAGAGGCGTACAACTGGTCAGCTAAACTTCTGTAGACCTGAAGTTGCATTTAACTTTTGCAAACCTAGCTTGATAATGTGAATGCTCTACACATGTGTAGCAGACGCCAAGTAACATCAAAAGTGCAGGTTTTGGAAGATGGAATTTCTAAAAAAAATCACTGTGGTTCGCCAGCAGCTACATACGGGGATCCCACAAAAATCATTAAACATGGCGGCTTCTTGCTCTTTGATTAGTGATTCACCGGCCACTAGATTGATGAAGAATCTCTTAAAAATCCTCTTTTTGATTGGTGATTTACCAGCCAATACATTCTTGGATGCTAGTTTATTCTCAAACGCGGTGGGTCGCTTGATTGACCGTCGTGCAAGCTCATCTTGCATACTAATTTTGGTGGTACCAAGGCCTGCATCCATCAAGAACTTTTGTTCCCATAATCCCGTAAAACTTAAGATTGTGAGGTGTTTCGTTCTTAACAGTGCCAAAACAAGATAGCAGATTTGAGAGGGGGTTGGGCATGCAGATCCATCCCACACATGGTAGGACTCTAGTAAACTCCGCACGGATCCAGTCAGCTTCGAGCTCGGTTCGGTGGGATTGCCGGTGAAAACCGAGCCGACTACGGTCATGGCGGATGATGGTGTCGTGCAAACGTCACTCCTTGTTGAAGGCATCGTCAGTGCAGCTCTCGCCCCTTGCTCGGACTGATCCAGGGGAAACCTTGGATCCAGATCAACCGGATCGGACGATGACGACGTTCTACGCCGTTCTCCCTCTTGAGGGCATCGTTTTTGGATCAGGCTGGCTGGGAGGGCCAGGAGGTGGCGTGGCGAGGCATCTAACTCGTCGACGACGGCGAGTCTCGGCGGCGCGGTGCAGCGGAGTCTCGGTGCTGGACGTGTGATGATGGTAGCGCACAGATCGGATATGCTGTATGGCGTCGTGGCGACGTTGACGCATGCCTGACAAGGTTAATACTTTGGTCCCTGTCCTGAAGATGATGATGGGTTTGAGGAAGACGGTGGCGGCGACTTTTGTAGCGGGTGCATCGGTGCCGCTGAGGGTCTGCTGAACTGGTTGTGCCCCTTGTTCGCCATCGGGCGGCTTGGTGTGGCCTTCGGTTTTTTGATGATGTGCGTTGGTGTGTTGTCAGGGTTTTCGGCCCTGTTCTTGGCCACCCCCTTCATCCGTGTTGTAGGTGTAGCGAGCTATCGCTTGGTTGGTGGTTCGCTTCGGGTTGATCTTTGTATTCCTCTTGTAAGGTGTTGTTGAATAATTGCGGAAGGCTGTGTGCATCACTCAATGCAGAGGCCGGGGATCCGCACCCCCTTTTCTAAAAGAAAAGCTAGGGAAAGAGAAATAAAACCCATTGCAAATCTGAAATTAAAAGTTAAAGAATCAAAATTATGATTTAATTAAACCCATATACTGGGCAAACAAGTACAATTTTCCTTTTCTCTTCTGTTGTGTAAGTGTTCTTTTGTAATTAATAGAATTTATTAAATTATTATCCTACAATTTAAATGATTGAGATTGCACTCATGCAGTTCATCACTAACCTGTTGCACTTTGTTTTCAATCTTAAATGGCTTGATCCTCAATACGTCGGTATGTGACTCTCTGGGCATTTGATGGCTAATTGGCCACACAATGCTTTTGGCTTTTTATATGCCCTAATGACTTAGACTTCATGGTCAGTTCTTTCATTTCCCACATTCACCCGCTCTCACAATAAACTTCAACTGCATAGCCCGGCCACCCTCTTTAGTCGACTCTCTATCCGCATGTCCCGCCACCATCTTCCCACCTGTTCGGTGCCACGTCGTCGTACATGAGACCAATTCATGTGTGCTCCGCCTGTTCCATTGGTCACACAATTGGAATCGCCTACCCGGCCCTCCACCACCTCTTGATCTAGCTACCACGATGTGATGACACCGTGACTAACCAGGCTTAATTAATACATTTAGCCTTGAGTTGTCTATGATAATACGAAATATTTGAGTTGATTCTTGTCTAGAGTTGACTTCGGTAGAGTTCGGACTTGGCTTGATTGATGTTGTTTGTAGTAAAAACATGTTCTACATAAAACCCTAGATTGACCACGAGGGAGAAACACCCTGCCAGATATACCTTAAATATCCATATAGGATACATGTGATTATGAAAGAAATCATTTTCCAACAGAAATCCTATATAATAAAGCCATTCTAGGGTACTTGTATTTCAACAAGTGGCTTGCAAACCTTTTTCCCTAGAACAATAATACTATTTGTTGTAAATAACCCGAAAGAATATTATTATTTATTTATTTGGTTGTTGGAGAAAGCCACTAATGTTATAATATTTGGATTGTAATATTTTAAAAATTCCAATTTAACAAGGATATCGGTAAAAAACCTAAAATCAGTCTCTGTCGTTGTCACGTTTTAAAAAAAAAATCCATAAATCCAATACTATTTGTGCAGCATCCTTAAACATCTCAAGATAATTATAAGAAAACTCACCAACTTGTGTTCGATTTTTGCACAAGAATGTTCTTTACTTAACATGTCTACGTAATTACAAAGATGATCCAATGTAGCTAATTGACGTAGGTAATGACCAAGGCATGGGTTACCCTCAAGTGCAGAGGATAGTTATAACACCCCTCTCAGCGTGGAAGTACAGGATATCAAACCGCAGGAGAAAAAAAGGTAAATCTATTTATTTTCTCAGAGTAAAGTGTCACGATTCTTGTTTTCTATGCACTAAACAGATTTAAAAATATTATGATTGATTTTCTTGCTTGAAATGAAATGCGGGAAAACTGTAAATATATAGATGCTCTTCAGAGATAGCCCAATCCTTTAAGATGCAAGATATATAACAAGCCAAAGGTTTGTTTTTATATAGAAAATGTACCTGGGTTCACTTGATCGCTCTCCAATAATCATTTTGGTACAATATACACCACATTTATGAGCAATTATTCATACACAAGTGCCATTCTATAAAGTGAAATATTCATATGGGTAACATGTGCTAATTTCAACACATACCTAGAATCATATGCATGTTGCTAATACTCCCTAAGCAAGTGAGTTGTTCGCATCCAAGTGGGTTATCCACATGCTTAGCTTTAAGTAATAAAACAAAGTATGGCCTTAAGTATCAAGACACGAGGTTAAGAATTTAAATGCACACTCTGAGGTCGGGAGCGAAAAGTAACTTCTTGTCTCTTTATCCCTAGATGTTCAGCTACAATATGATGTGTTTGCTATTTCTGTCACTTAACTAGTGAAAGAATTTAGTACAAAAGAATTTCATAGAATAAATTCTAGGGTAAAGGCATAAAGAGGTGCATCCATGTCCACGAGCAATTATACCCCTAGTGATTGATTCTCAAGGCTATGCATTAGCGACTGATTGAAAACTAAGATCAAATAGTCAACAACTGCATCAAGTTTCAATGTCCTCCATTTCCCCTCTATCATGCATTCAAATAATGTGGTCACGATTTTTGTCATCTCTGGCCAATGCGAATCCTCTTAACAAGATATAATGCAAGCCTATCATATATGCAAGTAGAACATAACACACCATGCATCTATAAAATATCTCATAACATAACAACAATTTCATTATCTTATAAACAAAGATCCACCATGGCAATTACATCTATAGTTTCGTAATCATGTTAAGCTCATATGGTCTAAAACAATGATAGCACATGAAGAGATATGATCATGCTATTATCACAAACCCATAGCTCAGGGTGTGCTCTTCATGGTGGAGAGAGACGAGGAGGCGATGGTGATGGAGGAGAGATGGGTGAAAGCAATTCTATCAAGGGTTGCCCCTCCAGTTCTCTTCCGCGGGTCCGGTTTGTTCGTCCTATTATGATTTTTCACTCATGGTGCCACCCCTCTAAAAATTCTCAACACCGGGACTTATATAAGCGTTTTTGGGTCAATCTTAAGACGTGGGCACCAGAATGGAGACGATTAGAAGGCCGATGAGCCAGAACCCTCACTCGACGTGTCAACCCAGGGTGACGACATCGTGGGGCCCATATAGTCTCTCTTGCCTCTGTCTTCTTGTCAAAATCTTTGTCCTTACAAAATAATGACGTGCCAAAAATTATAGGTCTATTTGAGTTGAAGGTTCCTCAAACTCAAAAATACAAAACATGGTTTCCTATTTCTTAGAGTTATAAACCAAAGAAATGCGATTTCATGGGAAATACCATAAATCATTAAATGCAGTGATGATAACTCATGATATGTTGAAAATATATGAGATATTGATATAGTAAACTAAAAATTTATAGATACTTTCTGATGTATCAGCGATCCAGTTTATGGAAATCAAGTCGCCACACCAACCCTACTATGTTGTAGGAGTAGGAGGTGGAGCATAATATGGCCAGCGGCAGCATGGCCACCCTGCAGCCATACCCGATATTGTCGACGACCCGCCATACCGGACCTCACCTCTATGCTAAACAACGTGCAAGGTATAACTCGGTCCCTTAGTTGGAGGCTCCCAAGAATATCTCGAAGCTTTACACCACCAAGATTAAACTACGAGATAACCTATTCCGTCTAGGGAGCCAAAGCACCAAAGAGATACAATATCCACAATGGATTGAAGGGGTAATTAAATTCCGTTAGTGAAAGGAAGATCTAGATCTCTACCAAACCCTAAAGTATCAAAAAGATGGAGAACCAGGGTGGGATTTCTCGACGATTTGAGCTTAGCAACAATGGAGGAGAGAGGATAGAAGTCGTGCCCACCTCTTGGTGAGGAAGGGCTATTTATATGGGGCTCCGAAATGGAACCCTTGGAGGCAGTTTTCTGTGTGGACCCAAAAACTCGGGGCAGGCCGGAACATTTGGGGCATGGAAGTTGGGGCCACCTCCAGGCCAAGTGCCGGCCAACGCGGAGAGCTGGCAACGTGTGGCAACCCTTTGCTATGCCTTAAATAGTGATGGATGTTTAGTATGCATGGTGAAAGTTGAAGGCCTCCAGAAGTTTTGGGGCAACCTGAGAGCTGGCTGCGAGCTTCCCTCTCTCTTGACTGTGCACCAGAAGTTATCCCAGGAAGTTTGGGAGTGGAACCCCATAAGTTATAGGTCTTGCAAAGCCCTAACTCCAACAACAAAATCAAGATGGATTATGTAACTGCATGGGAAGGTTTAGTGGGTGAAAATAATTTTGTGTGTGTCATTGATTCCACCCATACCTTCCAAAGCGGGCCACCTTTCATATTATGGATTTTGTACGACTCAAATAGATGAAAATCGCTAGGAAAGCCTATCTTTTAACTTTTGATGTTGAGGGGCCTCGAACCATCTTGTGTCATCTTCTAATATACATATGATGCTCAAACGCATGGTTAGACCGCTAATCATGCTATGACGATTAACAACAAAACCATTTAGGGAGGGAAATGTCCTTTCAACATTCCTTAGGAGAATTTTCGATGATGCTTCCGGGAGGCAAATCATGTGTTTATGCGTCTTGTGCAGGGTATGAAGTCCTATGATGACTATTTCAGACTTCAGAGAAATTGCACCCGACATCTTGGGGTTTCTTTGATTTTGATATTATTCGGATGCTTGCGTATGGAGTTGTTGATTGAATTGATGTGTACATTCACATGGGCGAGTCCACATGTCTTGATGCCATGTACCGTTTTGTGCAACAATGGTGAATGTGTTCGACAAGAAATATTTGAGACAACCAAATGCTAAAGACACCCCCCTCTTGGCTGTTAAAAAGGCAAGAGGTTTTTTTGCTTGGATGATTGGATGCATCGATTGCGTGTATTACACTATAAAGGTCATACTGGACAGTAGATTTTCATGCGTGAAGCCATGGGATCACTCGTGATCTCTGGATTTGACACTATTTTTTGGCATTCAAAATCTCACAATGACATCAATGTGTTATTACACCCTCCGTTGTTTGCAAAGATTGCTGAAGACAACAAGAGGTACTACCTAAAAGAGAGTTAATTATAGGGAGGATGTGGACCAGCCATTTGGTGTGCTCCAAACTCGTTGGGCTATTATTCGCTATAGATCCTGCTAGAACATGTGATGTTGAACAAATGTGGGAGGTCGAAACTGGTTATATGATCATGCACAATATGATTGTGTAGTACAAGCATGATGATCGAGTACATGATCTTGATTGGGACTTCATGGTCCCTTTGTTTGAGCCTAATCATAGACCCGCCGGGTTGGAGGATTTTCTCGATAGGCGTAGGCAAATCCATAATCGAGGTGTTCATCGACAAGTCCAATATGATCAAGTTGAGCACACATGGATTCACAAAAGAAACAACTAGTTTTCATATTATGTGTTGTGGTGGACAATTTTATTTATTTTCCGATTATCCAAATTCGAACTTTAATTTTATTTATTGTGTAAAACTATATTTTTTAAATGATTGAAATGTTGTATAATTTATTTGTGTGTTAAAACTATCTGCCAATAGATTTGCTTATCATATCAGAAGATAAAATGAAATGAACAAAACGGACAAATGGGACATGTGCACGCATAATTTAGGGAGTGTCATTGGGTACCACACTGCTTGTGTCGACGGACACTTATACGGACACCACCACACAAACACATTTATGTTAAACCAGACATATTTTAGAGGTGGCTATTGTAGTCGAAGAATTAATAAAGCGAGGGAGGCGAGGGGAATCTGCTTTGGCTCCTATGTGTAGATGCACCTACTATTTACAAATCAATTTCAGAATATCAAAAATTCAAAACAAAAATTTTGAGTGTATATCTGCAGATTCTATGTCCCCACACAAATTTTCATTAAAGAAAAGACATTTTTCACGACCTGTGTAAAAAAACACAAATTTCGGTGCTTTAAACTGACTTTTCACGGGACATGTTGTAGTCTTTTTTACATAGTCCACAAAATATGTATTTTTTCGCAAAACTTTTTGTACGAACACGGAATGTTCGGATTTACATCCGAATTTTTGTTTGGAATTTTTTAACATTTTAATATCCGTTTTATTTTACAGCATCTAAACCAAAACACCGTGTGGAGACGGAGGTGAATAGGTGACGGTGACGCAGGTGGAGGTATCAGCAATTCGTCCTGCGCGTGTAGAACCTAGATTTCTTTGTTGGGTGGGAGGTGTGATGCCATGCTGAGCACACGTCCATGTCGCCAGGTAGCCAGTCCTCCCCTCCTACCTAGCCCCTGACATGGTGACCTGCCTGGCATCTGCGTCACACTCAGCTTGAACATAATCATTTTTGGCGCGTTTGACCGACTATAAGTACTCGCCTACCAATCCAGAACAACTACTCAGCTCACCCAGCCCTTCTCGCCCTTCTCAGCTCACCCAGCCGGCCACTTCTTCCTCCAATCAATCACTAGCTAATCAATGGATCGCAACAGCGAGGCCAAGGTCGCCAATTGTTCCGGCAGCGGCGCAGCGCCAAGGAGGCCGCACTGGAGGCACCGAGACCGCTCAGCCACGGCGGTGTACCTCGTCCACCCCAACCAGTTCCGCGCCGTCGTGCAGCAGCTCACCGGCGCCGCTCCTCCGCCCTCTCAGCAACCTGTGCACGGGCATCCTAGTGGCGACATCAATGCAGATAAGGTGGCGCCAATGGCAGCGGAGGCGACAAAGAGCAAGAGCAGCAGCATGGAGCAACGGACACTGGCTCAGATGCACCACGACTGCATGGCATGGGCCGACGAATACTAGCAGAGCTTAGTTATATATGAACTGGCTCAGTTAGCAACTTAGCACCATGTATTTTGTATATGGACGTGCTTAGACCTGTGCATAAGTGTTTGCGTGCGGACCGGTCTAGCTAGCTTGTAATCTAAAATAAGCATACTGAATAATGGAAAAGTTCACTTGACTGTCAATTGCTAGAGGGAGAGGTGCGTCAATTTAATTCAGAGGCATTATTGAGGGGCAAAAAGTCTACATCTCTCCTCTCCTATTTGTCTCTCGGTGAAAAATACAGAACTAACGCTAGACGCAAATTTCATCACAAAATAACCCCGTTTGGAAAATATTTTCGGAAGGAGGCCCGATAGTGGCTTCTCCCTTCTCCCTCCTCGTCGCTCCCGTGGGTGGCGCGGGAGGGAAACCCTAGCCTCCATGCCGCCGGCCCCCCTCCCTCCCTTCTCCTCCTCCTCGCCGCCGCCGGACGGCGCCGCGGGGCTAAACTCGGGCGTTGGCAGCGGTGGGGCCTCTCTTCCCCCCCCCCCCCTTCGGGGCTGTGGCTGCGCGGGCCGTGGCGGCCCATCGGGGCGGCGAGCTCGCAAGGGGCTCGCCGGCGTGGCCTCGGCGGCGTGGCGGCCTTGTGGTGGTTCCGCGCGCCTGGCTTGCGGCGGCGCTTTTGGCGGCGATGCTAGGTCGGACGGGGCAACAATTTCTCCCCGGTGGTGGTCAACAGGTGCCAGGTGCGGGCTCGCACGGAGACGGCCTTGGCGGCGATGGTTACGCGACGGCGGAAGGTGCGGACAGCACGGCGACGGTGATGGATGGATCCCAGGACGTGGCCGTGGCTAGGCTTGCCTGGCCCAGATCTGGGCCCATTTGGTCCGATCTGGGTTTTACGGGCCCCGGCCGGTGGGCACGTCCGGGTTCTTACTGCAGGGAGACATCTGCAACCATGACGCTGCAGCATGGCGGCGGGGATGGTCGGGCCTGATCTGGCCCTGTTGGGGCTGATCTGGGCCTGACCGACCCTGCTACTGTGTCCGGTCGGCGACCGCCTCCGGCAGTGGAGGACGGGATCTCCTCCTATCGGTAGCGGATGTCACCCTCGCGGGTCTAGATCTAATGTCGGCCTCACTCATCTGCCGTGTTGACCTCGCGACATGTTGGTCCCTCGGCTTGAAGTTGCGGACGCCGGGGCGGCGGCTCTGGAAGGTGGACTGCACGGGCGTCTCTGCGGCGAGCGTCGTGATGGTGGTGATGGGCTTGCTTTTTGGTCGTGTGGATGGCGAGAAGCGGACGTTGGGGGTTCCTGGAGTTGGTGGCGACAACTCCCAGATCGTGGTTGGGAGACCATTCTCGGGGGTGGTGGGCGATCCATCTGTGCGGACGTTGTGCGAAGGTTTTTCTGAGCGAAAGCTCTGCGCTCCGGCGCCAATGGCGGTGATGCATGCGGGTATCGTTACCCTCTTGGGGGCGTTGTTGTGTTTACCCTCGTTGCGTTAGGGTTCCGGGTGAAAACCCTTGACAATTCCGGTCTCGTCGGCGGCGGCGTGTTACGTCGTTACCCTCTTGTGGGCGTCATCGTGGAGCCTCGTCACTTAGGGCTTGTTTCGTTGTCCTCGGTGGCAAGTTTGGTTCTTCTTGTTTTTTTTCTTATCTTTGATCTGCTTTATAAGAGGTTCCCTTTATCACATTGTATCAGTTCGGCCGTTGGGCTTTATTTATAAAGCGGGGTGAAAGCCTATTTCGTCAATATTTTCGGAACTAACTCTTTTGCATAGCACCTTCCATGAGTGCGCTATGCTCTATAGTAGCACGCCGAGATCAGGGAACCTAAAATTTAAACCTCCATAACTTTTGATTTAAAAAACAAAACAACATGATTCTTTTTCTATCGGTTAAAATAAGATTGTCTTTCTAATGTCACTGGTCTCACGATGTTTGGACAAGAAGAAAATATTTTGTGAATTATTTATTATGTCAGTTTATTTTTTAATGTTGAGACAATTTTGTAAACGAGGTTGTGACTAATGGACAAGGATTTCGGCTGCATCAAGATTTTGATTTTTTAACAAACTCACATGTCATCATCATAATTATCATAAACACCATTTTTTATCAACATCCTTTCTCAACTCATGGCTTGTAAGATTTTTTTAAAAAACTTTATTTGAGTAGGGGATATTATCCCCCAAGTCATAATTTTATTTTAATAAACACATGTATGCATGACAACTAATATACATAAGTAGACCATGAGTATAAACACCATCAGTGACATATAGCAACTAAAATTAACAAGGATTAAGATAATAAAGTACTACTATCATCTACCATGGCATAGGAATTTGCTTGATCAATACTAAGCATCAAATTGACTTTTAGAATTTAATGACATGGACCATATAAATTGCTTGTAAATATTTAATATTTGAAAATATGGGTGAAGCATTTCAAAGTGATATCTTGTTTGGCTATGCGAGGTACTCCTCTTGATCTAGATTTTGGACTTAATCTCTGATCACACTTCACTACCCCGTTTACAAAATCGTCTAAACATTAAAAAATAAACCAACTTAAGCAAATAATTCACAAAATACTTTATGTTTGTCCAAAAATCATTAGACATGTGGCACTAGAAAAAAATTGTGACCCATCGGAAAAAGAATCATGTCATTTGGTTTCTAGATCAATAGTTACAATGGTTTGAAATTCCATATTGTGCTAAAGAGCATAGAACCCTCGTGGGAGGCACTATGCAAAATGTTAGTTCTGAAAATATTTCTGAAACATGGTTATTTTTTGGTGAAGTTTGTGTCTAGGGTTATTTTTGTGTTTTTTTCACTTATCTCTCCTTCAAGACAAGTAAGAAAATCATACACGCAGTATCCCTTGGCATGAAAATGTGTGTACTCTAGGGATAAATGGTACTCACTCCGTCCAATAATAATTGTCTCAAGTTTGCCACAAAGTGAATGTATCTAGACATTAAACATGTATGGATACATCCACTTTTTGATAAAGTTGAGACAATTATTATTGGACGGATGGAGTACATTATATCAGGCACTGCTAGCTCACAGTTACCCGTGGGCATACACGATTCCGACAAGGTGCCCATGAATTTTTCCGACTAGGTGCCCATGACTTTTTCTGACTGCTAGGTGATGTGGAGAGATGGGGGAGGAGAGGCCACTGGCGCTGGAGGAGGTAAACCGCCAGCGGCGAAGCTGCGTGTGTGAGTTGGCCCCATATTCTTTTTTCTGAAAACTCCCTTTAGTTTATAGGTACTTATGTGAAAGTCCCTTATGTTTAAGTGATCTGACACCATCGGTTCCAAACGCAGGCTCCACCCTGCACTGGCCTTAACCGCTTGCTACCGCCGGCCACATTCGTCTAGTTATATATGAACCCAATTTGGAAAATCCACCGATACTTAGTTAAGCCTCAGTTGACTTGACTGAGACTTGGATGTTCCCAAATTAATACTCCCTCCATCACGGTTTACACGGCGCCCTTCCATTTTCATGCATTTTCAGAACATGAGCGCGTAGACATTTAATGCTGATTTAATTAGGCTATTTTTAAAATCAATTTAGGCCCGTCCTCCACGCTCCTTCCTATTCCTCCACCAATGCATGCGCTATGAATGCTCGGTTACTGGCCAGGGGAAGTAATGAGCGATTATCTCTCTCCATATAAGGCGTAGTGGTACATACCGATGCTATTTTTCCTCCTTGCCAAACGAAATTACATCCAATCAAGTATCACCTAGGTCCCAGAGATTGTTGAAGCGCGCAGTGTAAACTGAGAGAGAGGGAGTAATACGCTGCTGGATAGAACCATTTGCTGAGTTGATATATAATCATTACAATCTGTATCTATCACAATAATTTTAAGTTAATAATCTAGTTTATTGTTGGCAAAAATATTGTCACATTTGCGACGGATAAAGAACATAGAGCTTTTAGGTTCTCACAAGCCAAAATACTCGTTCGTCTACTGGTGAAAAGTAACACGGCAACGTAATCACAGGAAGGAAAAGGTGGCACGACGAAAAGGTTAGAACAGAATTGTCTCACATGAAGTGGGGCCCCTTTTCTTCACCGCATCATGCACCTAGTAGAAGGTCCAGTCCACGGGAGACTGAATGTCACATGCCACGTCATTCGCGCCATATACTCGACGTATGCAGCCTCAGGTTGACCCTGGCGGCGCAGCAGGAGAACAGATAGCAGAGCGCGTGTGACGACCGGCTGATGCAAGAAAGCGTGTAGCTGATCTGCACGAGGTCATCTCCCAAGTTAGGTCATGGAGCCATGGAGCCTTATTCCGCCCGTGCTGCTTACCTCGCCGTGGGCCGGAGCTCACCCGCGCGACACAGTTGACGGCGCGGCAAGGGCTCATGGCGCAGCACAAGTAAGAAGTATGTACTCTGTAACGACCCAAAACATTGAATTTTGGTGGATAAATTTTCTTATAATTTGTAGATTTCCAAACCAAGACCAATTTGCAATTTCGAAATCTGTTTAAGGAACACAAATATTCCTGCCTTTTCGGACTATCTCTCTTCGAGTCCAAATCTTGGAGTAGCCGGGATTTCAATTGGGACAACATGCAATTTTAACATGTGACCTCTCTCTAGACTCGCGGATGACTTTACGGAGAAAGAAGTCCATGATGCTATCAAGGCATTGCTTTCCGATAAGGCACCGGAGTTTTTTTTTTTGAACTATTATCAAAGAGGATTTTATGGAATTCGTCACCCTTTTCTCCAATCTCCATTCAGATAATTTTCGTTGGCTCAATTCCGCCAACATTGTGTTGCTCCATAAGAATGATGGGCCCGAGTCAATGGACGCGGACTTTTGGCACATTTAGATAAGCGAGGAGCAAATCCAACGGATCCTGTTAGATTCGCGATTAGTAAACGAAGTAGCGTTTCCGACCGACCGATCGTACAAATACGGGGGCACTGACGTCATAGATACATCATAGAACAGAATCTAGCAGGGTGCATTTAATAGTTGAATTTAACATGCATGTGCATTAAAAGTCCGGTGGACGTTAATTAGTCAACTTAAGTATGGTGACATTAATTTAATTGTGGTGAAATTGATTAGGCAACTTAAATGTGGTGACATGTGGGTACAAATAGTCTGTACCCCACATGTAAGTGAGTGACGAGTATATACCTGATATTCAAAAATAATTTAATAATTCAGAAAAGTTAAAAAATCCTAAAACTTTCAGTCGGGTAAATATTATCAAGTACTGCACCCATACAAAAAATTATGTCAGAAAAAACATTTATTGCAAGCTGGGTAAAAGATTTGCCAAAAATGACGCTAAATACACGCCATATTCGTTAGAGATTTTTTTTTTTTTCCAGAAGTCAACGCAAAAAATTCACGACCAACTTATTTAGAAGAGTAGAATACTTAGTAACCTTTGCGCGTAAAAAAATTCAGAATATTTTGATTTTTTTAATTTTATAAAAACAAATCGGTACGAATTTAAATGGTTCACATTTTAGAGAATGTTCAATTTTACAAAAATGTCATATTTTTGGAAAAAAATCAGATATAAAATGACTAAATTTTAAAAAACATTCATAATTCAATTTTTTTCAGATTATGGAAAATGTTAATTTTTACAAAAATGTCATATTTTTGGGAAAATTAGATTTTAAAAATCTTTCTTTTATCTAAAGTTTTTTTATTCTAAACAAAAATTGATTTTTTTATACTCCACAATTTTCGAAAATAATACATTTTGTAAAATTATTTTTTAAAGAAATCTGATTTTTTTCGTTTGAATATTTTTAGAATCTGAACAATTTTCAATTTTGAAATTTGATTTTTACAAAAATTAATTATTTTATTTGATTTTTGTTCAAAAATGTGACATTTTTTAAACTCAAACAATTTCCAAAATCTAAACAATATTCAATCCTGGACTTTTTTAAATTATAATTATTTTCTAAATATGATATTTTTAATAAAATATGACATTTTTGTAAAAATGACAATCTCCAATATCTGAATAATTTTAAATTATGAATGTTTTTAAATTTTAACCATTTTTAATATGATTTCCCAAAAATATGAACATTTTTGGAAAATTGATTTTTTATTCTGGACAATTATCGAAAATAATATATTTTGTGATTTTTTAAATTATTTTCATTCTTTAAATAGTGATTTTTTTTTCAAAATTTGAACATTTTTCAATGACGAAAACATGGTTTTTTAATTTTTCAAAACATTTATTTATTACGAAAACTAAACTTTCAATTTTATATAACATTTTTTTATTTTCTTGAAAAATCGTTAAAAATATATTTTAAAAAAAGTGCACATAAAGATGTTTTACATGTGCTAAACATTTATGAAATATTTCTGAATATTTCTGATGTCACAAACAGTCATAATGAAAATATGCATGAAATATTTGTGGTTTCAATACCATTTTCAAAAGTCAAAGTTTGAACTTTTTGAAAATATGCATGAAAAATGTCCAATATTGATCTTGTTTTGAAGATCTTCTCAACAAGATCTCAAATATAAAAAATATAAAAAATCAGATATTCAGTTCAAAAGATATAACCGATACAATATTAACAATAAGACTGAAAATGATTGGTGGGTGAATAGAATAAGATATAATTAATCTCTTGATTAAGTTAATTTGAGGCTGCATGCATGTCATTTATTGCTCACATGGGCTAGCTACTGCATGTAATTTATTGATTAGTGACGTCACCACGTGGTTGTCCGGAACGGCCGGAACGTATTATACGGTGTGCATATGCGCAGGGATACTCATCTGGTGCGTTGGTTAGGTGTGAAGGCAATGGTGAGATATGGGGTGGGTGCGTCGCCGGGTTCTACTAGGCATTTTCGCCGAGTCCATCAACTACTTTAAGCCTATTAAGCATCATCCACGTCGTAGCAAACATTGTTACAAAAATGATGTCTAAGATTGGCACCTTTCATGAACTCTCTAATATCCCGGGCCCAAAGTGCGTTCATCAAAACACGGAGTATCGATGAAAACTTTATGCATGTGGGCAACTATGTGAGAAGACTTCACAAGACTAGAATCGGCTTTTTTCTCAAGTTTGACATCAAGAAGGCTTTTGACACGGTGAGATGGGACTACCTTCTAGACTTACTCCAAAGACGTGTCTTCCCTTCGAGATTTCGGGATTGGGAGAGTTCTTCTGAACATGGTGTCGGGTCCGCCAATAAAGCATAGGAGGGTCTGCGGAAAAGGTAATCCTCTTTCGCCGCTCCTATTTGTCCTTACTTCACAGGGCCACGGAGAATGGTGATCTCCACCGTCTTCCGAAAAGGCCGCTTGCATCCGCACCTTCCTCTATGCTTATGATGCGGCTGTTTTCATAGCCACCATTAAAGAAGGTACTGATATCATGTCCTGCATCCTCCAAAATTTTGGGCAAGTCACCGAGCTAGGTGGTTGACCTTGATCGATGCTACTCTCTATGATTTTCCTGCCATGCGTTTCCATTTCCCAATTAGATATTTGGGACTCCCGCTATTGGTTCACCGTCTTAGAGGTGTGGATTTCCAGTTCATTGTGGATAGAATTGCAATAAAAGTTACCAATTGGACAACGAAAATTTGGATAAATCGTTGTTGAGAGCGCTGAATTGGATCAACCATTGTGGCCACTAGTGTTTATTTGGCTATTTATTTTGTCATTACTAGTAGTTAATGTTGCATACTCCATCTGTTACTAAATATAAGATGTTTTAGTCTTTATCCACATTCATATGTATTCAAATGTATTTAGAAACGTTTTAATGTGTATTTTCACTCATTTCACTCCGCATCTAAACAACATGTGAAACATCTAAAACATCTTATATTTAGGAATGAAGTGAGTATATAATAAGAAGCTAGGAGACTTCTTGGATTTAGCCATCTTTCAGAATTTCTCTCTCTCTAATCCGTGCTACTCCCTCCGTTCTTTTTTATAAGACGTTGTAGCTCTTTTCTAGGTTCACTCACTCTAGTTTGTACCTAGTCTATTTTTAGTATGTACGTTCATCAACATGCACATGCACATGCACCTACATCTAGATAGAACTATCTAAAACGTCTTGTAATAATAAACAGAGGGAGTAGTAATGAGCCATCCGAGACATAGCCGACTTTGCTTTCGGCGTGCATCGAGGAGCATAGAAGCTGTCATCTCCAAGCATTTGGACGGTAATACTAATGTTGTTGGCAGTGTAGCGGCGTGACCGCTTGCTGCAATGCCTTCAACTAGTTCATTGTCCTGCTCTGCATAGAAACAACGTCCTGCCTAGTGCCTAGAGCATGCCGCAAGCATGCATCGATCTGGCACTGCTACTTTGATCGACTAGACCGGCAGAACTATGTGTAGTTCTACGATCACAAAACTGCAGTGGCAATATCCTGAAATCAGAGTGAAACTCTCGTTCTCCAACCTTCCAAGTGCATTTGGGAAGCAGGTGTGTGTGCAGATTAGGTGTCTCCCTCTACCTAGCCTAACCTTCTGTTGCTACGACAATTACCGTTGATCTGAAATTGTTTTGTCAGTCAAGAAAAATGTGAGCTACCTGAATCCAGCAGAAAAAACAAGTGAATATACTTCCACTTTACACTCCCACGAATTGTACTTGTATGAATCTGCATGTGCAGATTGTGTTTCTGCTGATAACACCATTAAATCCACATCACTTATGTTCAAAAAAAAAATCCACATCACTTTCTTCATAGGACTCGATTGAACATAATTCTAGCGCTTCTTGAACTACGTACAACATCGATAGATTACACGCTGTATCTAAAGCACATGACGCTGAACAACGGCAATCATATGAACATCAAGTTCTAAACCATCAACAAAACGAGTGCCATAGTGGAGCATGTCAGGATTTGGCTCAAGCTGTCAGCTGGTCCATCAGTTTAGGAAACTGACTAATGTATTCCAAACCTGAACATGTCTGGTGCAGGCAATTCACTACAGGCATACAAAAATTTGTGTTGAACGACAGACGACAACCAGTGCGATCCGAGTCGTCACCCCTCGTCGTCGTGCCGTGCAGATCCGCGTTGGTGAGGGAGGCGAGACCAACAGCTGCGCACAGCTCGGTGATGTGCCGCCACAGCTCCGATTCCGCGGCATCGGTGTAGGCATGCATATCGTTGATGTGCCCACCGATGTACTCACCACCTTGTCAACACAGTCCCGAGCGAACGAGTAACCACCGACATGATGAGCTCATCGAGCTCCTTCTTGAGCTTCTCGTGAACCTCATGGGTGGCCGCCGGGATCGTCTTGTAGATCGCCTTCCCTTCCGCCATGAGGTTGTCCGTCGGCTATTGACGGCAACGCTCTTAGACGCGTTTTCGTGGAGAGGAAGAAGTTCCAAATTGAGGTAGTAGCTGGGATCGATGCTTCGAATATCATACTGTTAACATACTCATTTTGCCGACTAAGGAAACCGTAAAGAACGTTACTATCATTTTGCACTGCTAAACATCTACATCAGCCATTGTGAACTGTGATATGCATATAAAGAAAAAGAGAACATGCTGCAGAACCAAATCTCAGCATATAAATGTGAAGCAAAATCCCAATCTCCACTGACGGCGACTGAAGCTGACTCACAATAAACACAAAGATGCAGATGCATTCAGAGACTAATTACTCGTCGATGAAACTAATGATGGCCGTCGCCGTCCTGGTTAACTAGAGATGGGGCAACGGTACATCATTACATGGTGTATAATTTCCCCATTTTTTCCGAAGGAAAATATAATTTCCCAATGGTCAATTAAAAGGCTAAAGTAACGTCGTGATGTAGTACCATGGATCCAGACGAGGCAGCAGTTTGTTCAGATGCGCAATCCTCGGCGATATTCACGTGTTTCGAATGAATAAGGAATTAAGGATGATCTTCATGTGCTATTTCTCTCAATTACACATGATATTGTTCACCCTTGATTCTGTCTATCCTTGTGTAGTCCCTTGGACCGGAAATTCAATAGCTGAGCTGCCGATTGTAGATTGATAGTAGTCCTGTAAGAAATTCTCCAGCGGCGCAACCTCGGGAGAAACAAGATCGAAACTGTCACTGTTGTGTCCTCGTGCAGATGCTTTCTCCAACCATATCATTCTCCAGATCTGCATCATATCAGCAGAAGCATCTTCTGTGTCCCTGCCAAGCCAAGTTCATCTCCCACGGACCAAATCCATCCAGAAACGGAAAAGTGATGCCAGAGACTATTCTTCAAGGATAAGAATAGTATCTGCTGCCACCGATAACCGGGCGTATACATGTCTGCAGCTCAACAGTGCCACGAAGGCTCAAGATTGCATGATCTGTCCCTGGCCTGTATTAAAATCTTTTATTCCAGGACCAATTTGTTCTGACCTCCTTTGTTCATCCCCCTGGCTGTTCACTGTACAAAAATCCAGCAACATGTCAAAGATGATAAGAAAAAAAAGAATGAAACATAGGTTGTCATCAGTGTCTTATTGCTTCTAAGGGATACCTGTGGATTATATATATGCTAAGAGCCTAAGATATATTATAGCCATTGTTAGGATGCTGTAGACATGTCTGTGTTTGCGTGACATCTTAAATTATGGTTTAGATGGATAATCTAAATAAAGCATAGAACTTAATTAGTTATTTTTTATGATATACTATTTGTATAAAAGGTCCTAGATGTCTTATGGTCAAAGTTTATTTGAAACTAGTAGTTATATCATTAGCCACTATATCAGCCAAATGCTCCTGTCTAACAGAATGGATACTTACTATAACGCGAAGCAAACACTGGTTGTTGAGATAGCATTAAGGATCTCATGTGGCTACCACAAGTTGTAGTTTCACTAGTTGCTGCCCTCACGCAAGTCATTGTTGCATTCTTAGTTCTGTCAACATCAAGAGAGCGATGCTCAACCCAATTGTTTGTGAACTAGTCTCACTTGTACTGCTAATATGACGAAACTGTCTATTGAATGTAACAGCGAAAGAGTGAAACGGATGTACAACCACCGCAGTGAGAGTTAATCCATTGATGGGGTAGGAATGGAAGATGCCAAAGGAGAACAAAATATCAAAAACTGATCCATCCAACCACAGCAATTCAGTAGGTTTCCACGGCTAATTCAGTTAAGCAAGTACGGAAAATTCTGCGTGTGCATTATAAGGAGAGATATGTTTACATATAAGGAAACATTGTTGTACTGACCAGTAAAGCATCTTGTCCCAGGCTCCCAACCCGCTGACCCTACGTTCAGTTTCCATCAGAGGAACACCGCGGACGAGCTCCCGTAGCTGGAGTGGCAGTGCTAGCCAGTAACTCGTGAACTTCGTTGTGTTGCACAGGTTGAGATCCATAGGGAAACATACCTGGCACCTACAAGAAGAACCGACACCATAAGCCACCAGTAGCAAAAGCCTGAAAGATCAAGAGAAATGAAATGTTTGCTAATAACCTGAGCTGCTGCTAGTGTGTCGTTGGGATGCAGGAAAGGATTTCTTGGCTCACAGACGCCATTGTTTTGCATCTGGTTTGTTACATTGGGGGAGTTGGTAGCTGGAGACTGGACATGGGGCATTTGATTTGGAAGGGGATTGTTCATGAACGGTGATACTCTTTGTAGCTGGCTCAGGATCTGGGCTGCAGGCATGCATCCCGGATTCAAGCCCATGGCCATCGGTGGCATGAGTTGGTGAGCACCAGGGAACATCATCGGCGCCATCCCAGTAGTCATCCACATGATCTGAACACGAAGTAACAATCTCAATCGAATGCTTGATTGACCAAGCACTATGAACCTTTTACATATGTGAGGAGAAATTGAAAATTCAGTGTCATTCTGAACCTGAACTTGCAATTGTAGGGACTTCAAGTACTCGATTGCATCGTCTAGTATCGACGCCTTGTCGCTCTGCAATTATTTAAGCTAGGATGAATTCACCAAACTTCAAAATAACAAGAATGCAAGAACAGAGTAGTGATGCAGGATATATTTGCTACCTTGTTGCAGTGAGGCACGAGTTCTTGCAATGCTTTCATTTTCTCGTTGATCCGATCCCTTCGTCTCTGCAAGAAAGAATCAACACAGCCAATGAAGAACATTCAGTTTGCCAGCAGTGGCAACGCCGGTCGGCAATGGAATGGTTGACTCTTCAGGGCTTATTACCCGCTCCGACTGGTTATGGACCTCGGCCGCGCGAGTCCTGCGCTTCGCCGCCGGCCGCCTTGACGGCTGGGTCTCGTCGCCAGCCTCGCAGTCATCGGCATCCTGCAAAACTAACATTCCCTCAATCCATCCATCACAAGTTCAGCCGAGAGTACGCACAGATGCTAACAGTGTGACCATTGCCACCGACAAGCTAGAGAGGGGAAAAGAAGACAAGTAGACAACCTCGCCGCGGCAATCCAGCTCGTCCGTCCCCTCTTGAACAGCAACGCGTGGCCGCCCGCGGAGGACGAGCCCGGCTCCTCCTCCGGCGACGGCAGCAGCGTGGGAGCCGTCACCGCGTTGCTCCCGCAGAAGCTCGAGCCGGCGGCGCTCGCCGCCACAAGCGCTCCCGCGTCCCCGTGGGCGTCAGCGTCGGCGATGCCCTGCCAGAGCTGCGAGTACAGGTCCCTGCCGCCGTCGTGGATCAACCACGCGGCCGCGTCCTCCCCGGTGACGCCGCTCGCGCCGACGCTCTGAGAACACAGCCGGTGCGGCGTCTGCGCCTGCGCCACGACGGCCCCGTCCTGCCACAGCAGCTCCACGAGCTCGCCACCCGCCGCCTGCAGGCTGCGCCATGGAAACGGGGGTCTCACAAGGATCAATCAAAACACAAAAAGAACAATTGGTCAGAGGATCTCAAAAATTACGGGAGGTGCCTCTTGTGGTTCGGCGCCGGTGTCGCGCCATCGTCCATGATCCTTGCACTTGATCCTTGAAACAGTCGATATGAGCAAAACCGGCGGAGAGCGGAACTGTGTGAGAGAAAAAAAAACTTTGCTTTGGGTTTGAGAGAGGAGGAGAAACTGTGGGCGCCCGAATTGGGTTGGATTTTGTCGGGAATAAGGCATGTATAATGGGATGGCGTTTTCTCTTAGCCTTGACACGTACTCCATTGTCTAGGATATTTGTCTAGTTGGCGGAGAGAATGAAGAAAGGGGAGGTTGCCTTCCCTTAGCTAAGAGATATCTCTTTCGAAATAAGGAAGATTAATTTCACCATTGTACCATTTGTCTTCTCTTAGAAATACAATTTCTTACTAAAATATAATTGATTCTCATTAATGGCTAGGGATGGCAATAAGAGATAATGCATTGTACAACTTATAATTTTGCCTTCTCTAAATGATGTGGAAGGCTAAGAGAAGTCACATATTTTCTACCATTGTACATGCCCTAATAAAAAGAAAGAAAGAGTTGTGCGGAATTCTATATGGACGGGAGAGATTGCTTGGCATTCATGTCGGACCTGTGAAATGGCAGCCGGCAAGAAAAAGATTTGCCCTGAATGCAAGAAAAAGATTTGCCCCGAAAGCATGTCACGACTCCGGATTAATCATAAGAGCATCTCTAGCAGATAAAAAAAAGAAAACAACGCTTATAATTCTTGCCAATATGAGGTTTTGAGCCATTTTTGTAGACTTACCAGAAACCGCATATCGGACCTGCCCTAAAATGTTGTTCGGGTACTCTAAATCGGTTCGCAATGCCACTATATCAATGGGATACAACAGGTAGTTTCGCATCCCAAATCCCCTCCGCCATCCCCGCGCTTTTCCGACGTCTTTTTTTCTCCTCCTCCTACGCCACATCAATGGCTCACGGATCTGTCGCGGCCGTGGGGCTATGCCGGGACGGGTGGGCATCGTGGGGGTGCGCCTCCTGGCGGCGACGACGAGGAGCAACGTGCCCGCAGGCGCAGGCGCCGTCGGTACAACAACTAGGACGACATGTGCGACCGGTGTGCCGCCTTCATTGAGGAGAACCGCGCCGCCGTCGAGGCCGCCAACACGATGGGGAGTAGGGGAGCTCCCGCACGATGTCGCCCATAGTCTGGAGCAAAAAGGACGAGAAGCGTCATACGCCAAAGTCTAGGCAGATGCGGTCCACAGCCGGTTATCCCGGAGAAGTGGCAGGGTCGTGTGAGCACATCGTGCCGCACATCAAGCGCAACCGCGAAACAGACGTGACCCTCCTTGTCGCTGAACGTGCAGCGGCTAACGGCGACGAGGAGGCGGTGCGCTGCCTCGAAGTACCCAAGGAGGAGCATGAGTTCATGGTATCAGCATGCAAATCCAAAGTATGTGTTGTACTATCTGGCATTGAAGAACCATATGGTTAGGTTTATGTTTCATCTAGATTTGTTGTTTTATGTGATGCTATTCTACGCAAGTGATGCGATGAAATCTTGAACTGCTATAAACCACATTATGCATTTGCAGTATCTATTATGTCGGTTGCATCTGCAAACCGTAAAACTGATCTAATGGACATTCGAAAATGATTTTCCGATATGGATTTTTCGAGGATCTGATAGAGATGCTCTAAGAGCTAGGTCATGATTTTTGGGGACCTGTGGACTAGAGCAATAGAGGCTTGTTAGTATGCTAAATTGCAAATAGAGAACCTTCCCTTTTACATAACTAGAGCCGCTGATTTGTGATAGAGCTCTCATGGCAGTGGATTAGGGTGCACTTACTGTGAAGGTAGCCAAAAGGGCGGATCCTTAAATGAGTAAATTTATGTCCTCCACAGCGAGGCTCACGCTTATTTAACACATGTCTATTAAACCTTATGTTGCAAGTCATGGGGGAGTGCCTTATTGGAGACATAATCCATCAGGTCATGAACAAACATCGCTCCCAGTTAACTCTCTACGGACATGTTCACAATTCTTGAAATCTATCGAGAAGGTGTTTTTTTCTTGGGGGCAAAACATCATGTGCAGAATGGCACATACACTAGGGTATGGGTAGATTAGTGGAAGGAGTCAGGACCCCTCAAGGATAGATACATATCCTTATATGCCATTGCATTTGAAAGGGGGGCATCCATTGCACAGGCCCGGGACCTCGACGAGTGGCGGATACCGTTTTGACTTGAGTTCGGCCTAGGCGAGCGCATTGAGTGGTACAATATTTTGAGGGAGGTTTTGGGAATCCAATTGACCATGGCCCCGAACCGCATATCATGGACGCCAGATCCCTCGGGTAGGTTCTCGGTATGCTCCCTGTATCGCAAGCTTAGCCAAGGTATCCCGAAGAAGGACTTTAGCGAGTTTTGGAAGATCGCCATTCCCTTAAAGTTTAGAGTGTTTCTTTGGCAATTAGTGAGGATGAAACTCCCTTCCAATGACAACATCCTCTAAAGGCATGGTCCTTCAACAGACTTGTGCGCCTTATGTGTGGAATTTGAGGACATGAATCACATTTTCTTCTCATGTGCCCTTGCCAAATTCATGTGGAGTGCAGTTAAGGAATTGTTGTCTTGCTCCTCGAATCCCTCTCTGTTTTGTGGATGTCTATATATTGGTGCAGAATTAGTGTTTTTAATTTGTTGTGCGGCCCTATGCTGGACTTTGTGGAATCTTAGGAATAAGTTCGCAATTGAGGGGATCTTCCCGGCACAACCGGCTGATGGCTTGTACAAGATGTCTATATATTTGTAGATGTGGAAGCCATTTGCTAGAAGGCAAGACAGAGAGACGCTAGGGCTGACGATTGGCAAGATTTGCTCCATGCTCCTGTGAGGGATAGACATAAGTAGAGATGGTCTCCTGCCCCTGGCTTTATCCTTACCTTAGTCTAGTGCTACACTTTGTCGTGTCGGAGTATTTTTTGCTTGTTGTGTAGCCTGGATGCTACCATCCTATTCTGAGACTGGGTCTTTTAACCTTTGGACTATAATGAATCTGATGTATGTTTGCTGTTTTTGGCTTAATTAATTTAAACTTGGGCTCTTCTCTGGCCTACCTTCTAAAAAAGGATCGTCGAACGACAAAACCAAATAATCATGCATAGATTCTGCTATTTCTTTTACCAGGCTTCACACACTTTCCATTTCATTCAAAACATAAATACATTTGTTTGGAAATACAAACTACATGAGAGGGGTTGAGGAGGAGTAGAAGAGAGTTGCGTCCTAATTGGTCAACCGACAACGCGTTTTGGTGGATATGTCGGCGTTGTGCGAAAGAAGAATAAGGTCTAGCTATCTCTTCGCCACCTCGAGTCAGTAGCGTTGAGGTGGATGGGGAATCGTCTGGTCGTTGCTCCCTTATAGTGGTGGATCATGTTTTATCTATTGTGTGTTGCACGTTTGGTGTGAGGAGATTTAGATCGATTCAAGATTTTAATGGCCACGACTTGACTCTCGGCCGCAGGTTCTTAAGGGCACGCACATGAAGACTTTCCAGTTGTCATCTACAAAGTCTGGCATGTCCAGCATGGAAGAAGCAACAACGGGGCGTCGACGTCTTGCTTTGTCGACGATAGTGGTCGACTGGTCGTTAGGTGGTTCAAAGATCTCGATATACTTTTATTATGTTTTGGTGTTATACTTCTAATGAACTTTTATAATAGATCTGGATCTTTCTCGCCAATAAAGAAGAAATACATGTTTCGCTGATTCTTATTTGTGTTGGATTTTTAAGTCTATGTCAGGATTTAAATAAATGCAATTTAGTTTATTGAATGAGTTAAACACAGTGGTCTATCAAGTTCTTGGGAATGTGCCTTTCTCCCGTGAGCTCACCATACTAAGTACGGGCTCTTTCATTATGGCTATCTTTTTCCTCCATCCCAAGATGGCAAGCTCCATGAGCACTTCACAACTCACTTGGGTCTCTTCACAATCTGCATAAACAGATCAACAAGCCAACCACCATCAAAATGTCTAGAAAGCGGTGTCCTCCAAGAGTGACAAGCTCTCAATCAATGTATAGGGATCAAACCAATCGCACCAAATGCGAAGAAAGAGCATAAGAATGCTCAAATCTCTCTCTCTCTCTCTCTCTCTCTCTCTCTCTCTCTCAAATCACCCAAAGCAAAGAATGTTGAAAGAATGTTGTGGGGACATGGGAGAGAAAAAGAAAAACTATTGCAACAAATACAAACCAATAATAAGAATGCTCAAATCGCTATCTCTCTCAAATCTCACCTAAGGCAAGCAATGATATGGAGAGAGGGGAGATGCCAGGAACAATGGATGAGGTCAATAAGACCAGCCACACTGTGTATTCGGTTCAAACAAAAAGTTGTCAGTTTTGTGAATCCCTACGGTGGTGCTGCAGTGTAGAGAACCGATTCAAAGAATCAGTGAGGGGCCCACAACACAATAAACAACTCATCTCTCTCTTGCATGTGCACGCGTTTTAACTCACCAAGAGCTATCAGCTTGCATGTCTTGCTGCTTTGTCAGCCGTTCTACTCTTATTCAACTGGTAGGAATCGAACCATGTTTGTGATTCGCTTCTTCTGTCTGACAAGTTACAAGCGATGCCCACACTGTATAGAACCGCATCAAAAATGGCTTTGAACCGCTTTTCAACCACGTTGTGGCTGGTCTAAATGACTCCAAGATCTTGATACAAAGGTTTTCCTTCACATAGATTGAAGAGAGATTGATAGATGGAAATATAGATCTAGATCTGTTATTTCCTTTCTCTAAAAAATATACAAGAATCATTGGGGAAAGTGAGTGGAATTTTTTTTGGAAGGTCATAAATGGATCGGAGGGGGAAAGGGGGTCTCAAAGTGGGAAGATGACTCCTTTGCTAAAGCTTAAATTGCACTTTCGGATATCAAATTAGACATAAGAAAACCTCATCTAATTAGAATTAGCAAAACCGAGGAAAATTCAATGATGGGGCTTATTTATGCAATTGGATCGACGAGCCTGAAAATATGTGATTATAGTTTAGTTGCTTGCTACGACATCTTCCTTTTTGTACAAGTCGACCACATTTCTCACAAAATTACAACTCCTATGTAACTGTATTTCTGTATCAGGAGGGTTTCCTCGCTAACGAACTAGCTGCAGATCTATTTACAGCTTCTCGACCGGGAACCCCATGACGGGCTTGACCTCGCGCGCCAGGGACCGTAGCTCCTCCACCTCCTGCTCCGTCAGGCTCCACCCGAGCGCGCCAGCGAACTCGCTAGCCTGCTCCGCGTTCTTCGCCCCCGGGATCGGCACCACGTTGCCCTGGCAAATCAGCCAGTTCAGAACCACCTGAAAGAACAAGCCAGAGGAACAACCCCTTGTTTGCTCAGCCATCTTGTATGGTAGGAAAAATAAATACTTCAGAGAATGTTTCTAGATCATGTGTTAGGTCGATTGCATCTGGCTAATCTCTAGGATGCTCATCTTAGTTGTGCACCTTTACAAGAACCAGTTCATACATATATTGATGTTGTTTAGTGTCACAATAGTGTAACTTCTTTGTCGATTGGTACGACTATATTTCGGAATTGAGGAGGAATGTTGTATACATGAGCAAGTAAAAAACACAACACCTGAGTTGGGGTCTTGTCATAGCTTCCTCCAATTTCCCTAATCTTGTTAATAAGTGGCTGAAGCTGTAGTGGCATGAGAAGATGTTCAGTGAGAAGGCAACAGAGATTAAAGAGTTCAAGGTTAAGGTGCAGCAAGCTTATACTAGTGGTTCTAGTTTCCAACCTTGGACAGGAAATCAGAAGTGTATATCCGCCCACGAGGTCCAGTTGGGGGATTAGCTGGAGTGTATTTTCCTGTCAAAGCACCTAAAAAGGAGGAAACAGATTGAAAATGCTCGAGTTATATTTCATACTTTTAGTCTTATAGCTTATACTTATAAGACACATACAGTACTATATTATGATACACCACGTCAGAAGTAGTCGCGCAATTGCGCAAGCACTGACTGAAGTTAGTTGAGCTGACTACTCAACAGAGTCAAACAATAAGGGTGAAGGAAAAAATAAAATCATAACTCTACCTTGGGCTATTGGGGAATATGCGATCAAAGTAATACCAAGCTCATCACAAGCTGCCTTCACCCCATTTTCCTCAGATGTCCTGTAAATCAAACTGTAATTTACTTGGTTTGAAGCAAGTGGAACTCCCCTCTTCTTGAGGCGCTTGTAAGCATCTCGCAGACGTTTCTCTGGAAATGAATGGGATTCAGCTTAGCTTTACTATAAACTCACTCAACTAGCATAACATGCTGCATCAAATGAGAAATGAAGTCAGATTTTACAAACCGCTGTAGTTTGAAACTCCAATAGATTTTACAAGACCTTGCTCGTAAGCATCAGCAAGGCCATCAAGGTAACCTGGATCATGCAAGGACCAAGAACAGTGAGTTTACTGCACTGCAGATGGTTTAAGATATTTAAGTTCCCTATAAAAGCATATTTAACATTTATGACAGATAATTTATTTATGGATACCTTCGTTGCCCCATATCCCTGGCCTGAAATGGATATGATAACAATAGTTTCAGCAACCTAAAAAGAATTGCAAATAACATTAAAGCTGTATGGTGATGATCTAACCAATGGAGTTGGTATGACTCAACGGAGGAGACGCCAAGGCGGGAAAGTGAGCCCTTGAGTGCAGAAAGAACACTTCCCCGACCAAATCTCCATGGAAGAGCCGCAAACTTTGTTGCAATGGCCACCTCAACCACTTCTTTTTGTTGCCTTTCCTTGATAAACCTGATGGGAATAAAGGGGAACTTGTTACAAACATCGCGGAGACTTAATTATCAAAATATATGGGAAAGATGTATAATTATGCATGACATACCTTCCTAGCAAGCTTTCTGAATTTATCGCTCCTGATACCTAAATGACATCAAAATCAGAAAGTTATCAAGGTTGCCCTGAAATGATCTTGAGAATGAGAAACAAAGCAAGAATATTTTCTAAAAAAACAGCAAGAACTATATCGATCCTTACCCCTGCACCATATACTTCTGCAGTGTCAAAGAAGGTTATTCCACTGTCGATGCTAGCATCGAATGCTCCTTTAGCTGCCTTGAGTTTCCTATCTGGAAAATTCAGAGAGTGAGCGTTCATGTTAGTTATGAGTACATAACATGTAGGTATAGCAGTGTTTTGGCATACGAGACAATAGGCCGTAGCCCAGCGTTAAATTAATGACGCCAGTGCGAAGTTGACTCGATACTGCAGAGTTAAACATCTATTTTTGGTATTTTTGCAGTTTGCTGGTTACTGTTCTCGGTGAAATATTTTCTGGGGCTAAACCTTCAGTGAGCATATATTTTATGACGTGTGCTGTGACACATTACGAGCAATGCAACAAGCACCTAATGTGCATGGGAAGTATGACCGTAATTTTCTGCCCAGTGAACGCGAACAACAAGCATGCAGCAGGGGAATGCAGTAACCAAGCGTGCTGCGACTACAGAATCGATCCTAATTGAAGAGCTGCCCAAATCAGTTCACCCGAAGAAGATGGCCAGTTGTGAACTGCAGCTGGACCAATAAGAAGAACAGAGGATTGGACTGGGAAGAAGATTATCTCTATCTGGATTGCGCACGTACCGTCCCACTGGAAGTCGTTCCAGTAGGTGGTGTCGCCCCAGGACCAGGCACCGATGCCGAGCTTGGTCACCGCCACGCCGGACCCGCCTAGCACCGTCTTGCCGCTGCCGTCCTCCACCGCCGCGCCGTCGGACGCCACCGCGCGGGGCGGCAGGAACGCTGCCGCGCGCCGTCGCGGGCCGAGGAGGGTGAGGCAGCCACAGCAGCCGGCGCCGCCGGCGACCTGGAGCGCCATGCCGGGCGGAAGAGAGTGAGGTGGGAGTAGTCTGTAGTTGCGGCGTGATAAGTGGGCGGTGTTCTTGGCGAGTGGCAGCGAAGCGCGCGCGTTTTGTTTGGCCACGGGAAGAGGGACTGAGGGAGGAGGGTCACGTGGAGGCGCCGGTGACCGCGCGCGCGCGCGTGGGGCTCAGCCGGACGCGCACCTACGTACGTACTGTACCACTTCTGTAGTCGGCTTCACGACCATCAAGAGTGGTTCCAAGTTATGCGAACAGTTCTTCGTCCCTGACCGCCGCCAGGGGCGACTCCACCTTCCTCCTCCGATCTCCACCGGTGAAGGGGCTGATCCCCTCTCCCTCCGCTTGATGCTCCGGCGGCAGGAGGGAGGGGGCCTTGTTTCCTCCGTTCCGGCATATAAGTTAGGGTTAGAATAATTTTGACGTGGTGCGTCGTTGGGTGGTGGGAGCAGCGTCTGGTCAAATAAATCTGTCTCAACTCCAGTTCCATACCGGCGTTATCCTTCATGACGGCGTCTCGGAATTGGTTGCATCGTGTGCTCACCGATCTTTCAGATCGGCGACTTTAGGGTTCATGGATGGTGTCGGCGAGGCGACGGCGACGATTCCTTTAGATGGATATTTACTCCTGCTCGCTCCCGTTGCTGCGGCGTTGTCTCCAAAGTACGCGCAGACGGTTGTCTGTGCCGGTGACAGTTGAAAGATGGTACACCTTGTGCTGGGTTCAGGGTTGGAGGCTGACAGTTCTGTTTCCCTACTCCGATATGGTCGTACGGGGGTGTCAGTTCTGAAGTTCGATGGCGTGTCCGGGGTCATGCTGTCGGGTCTGATTCTTCCAACGAAAATGGTTGTCATATGGAAAACTAATTTGGAGGTCCAAAAAGCTGTTGATCAGCGTGGAGCCGCGTCGAGCACGGCTGAAGAGGTGATCTACCTCTCTTCTCTTTGGTGGCTGCTACGGTGGTGCCGAGGAAGACGGATAGGCTTTGGCACATAGGTTTCTCCTATCTTTTCAGGTATGTAAGGTCGGTATTTACGTGCCTTGTAACTTGATCTATATTTTGCAAATGAGATACGTATTACCAGCAAAAAAAGAGTGGTTCCAAGTCAAGGCTTGGGAACTATTTCGGGCAACACTTGCCCGAATCAATGCAAATTTTGATATCATACCTCTTTCTTATTCTTCAGAGCTTTCAACATTGGTTTCGAATTAAGATATTCCATCCGATATGTATTAATTGTCGCTGAATCAGATATATCTTATCAAAATCGGGGGGAAACCGGTATGAATGCACCCGTATCATCATGGAATACAACCATATTATGCACCACTGACCAACATGTCTATTAATACAAGACAATGATGTTAGCCACCGCCCTCTCCAATCTCCAAGGTAGTTGGGATTTATCCTAGAGTCTGGGTAGAGGAATGTGACTCGCAGCAACCCCAACCAGCGATAGTGACACGTATCAGCGCCGCGCGCCGCGGTCGCTGGTTATGACCAACAAGCGGTACCTTGGGACCAGAGAAAACCCTAGGCTAGCTGGTTCGGCCCACCGACGGCGACACCCTTGGGCGTTGTGCTTCTTCCTTAGAGGCGTGGCGCCTGTGTTTCCCAGACAAACCCGATGCGTTGCGCGCCTTCTCCTCCGTGGAGACACCTTGTGGGTCTCAGGTGAGAAGAGCTCAAGGTGGGCACTTTGGGTGGCTCTGGTTTTCGAGTGGCTGCTGTGTTTGAGTGCTTGGCTCTGTTGGTGATTCTCCTGGGTGGTTCCCTCGGTGGCAACACGCTTTGCTCCGGTTTGGCGGTAGGGGATTGAGTTCCCCTTCTCGGCAGTAGCAGTGTGTCGTTGCCTTGGGGCTTTCCGGTCCTTCTCGTCGGGCCACGTTACTCTTCGTCCCGCGGCCTCGTCTCAACGACCATCTGCCCCTTTCTCTGCAGCTGCGCCTAGTGGCTTTGCTGCTGTGCTCGGTTTGCCAAGGGCTTCGATTGTGTGGCCGGGGTGGTGTGCTTTCTTTCCAACGTTCTCGTTTCTGAGGCTGCTCTGGATCGAGTCCAGCACATCTCCTGCTCTCGAGTGAGTGTCTCTCATGTCTGATGGTTCGACGCCTTCAAGCCAAGGCGAGAGGGAAGGGTCACTCTCCGGCATGAGATCAAGAAGGTGTTTTGGTGTCTTCAGTGTTGGTTTCTACTCCACTCAAGACTTCCATTCTGTTTCAAGGCAATGCCTCGTTGTGCCTCTTCTGCTCTTCGCGTGCCCTTGTCTCCGGGAGTGCGGCGGTCGTCGCGTTTGCAAGTTGTGTTTTACCTATTTTCTTCGGTTGTTGCATTCATTGTAAGTTGTTTGGTGTGTGCCCTTGTATCGTTGGGCCGGTGTGATCTCTCTGGTTCGTTGTACTGTTAGCCTTGTGTAATCACTAGTCGGTACACATTATTCGCCATAATATGCAATTGCGCATTACTGGCATAGGGGAAAAACATGAGAAAAAGGTAAAACTTAAATACATGTGCAATTTCACATTATGGCTACTATTATGCAATTACACATTATTTGCCATAATATGCAATTGCACATTACAGTCCATAGTGAAAAAAACATGAAAAAAATACAAAAATTTAAATACATGTGTAATTTCACATTATGGATACTATTATGCGATTACACATTATTGGCCATAATATGCAATTGCGCATTACTGGCCATGGTGGAAAAAAATGAGAAAAATTAAGCAAAAGTTAAATAGGTGTGCAATTTCACATTATAGTTACTATTGTGCAATTGCACACTATTGGCCATAATATGCACTTGCACATTATTGGCTATAATATGCAATTGCGCATTACTTGGCATAGAGCAATTGCATATTCATGACCGTTGATGCATGTAAAATGCATACATGAACCTTGCACTTTATTGCTTATATTCCAATCATATTTGCATCATATAAGGGTTATATCAATGTTTTATAATGATTTTTGGGAATATTCATTTATTTCCTATTTTTATGGAATTAACCCTGCACAGGCAGAAAACCCCGTTTTCTTATTTTAATGTTTCAGGGACCCAAACGTCAACGAAATCACCTGGAAATTTACGGGCGTCAATATTTGGAAGGAAGAAGACCTGTGGGCGAAGGAAGCGAACAAACGGAGGTCCGAGGACCAAACGGGGGTGGCCCACGCGGCCAGGTACTGTGGCCACGTGGGGCCCACTCGTTTGGCCCTCGTGGCTCCGTTGCCTTCGATCTTTTCTCCACCGGCATCGTCTTGACCTAAAAACGCCTATATAAAAGGTCCCCCGACGTTCTCTGGAAGGAGCGCCGCACAAACACAGAAACACCGAAACGGAGATCAGGAGCTGCAGATTGGAGGGGGAAAACTCCGGCGGGGCGCTGCCGGCGTGGTCTCCATCGACTTCTCCACCGTCTCCATGATGAAGAGGGAGTAGTCCACCTATGGACTATGGGTTTGTGGAAGTAACTTATGTATCTCTCCTCTCTTGAGCTTCACTAATTAGCACCGTATGAGCTGCTGAACATGAATACGGTCACCGTTATAATACCTTTGTGGTGGATCTTTATGAGTTAATATATGTTTGAGATTGCAATGTTTGTTTCAGTTATGAGTATAGATGCATATTATGTACCCCGTTCTTGTCTACTTGTTTTGATCAAGCATGCTTATGAGAGCGTGTGTGGGGGAACGTGTGCATTAGTTGGAGTAACGGGGGGTGGCTAGTGCAGTGAACGTGAGAGAAAGTTCTGCGATCCAATTTGGTATCTTTACCTTACTTTGTTGCCTCACTAGGGATAAACTAAAATACCATGCTACCGGGGATTTGGGCGTGACCATTGCCACTACTCCATGACTAGATCTAGCATGTTCTTATTTTCACTTCATGTCATGATACTTAATGCTATACTCTGAGTTATCTTAATTACTGAGGTGTTATGATTTAGTTCGCATCTTGGTGGAGTATAAGAGAGGTTAATAACCAAAAGATCTCTATGTTAGGACGTGATGCCCATATATCTAAGTAACTTGTTATCAAACCCTGTGTTGCAATCTCATATGTTAACTATGTGTGTTCCATTGTCTACCACTTTATAAAGAGAGAGTGCATTTGTGAAACCATGAATCCCAGTCCATTTTTAATCATAAGAAACACCTTTCCAACACCATATACCACTTTTCTATTTTCAGCCATCATTAAATCCGAAAATACAAAAATATTTTTCATCTTGCATACATCATTCAAAAACCCAAAAATATCATTTATCATTGCATCCACCATCATTGCATATTTATTTCTTGTTTGCATTGCATAACTATCCTGATATCATTCTTACACCTTGTGCTTGACAACCACAGGTGAGGTTGAGGACCAAAACATCTAACCTTGTTTTGTAGGTAACCAAAAGAAGGATAAGAAGATAAATCTACCACTTCAGATTCCCCGAGAGTTCGATATTAAACCCTCGAGTCACCCCTCGTGGGGAAAACTGTCTTCCACTTACTATACACTCTGCACTTGGAGTCTCAACCTAATCCCGTTTACTTTTGCAGGTATCAAAGCCTTGCTCTTCGGGACCATCAAGACGTTTTCTGACGCCGTTGCCGGGGAATCGTAGCTGAGAGATTTATCCAAGGGTGTGCATCATCGCATTCATCTCACAACAAAGTCAACGTCACAAACTTGTGCTAACACCTAAGCTTGGGGACGTTGCACCTACGTGAGCACCATCTTATCCATCTTTACTTACAAAGCAATTTATTTGTTTTGTTAGTGTCATTGCATATCATATCATATTTATTTCAGTTTTGCATAAAAAATTAAAAATACCAAAAAAACTTGCTATAATGGAAAAAAGAACCTTTTGGCCATTTAGTGTTAGGAACTTTCCTCAAGATATGAATATTCCAGTTGGAGAATTTGAGATAGATCCTAATGTCACTAAAATGATTTATGAACACCGTTTTTCTGGGAAACCGAAAGAAAATGCTCTACTCCATCTTAACAAATTTAATGAAAGATGCAAAGTGTTAAACTTGACTCATGCCAATGCTAATGTGATCAAAGTAAAGCTTTTTCCTTATTCCTTAGCTGGAAAAGCTTTAGATTGGATATTAAAATGGCCACCTAAAAATTTTAGCAATTGGTTTAACCTAAAGCTTCTATGGATAGGTCAACTTTATGTCTACAAACTTATATGGAGGACTATCCTACTAAAAATGAGTTGCATTCATTTATCCTTCATACCAAGTCTAGGATGAAAAAGACAAATAACACTCTTTCTGGAATCTCTTTGAAAATGGAAACAATATGAACTATGCCAAGTCTAAAAAGAAGTTGACTAGGGAATTGAATGAAAGAATATCTTCTTGCTGAACCTTTAGATAGGGATATTAAGAATCATGTTGAAGAGGAGGATGACCTCCAAATAGCCTTGAATCTTGCTTTAAAGAAAAGGAATGAGAATCTTGCTTGGGAAGAAGTTGAGAAGTTAAAATGCTTAATGAAGTCAAGGATCCTTTGCTTGACTTAGAAAATTGTAGCTTGCATGAATTAATATCTATCTTACAAAAATTTGCAAGTGATCCTTCCATCAACACTAACCAAGCAGGTTTTGGTTCTTATATTGCTAATCATGTCTTGAAAGAAAAGATTGCTAGGTACAACCAAGAGGCTATGATACCACCTAAGCTTGGGGATATGTGGATACCTAAGGTACTAGTAACTATTGGAAAAGAGACACACCATGCCATACTTGATCTAGGATCTAGTGTCTCTGTTTTATCTAAAGAACTATATGAAGTGCTTGAATTGAAAAATCTTGAAAAATGCTCTATTGAACTAGCACTTGCTGATGACTCTATTAAACATGCTTTGGGAAAAGTAAGTGATGTTATGGTAGAGTTACATATGACTTTTGTGCCTGTGGATTTTCTAATCATGGACATGGGGAATAAAACCTCTAGTCCTATTATTCTTGGAAGACCTTTTCTTCGTACCACAGGTGCTATCATTGATTCAAAGGAAGGGAATGTAAAGTTTCAGTTTCCACACAAGAAGTGCATGGAACACTTTCCAAGGAAGAGGGAACCACCAAAGTTCAAGCTCCCTCATGAGCTTCGTCCACAATAAAACAACAAGTAAGAAGCCTAGCTATATGGCTATAAAGAAAGCGCTTTGCGGGAGGCAACCCGGTTATTTTTATGTGTGATTTTCTTTGTGTCCTCTTGCTGTAACAAGAGACTTTGTTTTTAGTTTAGGTTCTGGAGTTTTCAATAAAGTGCCAAGTTTTACCCTTTTTGGTTTGAAAAAGTTGCTTATAGCGTTCGGAGATTTTATTCCTGCACAAGTCAGTGCACGGTATGATTTTTAATTCTTATTCTGTAACTCCGAATGAGCTCATATTTGAACTGTAGTTGCAACTTTTCATCCTCTGTATGCATGAATTTTTCGGAATTTTTCGAGAAAGTTTGGTAGGGTAGAAAAATACGTTTTGCTGCTGCTGTTTTTCTGGACAGATTCTGTCCCATTTTGTTTGATGCATGCTTTGAGCTTTTAAGTTGAATCTTTTTGATCCAATTGAGTTTATGAGTAGGCATACAACATTATACACTTTCTGGACATTCATATGAATTTTTGTTCAAGGATTATATGCAGCAAGGAACCTATTTGTTTATCACTATTAATGCACCCCACAGAAAAGAGATGGGAGAAACGGTGTTTTGAAGTTTTTTCACAGGGATTGGAGGAGATGCACCAAGAGCTATCCAAGGATGGTGAAGACCATAAGCTTGGGGATGTGAAGACAACCCCGCTGGACCTACACACTCTCGGTTTGCACACGTCCAACTTCTGTTTTTCGATCGAAACACTTTATCGCATAAACTTGGAGCGTCTTTTTGTTTTTGTTTGAGTCTTGAGAGACCACCACACTATCATTATATATGAGAGAGCTACTGGAAATATGGGTTGAAATATGTTGGATGCTTTTATAAGATTGGGAAAAGGGATGTTTGACTTGATTTTTAATGATACATATAGTTGCATGATTCATGAGCTTGTTTATGAGTAATAGTTTGCAAATTCTTTTTGTAGAGCTATCACTTATTCATGTTTTGGTGCTGATTGTTATTTACTTGGTTTAACATGGATTAGTTAGTTCTATGGACACTCATGCATGCATCTAGATGGTCAACTTTCTCCCTTTTGCTAGCCCAAAAACTCCAACAAGCAAAAACTTGTTTCCAACACCTTCAACCAAAGTTATTCCAGTGAGTCCACCATATCTACCTATTGGCTTTATGCTATTCCGAGTATGTTTAACATGTTGTTTGTGTTATCTTACCTCTGAATGAAAATGTTTATGTTATTGATTGCAATGGAAAAAATTGGTTATATAGCTCTCACGAACTTGATGCACAATGTTCTTTTATTTGCATAATAAAACTTGACCCATTGTGATTAAGATTATGATGTTTGTGGCTTGATGAATGTTTTGGGTTGGAAGTTAGCCCATATGTGCTGTCACATGGCAAGCTTTCAACACGCTCTTCATCTCATTTAGTTGATATCATGTGCTTTTGTCTATGGATGCTTATCATGTTGAAATAAATGTGGAAATAGAGTGAGTTTAAATGAGTTTGTGTAAATGGTTAGAGAGACGCCTGGGCCGCTAATCTAAGCCATGCATCATTCATGGTGGAAATTTACTTTACACCTTGCAATAAAAAACTATTCCAAATGGTAAATAAAAAGGGTGTTGAGATTGTTCATTTTGTTTGTTTGTCTTGTCATTTTGATATGGGCTTGTTCCATATCTTGGGACAAGAGGTACCCCAGTTGACGCTCTTGATGATACTATTATGCTTACAATGATATTTAATTGAACTTGCTTTGTTTCCCAAGTTGAGTAACACATGGTGTAAGTACTTGTATTCAAGGGGCATGAGACATTCAACCCATTCTTTATCAAGCACACTACTCATATTTGCTTTCACTTTAACCTTAATCATTCAAGATGCTATGATAGGGGCAATGAGAGCTTGACACCAATGAATACCTTATTGCAATCATTAACTTAAGTAGAAGAGTTTGGAAGTTGGATGAAACTTATGCATGCTTTACCTCTACTCACATATACATCTTTCCAAAGTGTACACCTATCATATTCAGATTTTCATCTACACTCTATGACCATTGTAGGATGTTCTACTTATCATTATGCATACATGTGTTCCATATTACTTGCTACCATGTTACACTTTGTGAACTATCAATGAACATCCTTGTCTTGAATACTTGATATCACTTCATAAACTATTTGCATATTGCTACTCCTTTGAAGAATGAATCATTTGACTATATGTAGCAATAGTAATCATCTTTGATATTCATTGTTAAGTATTAAATTGCAAAGTCCATGTTAGTTTTATCATCTTCATACTCGAGGACGAGCATGGATTAAGCTTGGGGATGTTGATGCATGTAAAATGCATACATGAACTTTGCACTTTAATTGCTTATATTCCAATCATATTTGCATCATATAAGGGTTATATCAATGTTTTATAATGATTTTGGGAATATTCATTTATTTCCTATTTTTATGGAATTAACCCTGCACAGGCAGAAAACCCCGTTTTCTTATTTTAATGTTTCAGGGACCCAAACGTCAACGAAATCACCTGGAAATTTACGGGCGTCAATATTTGGAAGGAAGAAGACCTGTGGGCGAAGGAAGCGAACAAACGGAGGCCGAGGCCAAACGGGGGTGGCCCACGCGGCCAGGTACTGTGGCCGCGTGGGGCCCACCCGTTTGGCCTCGTGGCTCCGTTGCCGTCGATCTTTCTCCACCGACATCGTCTTGACCTAAAAACGCCTATAAAAAAGGTCCCCCGACGTTCTCTGGAAGGAGCGCCGCACAAACACAGAAACACCGAAACGGAGATCAGGAGCTGCAGATTGGAGGGGGAAAACTCCGGCGGGGCGCTGCCGGCGTGGTCTCCATCTTCTCCATCGACTTCTCCACCGTCTCCATGATGAAGAGGGAGTAGTCCACCTCTGGACTATGGGTTTGTGGAAGTAACTTATGTATCTCTCCTCTCTTGAGCTTCACTAATTAGCACCGTATGAGCTGCTGAACATGATTACGGTCACCGTTGTAATACCTTTGTGGTGGATCTTTATGAGTTAATATATGTTTGAGATTGCAATGTTTGTTTCAGTTATGAGTATAGATGCATATTATGTACCCCGTTCTTGTCTACTTGTTTTGATCAAGCATGTTTATGAGAGCGTGTGGGGGAACGTGTGCATTAGTTGGAGTAACGGGGGGTGGCTAGTGCAGTGAACGTGAGAGAAAGTTCTGCGATCCACTTTGGTATCTTTACCTTACTTTGTTGCCTCACTAGGGATAAACTAAAATACCATGCTACCGGGGATGTGGGCGTGACCATTGCCACTACTCCATGACTAGATCTAGCATGTTCTTATTTTCACTTCATGTCATGATACTTAATGCTATACTCTGAGTTATCTTAATTACTGAGGTGTTATGATTTAGTTCGCATCTTGGTGGAGTATAAGAGAGGTTAATAACCAAAAGATCTCTATGTTAGGACGTGATGCCCATATATCTAAGTAACTTGTTATCAAACCCTGTGTTGCAATCTCATATGTTAACTTGTGTGTTCCATTGTCTACCACTTTATAAAGAGAGAGTGCATTTGTGAAACCATGAACCCCAGTCCATTTTTAATCATAAGAAACACCTTTCCAACACCATATACCACTTTTCTATTTTCAGCCATCATTAAATCCGAAAATACAAAAATACTTTTCATCTTGCATACATCATTCAAAAACCCAAAAATATCATTTATCATTGCATCCACCATCATTGCATATTTATTTCTTGTTTGCATTGCATAACTATCCTGATATCATTCTTACACCTTGTGCTTGACAACCACAGGTGAGGTTGAGGACCAAAACATCTAACCTTGTTTTGTAGGTAACCAAAAGAAGGATAAGAAGATAAATCTACCACTTCAGATTCCCCGAGAGTTCGATATTAAACCCTCGAGTCACCCCTCGTGGGGAAAACTGTCTTCCACTTACTATACACTCTGCACTTGGAGTCTCAACCTAATCCCGTTTACTTTTGCAGGTATCAAAGCCTTGCTCTTCGGGACCATCAACCGTGCATAACTATTAATTGATGATTGCATATTAGTATTTAATTACATAATAATATGCACACTGTTAATATTTAGATGCCATCACGTGAAGGTTTTCATTTTTTGCTAAAAAGAAAAAAGCCCAGCAAAAAATGATATAAAGACGCGCAACCAAAATGCCCAGAAAAAACTCCTATGAAAAAAAAAAAAGCAAAAAAAAAAAAACCTGAACCACAAAATGGACCACCACAGTTCAAAACGGGCCGAAACACTGGTGCCCCGCATCAAACTCACGAAACGTGATGAAACCTGACAAAACGATCGGACGGCCGACATCATCGACCGAGACATAACATCGATCTCGGTTGCCCGAGCGTTAGCAAAAGTCCAAAAATAAAGGGTGGATAACGCTCGGCTAACCGAAATTTATTTTAAGTCTCGGTCGATTTACATGTATGTTTGCCTGTTAGCGACAAGTGACTCGTTTCAGTTATTGGGCTTGTTTTTCTTAGTTGATGGGCTTTAAATTAGAGTTTGGGCCTTATAACTGCAGTTCACCTAATATTCTAAAATTTCATATTATTTTTTCATTTGCTTACTCTACGCCTACATGAGGAAAAATACGCAAAATTACATGTGCAATTACACATTAAGGCCACTAACATGCAATTACACATTCATGTACATTATATTGTAAGTTGCACATTCATTTTCATACTATGGCCAATAATGTGTAATTACACATTATCGCCACTAATGTGAAATTGAACATTTACTGCCACCAACGATGCAAGTGCAATTACACATTCATGACCACTATTTTACAAGTTTCACCCCCATTTCCATATTATGGACATTAATGTGCAATTACACATTATCGCCACTAATGTGCAATTGCACATTTATTGCCACTATGTGCAATTGTAGATTATGGTCACTAATATGCAATTACACATTATCGTCACTAATGTGTAATTGCACATTTATCGCCACTATGTGCAAAAATATTAATGTGCGATTGCAGATTATGGTCACTAATGTGCAATTACGCATTATAGCCACTAGTGTGCAATTGCACATTTATCGCCACTATGTGCAAAAATATTAATGTGCAACTGCACATTATGGCCACTAATGTGCAATTACACATTATCATCACTAATGTGCAATTGCACATTATGGCCACTAATGTGTAATTGTACATTCATTATGGCCACTCGAAACTGTGAAAAAAAAAACAAATCCTCAATATGAAAAATCAATAGCCCAAATGCAAAAACTAAAAGCCCAGCCAAACCCAAAAAATGAAATCCAACAAAAAAACCAAAATAACATAAAAAAGATAAATAAAAAAAGGCACGAAACGCAAACGAGCCGCACCCGATATAAACCAACACAAAAACAAGCCAAATCAACAAGAACATGCGTCAACAATATCGGAACCGTGATTACACATTGCACGCTCAAATATGTTGATCAGACGCTGGCGCTAAATCTCTGGTGAATGAGTGTTAGCAACACTAAAAAAATACCACGCTTAAACTCATCTATACTACTATTAAAAGAGCAAACTTGTCTTGTTGGGATACTTTAAATCTGGACCGTTCAATATCTGATCAAACGGTCCAGATCGCTCCAATGTTTGACAACTCAACATTGTCCGATTTTTCCCGTTTTACCCTCCCACCAAATCACATAATACTTCTAATGCCATCGTACCTCTTCGTTTTCGTAAATATTACAGAGATTGCCACCGCAAAAAATAAACGATTTGGCCACCAAGTGCAAAAAACGTACCTATTCAGATTATGCATCGTACGCAATACGAATACGACTTCATGCCCGGCCGGCACTTTTCGTGCTGTAATAGGAGACGTCTTCATCTACACCTAAACACATATATACCATCCTAAGACAATGCCGTGAGCGTGTCTATACCATCGTAAGACAATGGCCTTGGCCTCCATGTCCTGTCGTTACTTTGGCCGTCACGGCGACACATGGGTACGCGCGCCGCCGGCAAGCCCCGGTTTTTCAGTGCGGCATCTAGAAGACATGGTCGTGCACTTGCCAGCACAAGGAAGAAGATGACAATAACCAAGCTTTGGAGTACAGTCTAATCGATGAGCTCCGACGAAAACACGAACACAAGGTGCCCTTTGTCTACCTCAAGCTCTTTGACGAGTTGCTATGGTGAATGGGCGATATCAATCTGATGTGAAGCTACGACTTGTGAAGGCCACGAGGCAGGATTTGCTGCTGCACGTGCATGCGTGATGGTTTTTCATGGTTCTTGGTGCTGATTCATTGCTCAACTTCAATTACTATGATTCTGACCAAGGGTGGGTGATAGGTTGTTTTCGCTGGAAGATGCCTGATGTTTTTTTCATCTGATGTTCTGAACAAAGGTGAGCTACATGTGATGTTTGCCTCGACAATTTTACAAGATTAATTAGACGTCTTTTCTGCTCTACTTTGTGATGATTTTTGGTTAATGTTGATTAGGCTATAATTTGGTTAATCCTAGATCTGATCAGACCAGTCCAGGTCATCGTCCAATCATGCCCAGCCGTATGGCCGTATCAGGTCAGGGATGAGACTCTAGAACGTGTTGGAGCTGACAGATCTCGCAATTATGGATATAGACTGCAGATTCACCGCCGTTGGACCTGGCTTAGCGGCAGGATGTTGCAGCTGTGGCTCTGGCTCCGACGATGCCTCCAAGCATACTGACCAGATTGTGTGCGTCGACGGGAGCTATTCATATCAGAGGCAACAATCTTACTTTCTTGCGTTTTGTGTGTTTTAGCGTCTGCCCGCTTAAGTACGCTAAGTACTAATGCACCTAGATGTAGTAGTAGCAGCATCTATCCAATCCCCTTGCTCTCCAAGCAGGCAAGCACTGAAGCTCATCAGCTTCCAAGATGTGCCACGCTGCAGTCCAGCTGCTGAATCCATCCCACGATGGTTATTGCAGCTAGGAGGAGGTGTACTGAGTACTGACAACAGTTTGAAGCAGATCCGCTGGTGGCCGCAATCCATGAGGCCCCTGAGCGAAGTAACTACGTATGATAGACACGGTTCATCTCCGTCGCTCCTGCGCCCACCCGGCAGGCAAGTAACTCTGCTACTCTCATGTTAACTCTGTATTGTTGCACGGAGCTTTCAGTTATAGGATCTACCCATCATCTTACAGATTTATTTGTTTGTGATTACATCAGTTCAGTTTATATGGTTTCATCTTTTCCAATGCATGCGTTCAGCTGAATAGCCACCCGCTTGCTATAATTGATCAGAGATGAGAATGCAGTATGAGGTTTGAAGGATGGTATGCATGCTACCCAGATTCAATAACTCTTGAAACCCAGTCAAAAGCTTTGCCCGAGATTTATTTTTTTCATCCCCGACGACTGATGGTGATGGGACGACGAAGATCGTCGGCGCTAAAAATACCCAGGACCAGCCCGTCCATCCAGAACACCACCGACCGGGTACGTGCAACCCTAGCCTACCTTATCTCCTCCTTTAGTTCTTCTTTTCTGTGCGCCGATATAATTAGAATATCCTGACTAGATAATCGATAGTAGCTGCTGAACCAGTGGGGATTCTCTTGCCTTGCTGCGTGTAGCACCTGAGTTTCAGCACTCTGAATCGCGTGTAGTACTCTGAATTTTCTATTTTGACGTGCAGTGCTCTAAACTTGATGGAATATATTCAGCGTGTAGCTCTGCATTTGAATGTCGTTAGCTATGAGAGCGAAAAATTGGGATGGTATTGTTTGTGGTTCCGGTGCAAATTTTGGTCATAATTGTTTTGTGATTTGAGAGGAAATAAGAAAAAATACTCCTTGTGCAAATGGATGATTTTGCGAATAACAATACATGCGTTTTATATGGGAACTGACTTGACATGGCACTTTTTCATATTACTTAGAACAATATCATGTAAATAAAACTTCAAAAAATATCATGTAAATATGCTGTTCTGTCTCAACTCTTTTATCCTGCTGACATGTACATAAGATTGACAATGATTTTTTGAAAAATATATACATCAAATTTTGGATGTGTTATCACAAGTTTGTGGAGAAAAACTGCAATTAAATTGTCAAAAACCAATGATATTAGCAACATAGAATCTCATATATTTCCACATAAGGATTTGTTTTACTCAATGTACATATGAATTACTACAGTCGCAACACCAACATTATATAGACGTGCGTTGCACGTGCAATTATACTAGTATATGAAAAGATCTAAGTAAAACAAAAACCAAACGCAAAAAAGACCAACCAAAAAACCCCGGGTTGAAGGTTCCCTTTTAAAAATAATAAAACAAAAAACCAAGAAAATCCTGAACTAATTTTTTTTGAGCAACTAAATAAAACCCGCGTCTGCGATAAAAGAAAAAAAATGCCAAACTAGAAAATGGCCTAGGTGCGAAAAAGGCAATAGAAGGCCCAACTACAAAAAAGAGCCCACAACAACAACAAAAAAAGAGTCAGAAAGCAAACTATTCCACGTACATGCGGGCAAAGCACAAAGAGCAGTCAGCCCGCTCTAAACCGCTAGTCGCGACGGAAACTAATCGTACAGTCTAAAACCATGGACCGAGCGATAACTTTAATCTCGGGTGACCGAGCGTTAGCAAAACCGTTTAGATAAAACTGTGTGGCACAGGCTGAATCACCTGCACGCCTTATTTACTCTCTACATCTACATCTAGCACGTGTGTTGGGATCAATCATGCAATTCGTGTTGACACGAGATACAAATACAAGAACTGATGATCCATCAGGACTCCTCGATGGGCATCTTGATGCCCTTGATCTCACGCGCGAGGGTCCGCAGCTCCTCGACCTCGTCGGCGGTGAGGCTCCACCCGAGCGCGCCGGCAAACTCCATGGCCTGCCCGGCGTTCTTCGCTCCTGGGATCGGCACCACGTTGCCCTGGCAGGTCAACCAGTTCAGAGACACCTGAAACCACAACAATTAATCATATAAGCGAGTTACACACATGCCCCTTGTCTATAAACTGATTCTTTCAGCGGTGGCTAGGTATTTCAGGACTAATTTGTCTGAAGCACCTGAGTTGGGTTCTTGCCGTAGCTCGTTCCAATCTCTTTGATTCTATTCATAAGCGGTTGAAGCTGCGTAGAAGACATAACAAAAAAAAAATCTGTCAGCAGAGTTGCAGTTGCATTAAACTTTCAGAGATAATGGAGCATGAATCACCTTGGTGAGAAACTCGGGAGTGTATGTGTTTCCTCGAGGACCCGTGGGCGGGTTCTCCGGAGTGTATTTCCCCGACAGAACACCTGAAAAAAGAAGAACACGTGAACACAGGGATTAATTTAGAACGAAATGCCAAGATATAGATTAATTGTACACATGATGGGTCGATCGATAAGCAGGGGAAAAAATTAAGAAAACGTTTGTTTATCTGAACCTTGGGCGATTGGGAATAGGCGATGAGCGTGACGCCGAGCTCGTCGCAGGCGGCCTTGACGCCGTTCTCCTCGGGCGTTCTGTAGATGAGGCTGTAGTTCACCTGGTTGACGGCGAGCGGGACACCCCTCTTCTTCAGCCGCGCGTGCGCGTCCCGGAGCCGTTTCTCTGATGGCAAGTCGTATCATAGCATACATACAGATACAGTGGTTAGTTTAACAGTTAATCTCCGAAATAAGACATTTCAACTCTACGACTTCCAAGCTGTTGGTACCGTTGTAGTTGGAGACTCCGACGGCCTTCACGAGACCTTGGTCGTATGCGTCTGCCAGGCCATCAAGGTACCCTGAAACAACCATGCACTTAATCAAGTCTCTGCATGCAGCTTAGAAAAGATATCATCTAATCCAAGGCTTAAATCGATATGAATACCTTCGTTTCCCCATAGCCCTGGCCTGAAACATCAAAGCAAGTGGTCATCAGCAAAATCTGAAGAACAACTTATTGCATCAGAGAAGTTAAGAAAGAGGCAGATGAAGCAACAGACGGACCAGTGGAGTTGGTAGAGCTCGACGGAGGGGAGGCCGAGGCGTTCCAGCGACTTTTTCAGCGCTGAGAGGACGCTGCCGCGGCCGAACCTCCACGGGAGCGCCGCGAACTTGGTCGCTACCGTCACGTCCACCGCCCCCTTCTGCTTCCTCTCTCTGATGAAACTGAAACAACATGCCATGGAAAGACAGAGACATAGATCAGTACGAGCTGTTGATTTTGTGAATGAAACTGATGCATACATGCAGTATGTGTTTTGACTGTGATGACGAACGTACTCTCCCAGTAGGCTTTCTGAATTCACCGCTCCCATGAGCTGAACGAGGGAGAGAAAAAAAATTAAAGTTAAACGCGTTCGGCCTCAAGTTCAGGTCTGAACAGAGGAATCAGACTATCTCAATCAATTACCGCTGTTCCGTATACTTCGGCGGTGTCAAAGAAGGTCATCCCGCTGTCGACGCTGGCGTCGAATGCTGCTTTAGCCTCATTCAGTCTCCTGTCTGCATGCCAAACTCAAAAGAGTCAACTTAATTTTTTTCTTTCTAATAATTTGGAAGTGAGATATCTTTGAAGCCAGAGTATATTAGCATGCTCGTGATGTGAAGCGGCAGCAACTTAATTTGTTTTCTTCATCCTCACTCTTCTAGTATAGTGATCAAAATTTTGCTGCTAAAACAGTTAAATTGTGTGGATATTGTGGATGCATGGGAAGTGTGGCCTGGGTCTCAGAGCGTTAATTTCGTGGTCATACTTCCTGACTGACCCTGTGAGGAACACGAACAGGTAGGTACGACAAAGAACTTGTCCAACTACAGCAAACTTTTTGTACAAAGTAGAAAATAGTTTAGCTGCAAACTTGTCGAAATCGCGCGTAAATCGATACATCACCAGCTCATCATGAACAGGAGGTCGACGAAGTGAACCGGTTTAATTTCAGCAACGAGGACATGATGAACATCAAGAAGACGAGGTTGCGTGCGCACCGTCCCACTCTGAGTCGTTCCAGTACGTGGTGTCGCCCCACGACCATGCGCCGATGCCGAGCTTGCTCACCGCCACGCTAGACTCGCCCAGCCTCACCTTGTCCTGATCTTCCGCCACCGCCGCCGACGCCCTCGGCGGCCGCAGCGCCACTCGCCGCCTCGCGCCCCGCCGGCCGCCGTCCATTGGGCCGAAGAAGCACCCCACGCCACCGACGGAAGCGACCTGCAACGAAGCCATCGCTCCTTGACGACAGCACTCTAGCTTGCTATGCTACTGCACTCGATCTGCAGTTATGCTTGCGCACACACCGTATATATCACTCGCTCCCGCTCCCTCACTCGCTGAGCCACGAGCACCACTCGTACGTGGCGGTGGTGGACAGGACATCCTCTAAGCTGAGGTGATCAGCTCGGCTGGTCGGTAGAGCATGGTTTGTTTGGCCAGGAGAAGAGGAGAGGAGACGAGAAGGTACAGGGACAGGACTTGCGCCTCCGTTGGCGCCTTGGCGGGTAGTCGGAGACAATTGGCCGGTAGCTCAGATAGTTTGTGTGTGTGGCTGCCTCTGTCTCGCGCGCAGCTATCTGTCTAGTCGAATCTACCCGGTTCTCTGTGCCGGAGCGGCCACGCCACTAGTGGAAAACGGGGCACTGGTCCCGGTTCCAGAGGGCATCTAGTCCCAGTTGTTCACGAACCGGGACAAGAGGCCCTCCCACGTGGCAACGGAGGAGCCCGCGGGGTTGGAGACCTTTAGTCCAAGGTAGGCTCTTTTTTTTCTTTTCGATTATTTTTCAGCGTTTAGGGTTTAGGAGGGGTTTATGGGTTTCGGATGGTTTCCATCGAACGGAGATCACATCGTACGGGGATCAAGTTTATGCATATATACATAACACATACAATTACGTGAAGATCACGTTGATGCATATATATAACACATACAAATTAAGTAGTACATGAAGATCACATTTTCGTATAAAGTACTTAATTATATGGAGATCACTATTACATGGAGGCATACTATTTTACATCATAGTGGTACTCTCCAAATTTAGGTATGACCTCCGCAAGGAAAAATCCCGCCAATTTCTTCGCAATTGCTTTGAAACGGTCCTCTATTGGGAGCGCGTTCCGCTTTCTTGCCAAATTTAAAAGAATGAGATCAAAATAAATACATGAGTTGTGTGTATATATATCAAATCATAGTAAAACAATTATGAATGAAACTCAGCACAAATGATGGTAACAAAATAAAGTTGTGAATAATGTTTACGTACATCTTGATTTCTTCGGTTGTTGAATCTCTCGTTGGTCCTATTGTGAATGTACTCGCAAACGTAGAATCCATATAAATCAGTCCCCTGTGGCTGTTTACGGCAAGTCTGTACAAGAATATAATTCAATCAAATAATAATCAAGTATGATAACGGTGCGCGGATCTAGGTAGTACTACTTACGTCGTTCAAACGTCATGTCAGCTTTGGTTTCCATTCACCGGGTTCTTCCTTGATGAACGTCTTCAAAACGTTGCCCGACAAAAAAAATTAACAAAGCAGTTATTAATTACTTGATATCAGGAAATGAACGAAAGAGGCGATAAGAATTGAAATTACTCTGTGAGCATATCAAAACAGGTCTTGAATTCTTTTTGATCTCTCCTTAATGAGTCAAGGACTTCAACTTCTCCTGCGTGAATGTTAATGACGAAATGAATAAAGTGGAACCTGCGCACGTTTATATACGCAGTCATGGATAACTCATCAGTTAAAACTTAACATCTGGTGAGCAAAATAGAATGTGTACAAGACAGTAACGCTCACTTGAAGTTGTAAGGAAAAATCATTTCTTTTTTGTCACGTTCTCGCTTAAAAACCTTAGCAAAATCCCCGGTGTGTCCTTGTTATAAAAGAGATTTTCTATGGTGACTTCATGAATTTTATCCGGGTCAATGAACCCAATGTCCGTGATTTCATCCCTTTTGCATTCGAAAATCTTCAATCTGCATAATATAGCGCACAAAAGATTATAGTGAGGATAATTACAGACAATGAACGAGCTGAGCTAATTAAAGACTTAAATTACAGAAATAAATCACTTACAGATAATAGCAACTGATGATAGATTTGTCGAGAGCTCAGAGATTGTATAACTGAAAAAGTTCGGTAAACTCAACGGACACAACGTATTCTTGGAAGTAGTGCTCTTCCTTAACTGCCACCATGATATTGATTGTCCCTTCCTTTGCGACTTTCTTGTACCAGTTATGCAATTGACGCATTTTTGTTGTTAGGGACTTGACCTGCTCGACCAAATTTTCCCCGACAACATATTTATATGCTAGATCAGAGATGGGGTAATTAGTTGTCGAACCTAAGTGTTGTTGAGAACCTTGAGCAGCCTTGTCGTCAAACACCTTGAGGGGGGACCGATTGTGCGTCTTGTTCTCCATGTTGGGGAACTTGTTTCCCTTTTTTCGCCTGCTCCGACATATTTTCATATGACCTTCCAATAGAACGCTCATAATCTGATGGCGGCTTTGGTGGAGGGTTATATAGAGTATCAATGCAACGCGCAACGAGCACCGGATCTAGTGTCTTCACAAATGGTGGCTCGGGCACTTTCTGTGCAAAATGGGCTTTCACCTCGGCCCTAACGCGGGCGGCGTTTTCCTCGACAGTCCTTTTCCAAGGTAACTTCTCAAGAGGCGGCGGTGTTTTCTCCTTTCTAGGTTTCTTCCTGACCGGCGAACCGGTGTGGCGCTTCCTCGGGAGCCACTTAAAGGGCGCTTCCTCACGCGGCGGAGATCGAGATGGACTCGCGCTGGGGTCCCTCCCGGGTAGGGGTGGACTTTGCTGCTGAGGTGTACTGCTACAAGGAGGAGTCGGTGGCCTTGGCAAGGAGCCTGGAAAGACGATGTATTTCTTGTTTCATAGGATCAAACCACACTTGACATCTCCCAGTGTCTTCTCCTCGTCACCTCCAGGAATCTCAAGCTCCAGTGTTTCAAATCCCGGCACAATTTCATCCATCCCAACACGAGCATAGCCAGCTGGAATGACACCAAGATGGTAGCTTGCTCCAGGTTCATTTGGTAAAGCATAGCCGACCGCCACCTTCAAGGATATGTTCCTCATTGACATATGTAGCTCACAATCTGTCTCCTCCGTGACATAATCCACGGGGTAGCGAGCCGGCAGCGGTCCGAATGCAGATGCTTCTAGCTGCGTGGAACCCACGCTGCTTTTTTGCTGAGATGGGGCGGCATCGGCTTGAGGATCTTCTAGCTGCAGCTGGTGAGATGCCCTTTGCTGACTAATTGAGTCTATTTGATGCTGCTGCTGCTGCCGCTGCACCTGACGTTCCAATTCCGATAACCGGTCTAACTCCTTCTTCTTCTTTCTCCCACGGCTTCTATAACTGTCAGCGCACTCCGGAAACCCTTCCTTCAAGGTGACACCACCTCCAAGGCCTCGTAATCGTCCAACGTGTTCAGGATTCTCCAGGGCGAGTGTCAGCTCGTCGTTCTCTCTCTTGGGATGGTACTCACCCTTTTTAACTTTATCTATTGCGTCTACAAGCAACGGAGTGATTGTTTCAATTTTTCCTTCCATTTTCCCTGTGCAACAATCTGCCATGTCTGTGGGTCCAACACTGCCCCATGCGCGAACAACCAGAACTTGGACCTCTCGGGCCAGTCCGCTGTCTGTGGAATGATCCCCTTAGCAAGCAGTCCTGCTTCAAAGGCTTCCCACTTAGGAATGGTAGTCTTGTAGCCACCTGTCCCCAACCTATGGTGATATTGCTTCTTCCCAGCATTTACCTTATTTATGGCCAATCGGGACACAGCGGTAGACGATTTCTTATACACCACAAATGCGGGCCAGTCATGTTTTATCTTCTCTAGTCTTCCAGTGAAATCTGGATCTTTATTTTTATTTTTTTTCATAATTTTTTCTTCCAGCTCTGGAATTGTGTGGCCATCTTCTTAAGAGTCCAGTGCTTGACTTTCTCCTTCTTGCCTTCCGTGATACTTTGCGGTAGGTTGAAGTGTGTCATGAGCGTTTCCCAAAGCAAATCTTTTGTATGTTCGTGGACATAACTAGCTCCATCGTTGTCGTCCTTCGTCTTATGCCATTCTGCAATGGTGATCGGTAGCATGTCCCTAACAAGAACTCCAGCTTGATTTACAAATTTACGGCAGTTCTCTGCGGGTTCCAGCGGTTCGCCATTATCCTTAACTTTGTAGATGGGTAACCTTGGAGCCTCGCCCGACATCCTTTTCGTCGGGCCTCGAGGACCTTGCTTTTTAGCAGATTTGCTCGATGATCCGGAAGGCTAAAAGAAAAATGATTCGTTAATAAGTGCAATACAAATCAATTAATGCATCTAGTGATCAACACGGCCTTAATATATACACCTCGCCGGAGTTTGTTAAGGGCACTTCGTTGTCTCTTCTTTCTTCAGACTCAAGTCCCTCACCGGAGTCGTTCAGAAATTGTGAGCTGAAATCATCATCTTCTCCACCGGAATCTTCTCCACGGGCACTCGCATATATAATTTGTTGCATTCGGTCTTCATTCTCGTCGTCTCTGAAGGGGGCGTCCATAGCTCAATGTCCCTGCAATCAATTATATAGCAAATTTAAAATTCATAGCATCAAGATTACAAAGTACACAAATTTTAAACAACAATTACAAAACAACATGCATGAACCCTAATACATCGCGAATAATATCATTAATACATCTCCCATGCATGAACCTCTCAAACTAACTTCGATCGGGTCCTGAGCCGCGGTGTGCTGAGCCGCCGGCGTTGCGCATCGAACCCTCACAGGGTTATAGCTCACGTGATAAGGAACCCTCTGAAGAAACGACCAGCTATTGCTATACTGCGTATCCAACAAATACATGTAGCGACGGACGAGCTCGTCCTCCTCCCTGATACGGCGACGTATCACCTCCTCGGGGGACGGCTCCCTCTGCACCGAGCGTGGCCCACGCGACTGCCACCAAAGAAGATCCGGGTCGACGACGTCACCCGGATTCCTCACCAAGCTGCGCGTCCCGGAAGGTAGCACCTCCCAGTGCCAGCCCGGCGGAGCCCAGTCCTGGACATCGCCCCTCTAGTCCAACAGGGACATCGTCGCCGAGAACAATAAACTAAAAACACAATTTTTATAAGACGATCATTCCAAATTGACTTGGCATTGGCTAATACATTTTCCTAAAACATTTCTAACTATAATAACATTTCCTAATTCATTTCTAACAAGTACTAAATTTGCTAATAACATTTCTAATACATTTCCTAATAACATTTCCTAAAATTACAAAACTACAAAGTACTAAATTTCTACATGTTGTATACGACAATTAAAAAACAACAAATAGCATTGCCTAAATAGCATGTTGCCTAAATTCACTAATCACTACTAATATTGCCTAAATTCACTAATCTTCACTAATCTTCAAAATTTCTAACACTAAAATTTCTAACACACTAACACTAAAATTTCTAAATTTCCTAACACTAAAATTTCTAAATTTCTAACCCTAAATTTCCTAACACTAAAATTCCTAACACTAACACAAAAATTTCCTAACACTAAATTTCTAACACTAAAAAAACAACACAAAAAATCTACCTAAACTCGGGCGCGACGGCGGAGGAGGAGGGTGCGGCCTCGGGCGTGGAGGAGGAGGAGGGTGAGGAGGCGTGGAGGAGGGCCTCGGGCGCGACGGCGGAGGAGGAGGGCGTGGCCTCGGGCGCGACGGCGAAGGAGGAGGCCGGGTGAGGCGGCACGTGGAGGCGCGCGGGCCTCGATCGGGCGCGACGCGGCGGAGGAGGAGGGCCTCGGGCGCGACGTGGCGGGGCAGCAACGGCGGAGGAGGAGGCGGGCCTCGGGCGCGACGCAGCGGGGCAGCACGACGGCGTGGAGCCCAGAGGCGGAGAGGCAGTGTCGATTGGGAGGAGAGTGGTGAAAAATTTGGGAGGAACCACCCAAATCAGCGCGAAACGGACCTTTAGTCCCGGTTCCAGACCGGTACTAAAGGTCTCTCTGGGCCGCGAAACTTTGCGCGCGAAGCCCAGCAGACCTTTAGTCCCGGTTGGTGTTACCAACCGAGACTACATGGGCTTTTTAAATTGTTTTAGTTTTTCTAGTTTCTTTTTCTTTTATATACTTTGATTTACATGTTTTTTGAAAAAAATTCTAGTTTCTTTTTTTCATTTCTTTTATATACTTTGATTTACATGCTTTTTGAATTGTTTTATTTTGCTCTAGTTTATTTTTCTTTAATATTTAATTTAATTGTTTCAATTGATTTAATTGTCTAAAAAATTGTAATAATCATCTCTTTATTTTAAAAACATCCTGAACAACATCTCATAAAGTTACATAAAAGGTTTAATACATTACTACATAAACGGACTTGTTGGGTCGGAGGCTGTAGGATTAGGGGGAACGGCGGGATCAGGTGTTACCAACCGGGACTAAAGAAGCACACGGATCGTGTGTTTCTTTCAAGCGCTTGTGAGCCGTTGGATCTGGGGTATGTTTCTTTTGAGGGCTTGTGACCTGTTGGATCAGCACTATCACGACCACTTCATGAGCCACACGACCCTATATATAGCCCACCTCTCGGACATGTTCGGCACTCAGTTTGTACTCATTGTAGTTCATTTGGTATACAGAGCATTCGGATTCCCTGCATACATCTGACGGTGCATTTGATATGCGGGCACTCACGAGCCATCGTCGGGCTGTATGCAGGGGAAACCGTGTGTTTTGTTCTATCTACAAATCATTCAATTCATCGATCGAATACAAATCATTTGGATTCCCTGCATATATCCGACGGTGCATTTGATATGCGGGCACTCACGAGCCACCGTCGGGCTGTAAGACGTTGGAGTTTTTAGAACCAAAAATCAGAATTTTCTTCTGAGTTTTCAGAACACAGTTACATAAAAGGTTTAATATATTATTATACATCACCAACAGCATCCCTATCTAGTGTTGTGGTATAAACTTTTTCTTCGTGTGTGTCCCTTTCTTCTGATTGCGCCGTAACCATGGACAATCTTCATCATTTAATACGATGCTTGGGTTAGTTTTCACTGTGAAAGGCGGAATTTCATCAAATTTATTGTAATCTTCTGACATGTCTGTCTTGTCCTCCACTCCCACGATGTTTCTTTTCCCTGAAAGAACTATGTGGCGCTTTGGCTCATCGTATGATGTATTCGCTTGCTTTTCTTTTCTTTTTTTCGATTTGGTAGACATGTCCTTCACATAGAAAACCTGAGCCTCTTCACTGGCTAGGACGAATGGTTCGGTGTGGTACCCAAGATTCTTGAGATCCACTGTAGTCATTCCGTACTATGGGTCTACCTGTACCCTGCCTTTAGGTTGAACCATTTGCACCAGAACAAAAGGACCTTAAAAGAAGATCCATAGTCAAGTTCTCATATCTGCTCTATGTAACCATAATATGTGTCCTTTTGCCCATTGTTGTTTGTTGCATCAAAGTGGACACCACTGTTTGGTTGGTGCTCTTTTTATCTTGGTCGGCCATGTAAAATGTATTCTCATTTATCTCGTACCCTTTAAAAGTCAATATAGTCGAAGATGGTTGCTTGGCCAACAAGTATAGCTGTTCTCCAACAGTGGTGTCATTAATGAGACGTGTTTGCAACCAACCGCCGAAATTCTTCACGTGTTTTCCATCAATCCAATCTTCAGGTTGCTCCGGGTATTTCGAGCGTAAAATATTCTTGTGTTCCACGATATACGGAGCCACCAAGCTGGAATTATGTAGAACTGTGTAGTGTGCTTGAGTGAAAGAATGCCCGTCCATAGATATTGTTGCTTTCTTTCCTAGCGTCCGTCGATAGGTAGGCCCACGTCAGCGCGATTGAGGAACACCGATCGGCTTAAGGTCAGGAATAAAGTCAACACAAAACTCAATGACCTCCTCTGTTCCATAGCCCTTGGAGATGCTTACTTCTGGCCTAGCACGGTTATGAACGTATTTCTTTAAGACTCTCATGAACCTCTCAAAGGGGAACATGTTGTGTAGAAATACAGGACCGAGAACGAAATCTCTTCGACTAGGTGAACTATGAGGTGCGTCATAATATTGAAGAAGGATGGTGGGAACACCAACTCGAAGCTGACAAGACATTGGACCACATCCTTCTGTAAACTTGGTAGAGTTTCTCGATTGATCACCTTCTGAGAAATTGCATTGTGGAATGCACATAGCTTCACAATGGGTAATCGAACATTTTCCGGCAGAAGCCCCCTCAATGCAACCGGTAGTAATTGTGTCATAATCACGTGGCAGTCATGAGACTTTAGGTTTTGAAACTTTTTCTCTGCCATGTTTATTATTCCCTTTATATTCGACGAGAAGCCAGACGGGACCTTGATACTACTCAGGACTTCAAAAAAGATCTCCTTCTCTTCTTTGGTAAGAGCGTAGCTGGCAGTACCTTGATACTTCTCTGGATTCAGGTTGTCTCGTTCGTGCATACATTGTTTGTCCTGCCGTGCATCCGGTGTATCTTTCGTCTTCCCATACACGCCCAAGAAGTTTAGCAGGTTCACGCAAAGATTTTTCGTCACGTGCATCACGTCGATTGCAGAGTGAACCTCTAGGATTTCCAATAGGGTAGCTCCCAAAATATAGATTTCTTCTTCCACATGGGTACGTGTCCATCAGCGTCATTCGGAACAGATTGTCCGCCAAGACCCTTTCCAAAGATTACTTTTAAATCCTTGACCATATCATATATAACATCCCCAGTAGGGCGGGTAGGCTTCGTCCGATGATCTGCCACACCTTTGAAATGCTTGCCTTTCTTTCTTTCTTACGGGTGCTGTTTTGGAAGAAATCGAAGATGCCCCGGGTACACATTCTTGTTTGTCAAATATATACTTTCAGTCTCACCTAAACAGTGCGTGCATGCATTGTATCCCTTGTTTGACTGTCCTGAAATGTTACTAAGAGCAGGCCAATCATTGATGGTTACAAACAACAACGCTCGTAGGTCAAATTCCTTTTGTTCGTGCTCATCCCACACAGGTACACCTTCTTCACACCACAACTGTAAAAGTTCTTCAACCAATGGCCTCAGGTACACATCAATGTCGTTGTCGGGTTGCTTCGGGCCTTGGATGAGCACTGGCATCATAATGAAATTCCGCTTCATGCACAACCAAGGAGGAATGTTATAGATACATAGAGTCACATGCCAAGTGCTATGACTGGAGCTCTGCTCCCCGAAAGGATTAAAGCCATCTGTACTTAGACCAGTCTTAAGTTCCTTGCGTCATCTGAAAATGTCGGGAACTCTCTGTCGATTTTTCTCCACTGCGACCCATCAGCGGGGTGTCTCAGCATCACGTCTTTCTTATGGTCTTCTTTGTGCCATCGCAACAACTTGGCATGCTCTTTGTTTTGGAACAAACGTTTTAACCGTGGTATTATAGGAGCATACCACATCACCTTGGCAGGAACCCTCTTCCTGGGGCGCGGCTCACCCTCAACATCACCAGGGTCATCTCGCCTGATCTTATACCGCAATGCACCGCATACCGGGCATGCATTCAAATTCTCGTACTCCTCGCCGCGGTAGAGGATGCAGTCATTGATGCATGCATGTATCTTCTGCACCTCTAATCCTAGAGGGCAGACAACCTTCTTTGCTTCGTACGTACTGGGGGCAATACGTTATCCCTTGGAAGCATCTTTTTTAATATTTTCAGCAACTTTTCAAATCCCTTGTCAGATGTACCATTCTCTGCCTTCCATTGCAGCAATTTCAGTGTGGTACCTAGCTTTTTCTGGCCATCTTCGCAATTTGGGTACAACAATTTGTTGTGATCCTCTAACATTCTCTCCAACTTCAACCTCTCGTTTCACTTCCGTAATTTATCTTCGCATCAAGAATGGCCCGACGAAGATCTTCATCGGGCTCATCAACAATGGGCTCTTCTTCAGCTTCGCCTTCCCCCATTGTAGTACCACCGTGTTCAGTGAACATAGGATAGTTGTCATTATCCTCCTTCATTGTCTTCCATTATAACCCCTCTTTCTCCGTGCTTGGTCCAACAATTATAGTCGGGCATGAAACCGGACTGCAACAGGTGGACGTGAAGGGTTTTTGAGGTAGAGTAATTCATTGTATTCTTACAGGCACTACATGGACAACAAATAAAACCATTCGACCGCTTGTTTGACTCAGCCACATGGAGAAAATTATGCATGCCACTAATGAACTCGGGACTGCGTCGGTCACCGTACATCCATTGTCGGTTCATCTGCATTATATAAGTATATCAAAAACCATTACACTACATCATGAATAGATACGTGACCAAATTAATTAATACAAGTTCATCACATTAAAATTAAAGTAGAGTAGTGACCAAATGTAATAATAGTTCTCATAAAACATACATTAATTGAAACTAACATACAATTATCTAAAGAATTTAAATCCAACAACAAATGCGATCAAAATCGCAACTAAGCTAATTATTGAACCAACATCATAATGATACCAAGCCTCTTGATTAATGGCATATTTTCTAATCTTTTTAATCTTCAAGCGCATTGCATCCATCTTGATCTCGTGATCATCGACGACGTCGGCAAGCTTGAACTCCAATTTCATCTTCTCTTCTAAGCATTGGAGACGAATATCTTCACTTCTTTTCAATTTTTCTTTCAAATCATTGTTTTATTTTTCAAAAAACTCGACAATAGGGTCGGTTGGAATTTCCGGTTCAACTACCTCCTAGATAAAAATATATCTATGTCAAGTTAGTCAGCATAATTGTCATAAACGCGAAATGAAACAAATAGTTATAAAAGTATACCACATCCAAATCATAAACTGGACGAGGGCCGACACGGACGGATATCAAAACCATGGCACTATACATATAAAAACGATCATACAAGTAAGAAAATTATACAAGTAATAAGTATGCATCTAAATCATACAAGTAAGATTGTTTTAAATAAAAGATAAAAACAAGAGGTTCACCGAGGTGGTGCTGGTGACGGGACGGCGCGGGTGATCGACGGCGGTGAGGACGGGGACGGGACGACACTAAAACCCACAAATCATAATTTAGTTTGAGCTCAAATTGCATATAAAACAAATGAAATCCCTAACTAAGGCATTTCATCAAACACCTAGCTAGCACTAGAAAAATGAAATGATCTAAATGAGCTAAACTAGCAATGAAATGAGCTAAAGTAGCAACGCCGGAAGAAAGGATGAAGTTGCTAACCCTTGGATAGATGGGGCACCGTCAATCTTGACAAATGGTGGAAAAAAAATATGGACGAACTCGACCTTGGGAGAGGAAACGGAGGAGAAAATGGAGATGAACTCGAGCTGGAAAAATGTAGCTGGCTGGCTCAGGGTGGAAGATGATATATCATATGGTGCCGGTGCTCGCGCTGGGCCCACCTCTGTGGCCACTTGCTACGACCCTTTAGTACCGGTTCGTATCACGAACCAGGACTAAAGGTGTAGTTCGAACCGGGACTAGAGCTCGCTGGCGTCCTAGCCATTTGAACCAGGACTAGTGCCCCCATTAGTCCCGGTTCCTAATGGAAACGGGACTAAAGGGCCGAACCGATGGCCCTATTTCCACTAGTGCACGAAGAACGTGCGAATTGTCTCCTCCGTCCTCGGATCCAAGAAATGGACGGTCCAGGTCGTTCATGATCCGTGAGGAGTGACGCGTGGCTGCTCGCCAGTAATTGGAGTGTGGCCCTCTTGGCATCGTAGTTTTTGTTTTATTTTGACAAACAAGCAGACTTCAAAAAACACTATTTAGACCAACAAGGATATATATACGTAGCATAATTGAAAAGATAATTAAAGCATCAAATAGTAGGCCTAAGTTGTGCTAAAGGTAATAAAAGCATGGCCTATGTTGTGTTCAAGGTAGGAAAACAAAGCCTATGTTGTGTTCAAGGTAGGAAAACAAAGCCTATGTTGTGTTCAAAACTTCAAATGCCTTTTTGCACACAAGGATAAAATCATCTCCACCGGCATCCCCAAAGGCCCATTGGGGGTCCGGACCGAAAAATCGGCCCCACCGGCACCACCCAACCGTCCGGGCCGGAACAATTTATCTTTGTCACCCCCAAGTTTGGAGGCCATTAGGGGGCCAGACAATGCCCGGACCAATCCTCCGACAGGCGGGGCCCACATGTCATAGGCGCATAAATTTGCATATATATTAAAGAAATGATTTCAAATTCAATTTCAAACCCATTTACATATAATTTACATAAAATTGAAAATACACCCTAACTACTAGTCTTCCTCCGAGTCGGCCATACGGGGTTTGCACCAGCCGAACGGGACTACCGCGGGGAGCACGCCGTACATGCAGGTGGTGGAGTTATCGGCTCATCATCCTCCGGCGGCGTCATACTCCTCCAGGGCAGCATGGCTTCCTTCTCCGGCAACGACATCACAGGGAGAGGCGAGTAGTCGGCGAGGAGGCCATGCGACAGCGTTCTGCCTTCCCCATGCACCATTTATTTTGGTGTGAAAGGCGACATAATGACGTTGCGCCTTCCCTACGCGTTGCATTAACGCCAGCTTAACCTCGGCCTACGTCGGTGCTGTATAAGGACTACCCTCGCGGCTGCATCGGCAACGTTCTGTCTGACACCGCATCCGACGAGGCGATGCAAAGGGTTAGGCGGCGGAGGATTGAGCTTTAAATTTCAAATTTCGTAGTACTATTGTATCTCAAAATTTAGAATGAAATGCAGATTTTTTTAGTTTGCCGCCCCCCTGCCCCCCATTGTGCCGGACATGTGTCCGGTACCCCCAAAGCGGACACAAATTGGGGGTTCCGGACGGAGTTCCGGGGTGCAGTGGAGATGCTATAAGCAGTGTTGCACTATGTTGCTGAACGTCGAGATACGTATACAAATAGTCCATCGAAAGGCCAATGGTTCCTTTCATTTACATGATTATTATCATCCATTGAGTCATCTTCAAAATATTTGGTAGGGATGTAAGAGGATAGGATACTTTCCGCTTTAAATCCATTTTAATGAATCTATATCCATTTTGAACAATTCTGACGAATATGGATATCGGCCGGTTCCAAACAAATATGTATTATCTAAAAATAATAAGGATTATCCAATGGTTTTAAGTAGAATATCCGATTTTTAGCCAAAAAAGCGTAAACTAATCTAGCACATTTACTAGTTTGTGAGTGGCCAAGTTTATCCTTAAACAACACATCACTTATATAGTCATTGTATCAAATATATGGAGTATAATTTTTTAATATACTACGCTACTAAATAATTATTTTTTATTGTATGGTTTGTTGATGTACATATGCACCTAACTATCCTATTAATTTTGTTTCCGCTCGAGTACGTTCCATTCTCGTTCCAATCCGCAATATCATGTATCCGCAGCTAAATCTGTAACTGGTCATTATTTACTCCGTTCTGATTCCAACGAAAAATATGGTAGAGTATACGGCAAAATCACCGATCCAATCCGTTTCCATTTCTAGTCTTCGGGCACATAAATTCCAACATTGTTAAATAGAGTTTTTTTTCAAGTACTTGTTTGGTTCGGACGATGAGGACGACGACGACGATGACGAGGAAGACGGATGGTTCCGCCAGCGAGGAAGGCGGCCGGCCTGGACCTGGCGGATCTAGCGGAGGCTATACTGGCGGTCAGTTGACCTTCTGCGGCCCATGGGGACCGGAGCGCCGGAGCCTTCCGCACGCTCGTCCTGCAACACCAGCTGACGCTGGTGCTGCGTGAAGGCCCGGAGGGTGGGGTGAACGACAACACCAGTGATGTGGCCACGATCGCCGGATATACCAGCGTTAGTAGTGGAAGCCATGCGAGCCAGTGGAGAGAGAGGATATTGTGCGGCGGCTAGGGTTGGAAGTGAGACAGTGAGAGTGAGAGTGAAGGGCGTAGGATTCTTATAGGCCACGTTAGCGGGCTGTCGGGCTGCTTCTTATGGCAACGGAGATTTCCCAAATGTTCGTGTGCGATGACCACATATCGGTAACGGAGGTAAATAAATGTCCGTTGCCAATATGTATTCCCTATTCACCCGTTGCCTTTGTTGTGGGCCTGTCTTACGGCCACCCTTAAATTGACCCCACCCTGCTTGCCTCTTCGATGCTGACTCGTTGACGAGTTTAATACAGGAGGCAGTTCAGAACAGGGGCCTGGAACCGGTAACTCTTTGCCGATCAGCGCCTGCTATCTCGCATCTTTTGTTTGCCGATGATACTATCATGTTCTTTAAGGCAAATGAGATTCAGGCAAACTTGGTAAAGGAGGTTTTGACAAAGTATGTTGAGGGGACGGGACAACTGATCAACCCGGTGAAGTGTAGTATATATTTTGGTGAAGTCTGCTCGCAGGCTAACCAGGCCGTGGTGAAAGAGATTCTGCAAGTACAATCGGATCAGTTTGATGACAAGTACCTGGGATTACAAACTCTTCTGGAACGTCTAATGAATAGAATGATTGACTGGGGAGATAAGATGATGTCGGTAGCGGCAAAGGAAACATTGATAAAATCAGTGGCACAGTCTATTCCGACATTTATAATGGGAGTTTTTGAACTTCCAAAGTCAGTGTGTGATGAGCTAACAAGGTTGATTAGAAGCTATTGGTGGGGAGTGGAGGAAGGGAGGCACAAGACTCACTGGGTTGCATGGGAAAAAATGATACGCCCAAAGAACCGAGGGGGTTTAGGCTTCAGGGATATTGATGTAGCCCGGATCACGACCATCACCATGTCAAGACCCTCCACACTTCACAAGCCACCATGGACATCAAAGGTGAGCTCGTTCCTCTACTTGAGCCCCATTCCTCACCCTTTGGATGGTATTCTACGTCATGCTTTGTCACTTGATGATGCTAGGGTTACCACGACGAGTACGTGTACACGGGAGGATGGACAAGGCGCAAGAGGAATGGAGGCCGTCAAGGCGGAGGCTTGGAAGAGGAGAAGAAAGAAGAACTTCCTAGGCGGCGGTACTACCGCTGGCTTAAGCGGTACTACCGCCGCTGCCCCAGTCAACACGAACCAGCCCCACGCCAGCGGCATCAACGGCGGCACCGACCGGTACCGCGAGCGTGGGGTGGAGGAACTCCCACCTCAGCGGCATCAACCACTACCGCCCCGCGCTACCGCCGATTCGGTCGTTCGGATGCGTTATCCGGTACCTGCAGCGGCATCAGCGGCGGTACCAACCGGTACCAGGGAGGTAGGAAGCCGCGACGCCAGCCCGCACCGGCGGTACCACCGGCTAACCCAGCGGTACTACCGCCAGTGCGGGCACCAGCTCGGGAAGGGACCCGTGAAACCTTATCCCTTCGCCTCGTTTTGGATCTACACTATAAATAGGACTCCTTGGACTAGATCTAGGGTTAGACAATGTTTTGAGATTAGAGTAGAGCTAGGCTCCCCACCTCAAGACGGTCTCCTTCCTCCCCTTGCGGGGATGGTTCCTCCTCATGTGGAGAAGATCCCTCCGTGGATTCAAGACCTCTACTTGTAGCTAGACTACTTGCCAATCTTTCATCTTCGGGTGACTTTATTGGAACGGCTCGGTTGGCCGTTGGAGAAACAACCACCCAAGATCCCTTCTTGTATCTACTTGTCGATCTCCCACCTTCGTGTGGATTCTATTGGGCCGGTTGGACCGACCGGTAAGGGAAACGGTTCTTGTATCTTGTGTGTGTTCTTGTGTTCGGGGCGTTCTTCTTGGTGTTCTTCGTGTTCCTCGTGTTCTTGCGTGCGTTCGTCCACATCCCCCATCAATCCGTGAAGATCGGGCCACCCTAGAGGTCCAATCCTCATCAGATATGAGGATGTTTAATCAGGCCCTGCTTGCTAAACAAGCATGGAGATTGCTAGAGAGACCGAATAGCTTATGTGTCAAACTGCTTAAAGCTAAGTATTTCACAAGGGGCAACTTACTTGATACGGTTTTCCCTGCTAATGTATCACCGGCTTGGAAAGGGGTGGAGCATGGTTTGGAGCTGCTGGAAAAAGGAGTCATATGGAGGATTGGCAATGGACGCAAAGTGAATGTTTGGCGAGACCCATGGATCCCACGTTTAGACCACTCAAGAATCCCTTTGTCGGCGAAAGGAAACTGTCGCTGTACAAAGGTTGCACAATTTCTCATGCTAGATGGGAGTTGGAATGAAGAACGGCTAAGGGAATATCTTCCGGCGGACGTGGAGGACATACTGAAAATCCGGGTTTCTCCTAGGCAATCAGAAGATTTCCTGGCGTGGGGGATGGAAAAATCTGGGCTTTTTACAGTGCGGAGTGCATATCACCTGTGTGTTGATGCTTCCTTTAGCTCGCAGGGAGGCATTTCATCTAGCTCACGGCCAGATGGAGACAGACCGGTGTGGAAAATGTTTTGGAAAATTGGTGTGCCGCAGAAAATGAAAATATGTGCATGGAAACTACTAGTTGGGGGCTTGCCAACTCGGGAAACAAAGAAGAACATATGGAGACTCAAAGCCGATGTCATAGATGCGGTTGTGAAGATGAGGATGGCTATCACGCTGTTATTGCCTATCCGTGGGCGGCAGCTTTGTGGGATGCAATGCATGACATTTGGCCAATTCCGGCGAAGGAGTTCATAGCCCACACTGGACCGGAGTGGCTCTTTGATCTGTTGGCGACACTGTCTGAGGAGGGTAGAATGCGTGCTCTTATGATCATATGGAGGAACTGGCATAACCGAAATGAGGTTATACACAGGAAGAAAGAAGCACCAATTGAGGCGTCCCGGCTATATTTGCAGAGCTATGCGAACTCTTTTCTGCAGATTAAAGCACGGGATGGCAGAGATGTGATCAAAGGAAAATCAGCAATTATGTCTGAAGGTTGCAGGAGGAAACCGGCGGGGGAGCCGCAAAACCCTATGGGGTGAGATGGCCAAAACCTCCTGACAATTGGATCGCTGTAGCCACGGATGGCTCATATGACTCAACTCTCAATGAAGCAGGAACCGGAGTAATCATAAGGGATGCTAATGGGGATTTTATAATAGCATCCTGTAAATTCTATGCTCATTGTGCAGATCCTTTGGAAGCTGAGGCACTAGCCCTCAGGGATGGTATCACTTTGGCTTTGGAATACACGGCACAAATATCATGTTTCAAACTGATTGCTCAAATCTAGCCAAAGCAGTGAAGGAGAAAGGTTTAAATAGATCGCATATAGGCCATCTAGTGAATGATATTAAGGATCTTTTAGTGGGAGAGAGGGAGCTTGATATATGTGTTATAAATAGAGTGAATAATAGGGTTGCAGATCGTCTAGCATATATTTCGAGAGCAGAGCACCGTACCGACCTGTAGTTACAAGATGCTCCAAATGCTCTGGTAGACCTTCTGGCTGAAGATTGTAATCCTATCACTGATTAATAAAGTTCCATGTTGTTGCGCTAAAAAAAACATAAGCAAGTTCACTCAGAGGTATGTGCATAGTTAAACTTTCACTACTTCACTAAAAAAATTAAAATTAAGATGTGCACTCACTAAGACCAATAACTTTCATAATTGGATCTAAGTGATCAAAACCCAAGAGCAGACCGATGACATTGATTTGACATCATTGATGGAAAAAACCTTAACCGATAGGAACCTTGCCAATTCCAAGGCTATGCATGCAACTCCTTTGCAACTTTCGATGGGTGTATTCTGAGCTCAAGATCATCATGCCTGGACGTTAAGAGAACCCAGTGTACTTGTTGTGCGAATGGTTCACACTCGTCTCATACATGGAAAGTCTATCATACCCATGTGATCGACATGGCGCACCTGGAAATTTCATGTATTACGGACGGTGTTACACTTGGAAGAACACTAACAACTTGATATTTTAGTGTGAATGTTAACCCTATTAAAATGACTAATACGCAAAAAGGGTGTATAAAAATCAAAGGGGGTAAACATCAGAAGCAATTTATACTATTCATCTGTATAGCCCTTATAGTCAAAGAAGAATGGACCACCATCCTCGAAAATCTCCATCATCACGAAATCCCGTCGCCGCAGAAAAGTTGACAGAAATCCTGCCGTGGCAGGAAACTGCCTAAGTCTCTGTCGCTGCCTCTGCAAGGCAGAGATTCTGCTGCTTTCCCTATCGCGGCTGAAATTCTCTATCGTGGCAAATATCTTGACGTGAACAAGCTGAGGAAAATTCTTATCAGATTAGAAAGCTTAAGAAGATGTATAGTACGACAACGATACATCACTTGTTTCAGGGTATCATATTTTATATATGGAGTTTACTGTAATTATCTCTCATACCATAATTTACATAGTACTCAGTTCAGTAGCCAAATACCAACTGTCCTTCGTTGTATATATGACATCAACTCTCGCAAAAGAAAATTTAGTTAACTTTACTCAGAGGCTCTCACATATTGAGTTGAATGAACTAAACAGCAAGAAATTGTAGTGGACATTGGCGAACCTAAATTAGTAGGTCAAAAGAAAACTGAGGTCAGGTCAGAAGGATATAATATATAGCAATAGACCTTACAAAATGGAGCATTGTGACATTCCTTGGTTTCAACCATGTGCACAAATTCCATAATGGTACTACTTGGCAAAGCAGAAACCTCGGTGTATTATCATTATATATTCATGAAGACTGAAAATAGATACTGAACATATGCATCAGTTATCCGAAAAATATTCATAACTTTTATTTGAACAATATATTCATATCAGTGTCGTTGGAAATATAAGAAAACATGAAAGTATTCGTTAAGCAAAACAACATGATGCAGGCTTTTCATCCTTCATATATTAAACCTTCTCTAGAATTACTACTAGCCCAAATATCAGAAGTATGCTCAGTAGCCACAGAAGCAAAACCATGAGACCGAAAGAATTCAATAACCTCAATTTTTTATATAGATATTTTACCGTATTTGTTCTTGACCCTTGCTCCGAATTTCAGTTCTCAGCTAAATATTTAATTAGTGATATCACGGCGTCGGATTTTTGGTTTTGAAATTCGCATTGGCACCCGGGAGCATATGCTCCCGGTATTTAAAAAAAAAATTCAAAATTTGAAAACTTATCAAAAAAATCTGAAAAAAATCATGCACGTACCTGACCATGGTACGCACCACCGTGTTTGTTTTCGCGCCGAAATGACATCGTACGCGCCCTGTACAAAAATGACAAATTTCCTGTCAGAAATTCAAATTTCTAGATCTCATTTTCCTGTCAGAAATTTGTCATTTTTGTACAGGGCGCATACGATGTCATTTCGACGTGAAAAAATACACGGTGGTGCGTACCATGGTCAGGTACGTGCATGATTTTTTTCAGATTTTTTTGATAAGTTTTCAAATTTTGAATTGTTTTTGAAAATACCGGGAGCATATGCTCCCGGGAGCCAAAACGGCGCTCTGGTAGAAGATGGTATTGGGAGGCTGACCATAACTGGGCAATCAGTAGGTGCTAGGTGATGCACATTTGCACTAGACAATATTAAGCTAGCTGTATCAAGAAGATGATATTATGCACTCAAAAAACCTGACAAATAAGAAATGGATTGGTAGCAACTGCATCATAATATCTTTTTTTAGATAAAGGGCTTTTATTACTTAAAAGGTTTAAGCATTACACCCGGCCTCTGCATAGCTAAGATGCACACAACCACCAGTTCACCATCACACAAGTCTGTAAGCAAAAGATAAAAGGCGAATTACATATCAAAATGAGAAATTGTAGATCCGCCTAAGATGCTGGTAGGTCTATCCGGAGTCTATGTTGCCACCCATGCCGGGAAAATAACTCCCTGGCCGCAGTCTCCAGTCTCGACTCCACCTCCAAGAATAAGTCTCGGTGCTCCACACGCTGCAGGGATGACCATGCTCGTAGCGTCGCTGTGCACCGGTAAATAACCTGCATAAGAGAAGCATTTTTATCATTAAAAACCTTGTCATTTCTACATAGCCATAGCGACCAAATAACAGCAATCGCTCCCACCCTACTGAATAGTTTGAACCTAGGATCCACTCCATTTAACCAGTTGCCAAAAATGTTAGCAACAGAACAAGGGGGATGTAAGGTAGAACCAATCTGGATGGCTGACCATATAGACCTAGCGAACTCGCACTGGAAGAATAAGTGCGCAATGGTCTCGTCGTGTTGACAGAAGACACACTTTTTACTTCCGTGCCAATTGCGTTTGGCAAGGTTATCTTTGGTGAGAATTACTCCTCGACGTAAATAGCACGCAAACACTTTAGTTTTTAGTGGTATCTTCATCTTCCAAAGTTTGTTATTATTAAAACTATCGACTGGAATTTCGGGTAGAATGAGCGCTCTATACATAGAATCAACCGAGAATTTGCCGTTCTTCGTGAGATTCCATTGAAACTTATCTGGACCTTCCGACAAATGGATTGAATCCAATCGGATGAGCAAAGCATTCCAAGATGCTTGTCGTGTTCCAAGTAAACTTCTTCTGAACGAAACATTTGGTGGGAAAGTATCCAACACCTTCGCGATCGTGTCACTTTTGTTTCGAACAATAGAATATAGAGCCGGATATTGTTCTTTGAGGGTAGATTGGCCAAGCCAAATATCCTCCCAGAAACGAATTTCTGATCCATCCCTAATTGAGAAAGAGCCATGTGGGAAAAAGAACTTCTTTGTAGCCATGAGGCCTGCCCAGAAGTGTGAATCACCAGGTTTCCAAAGAACCTGGGAAACAGCTTGATCTCCGACATATTTTCTCCTAAGGAGGGTTTGCCAAACTCCATCTTCAGAAAGAAGTTTAAATAGCCATTTACCTAGCAGCGCTCTGTTCTTGACCTCAAGGTCATGAACTCCGAGCCCTCCTTGGTCTTTAGGGCAGCAAACCACACTCCATTTAGTCAGTCGATATTTTTTCTTCTCACAATCCCCTTGCCAAAAGAATCTAGATCGGAAATAATCCAATCGTTTTAAGACCCCTTTTGGCAGTTGGAAGAATGAAATCATATACAGTACCATGTTCGTAAGTACCGAGTTTATGAGAACCAATCTTCCACCCAGAGATAGGAGTTTGCCTTTCCAGCTATTTAAACGTAATTGAAGCCTTTCCTCCACCCTTTTCCATTCAGCATTTGTAAGTCTCCGATAATGAATCGGGATACCCAAATAGTTGATAGGAAATTGTCCTTGCTCACAGCCAAAAAGCTCGGCATACAAGGCGGCGTTCTCTTGGGCCTCGCCAAAGCAAAACAATTCACTTTTATGGAAATTTATCTTAAGACCCGAAAGTTGCTCGAAAGCTGACAAAATCAACTTAAGGTTACGAGCTTTTTCGATATCGTGTTCCATAAAAAGGATTGTATCGTCGGCATATTGAAGAATCGATAGTCTACCATCTACAAGATGTGGAATCACTCCTTCAATCTGACCCTCAGATTTAGCGCGTTCGATCAGGATTGCCAGCATATCCGCCACTATGTTAAATAGTATTGGCGATAGCGGGTCACCCTGTCGGAGGCCTTTTTTCGTTTGGAAGTATCTGCCAGTGTCATCATTGACCTTAATGGCTACACTTCCTCCGGAAACAAAGCTATTGATTAACGCGCGCCACTCAGAGGAAAAGCCTTTCATCCTGAGAGTTTGCTGGATGAAAGACCACTTCACTTTATCATAGGCTTTCTCGAAATCAATTTTCAGGATTACCCCGTTCAACTTTTTCCTATGTAGTTCGTGGACCGTTTCATGTAGAACCGCGACTCCATCAAGGTCGCAGCATCATAATACCTGCCCGATGCACTCCAAATTTAACCAGATTGCTATGGTAATGAACCTTTGCTGAACTTAGTAGCGCTTCTGTTAACTTTTTTTGTTGGGGCAGATGAAAATTTGGGTATTACTTCAGTGCAAAAGCATCCATGGACAAATGCAAAAGAAAAAGCACATCTCTCTTTCTTTAATAAACGACTCTTTAACTGTTAAAGAAATTCAGGTATGAAACTATATTCTGCTAACTACAAGTAAAGCTCCTGATCTATAATTGCTATCGGCTGCAAGGTTCCTGCTAGTTTTTTTCCAAGTTATGCACTGATAGACTTATCATGTTCTTTAGTCAGTTTTGCCAGCATGATGACCAATATTGGAGGCTTTTTTTATGATGATTAATTGTTAACTCTGAAAAATCAATGTAACAAGTGCATTTGACATGACTGTTTGTCATTGATTGTATTATGAATATTCTTTAGCGGTAATCGTGATGAAGATGCAGGACGTGGCCAACATGGCGACGGAGTTCGCTGTGTCAGCGCTGTGGCGGCTATGCAAGAACTTCACCGCAGACTATGGGTGCAAGGCTGAGGAACTACAGGCCGGCGTGTTCTAGAAGAATCGATTACTTGAAGTGAATTCTGAAGAAAACAAATCATGTTCATGATTGATTCGCTGATTGTAGCTAGGTGAATTAGCATTTTCAGGCACTTTACACGAATCTGGAATTGAGTAACCCACCGTACTCGTCCTACAGGACCTGAGGAAGAACAAAATGGTAGATATTGACATAGGTTGTATTCGTACCAAACCATACATGACAGAACAAACACAATTCAGTCTGACATCAATAAGAAGTGAGCTGCACCAGCATGTCTCATTTTTTCTACATATACCATCTAGTATCAGCACATTTACGAGATTGCTGTAGTACTCTAGACCCTTTGGGTTGATCTGTACTCTCACATCTGCACAGTTTGTCACCAGTTTCAGAATCATTTAAAAAAAAAACAGTGTGCTTCTTACCTGTACTTGCACACTTCCTACCGGGGATAAACCTGGGCCAAGCGATGGAGAACATGTACGCGTACAAACCAATCTTGTGCATAAGCTCTTGCATCTTCCTGGTATCGAAAGGATTTGTTCATGTCTGAAACTTATTTTCTTGATTTGCACTCTGACTGAGTTCTTTCAGATTTTTTCAGAGCTAATTAACAACTAAGAACACATGCGCAATCAAATCCTTAGTACCTTGTGATGGTACTGATCTGCTATGGATCCATTGAACGATTAACTTTGGTGGGTGCAGGTGTTCCAGATGTTGGGCTTCCTTCCGTCCTTCGTAGCTATGCCTTCCGCCTGACGATCGCCGAGAAATTCAGCTCCCGGGACAGACACTGTTCAGAGCGCGTGAAGTATATGAATATGGTAGTAGGCCGAGGACAATTACCGCCTGAAATTATTCCTCAACGTGCGCGCATTGGGTGCAGATGGTGTGGTCGACGAACATCGCGGCCGCGCAGTGGCAGTCCGGGCACTAGCGCATGTCGTTCGGGACGTCCTTGGTAGAATTCAGTCTCGCGCAGTGGCAGTCGGGGCTCCTGCTAGATTTTCTTTTCTTGTTGCAAATTACTCTTGGTAGAATTCGGTCTGGCGCTTTTGCGAATTACTCTTGTTTGGAAGTTGGCACATGGCATCGATCGACATGGCTCAATGCTTTCCGATCCGAGTATGAGGTGTATTTTGGTAAGTTCCTGTGTCCAATAACGAGTATGAGCCGAACTCGGATAGCGGAAGCGCGTCCATCGTACCGATCATGGGAAGTTCCTGTGTCCAATTACTTTGGACTGAGCTTGGTATCCACGCGACCACACTTCGCTGCTTGCGAGTCGGACTCCACCGATCCAATGGAAACTTCAAACGCGCTACCGCCATTGCCATCGAGTTACAGCTCTGCCTCGCTCTGCTTGACGCCCACGCATCCCTGTCCGACTCCGGCTGCACCTCGGCGACCTTCCCCACTCCATATATGCCTAGTGCCGCCCTGCAATTTGGACGCACTCTCTCGCTGAACCCTCCTCCGATCCGTAGACAGCACCATGCCCGCTCTCATGGCGCAGCGCTCGTCCACGGCGCGCAACGAGATCCGTCGTGAGCTGGACCGCCGCAGGAACGCCATCAACGTCGCCAAGGGAAGAGTCGTGAAGAAGTCCTCTGCCGCGCCGCCGCGCCTGATCCCGTCCGCCGGCACTGCGACCCAGAAGCTCGCCAACGCGTCCTCTGTCAAGAAAGGCTCCTCTGCCTCGCTTCCGTACATCCCACGCGTGCTCATCCCGACCGGAGCACCCGGCGCTGACAGGAAGATCGTGTACATGGACCTGGGAGAAGCTCCAAAGAGGCTAACTCACCCGCAGCGACACCGAGAAACACGGATTCCGTTCGGTACGAAGGCGCCCAAGCTCACTGCCTCGACGGCGTTGATCCCGCGCGCACCAGCTGCCGTCACGAAGCTGTCCACAACAACCGAGCACGAGAACGAGGCAACCGGAGCTGAGACAAGGTACACCAAGAAGCCCTCGTCCGCACCGATCAAGAAGGGCATGACCGTGAAGATGCGCACGCCGGCGGGGACCCTGCCAACGGGGCAACGTATCGTCATCTTGAACCATGCAGTCGTCGTCTCCGACGTGGAGGATGGCTACGTTCAAGTGGTCTACAAGGGCAAATCTCACTACTCTCCCATGCGAATCGCCTTGGACCAGTTGAAGACGATGCCACCCACCAAGTGATGAAGCGGCGGCTTCCAGCCGGCCGCCACCGAGATCGAGTCTGCATTGCATAGAAGAAACCACTCCAATTGTAATCCTCCCAAGTCCGGGATCATGGACTTCTGTATGTAATGAAATTCTCATATGAATGGAATGAACATCATCTGCTTCAAATTGCTTTTGTGCCTTCAATACAATATATAGACGTCTTGAGGAATCTTCCATCGAGAAGTTCCAACTGCGTGCATATTGTCTTTTACTACTACGACAATGGCGCCGACCAGTTTGAGCGCCATTGCCGTTTATACTAGATGAATGTGATTGTTCAAGTTCCTAGCTTTGGATATATAGGAACAACATATTCTAATTTCTTACTACATTTTCATATCTTTAGTGCAGGAATTAGAGTCCAAGAGAATTATACTGTAATAACAGAATGTTCAGTTTGCTGAAATATGCAGAAATGGCAGTTAATTGACAGAGAACCAAAATATAAAAGCAAAGCAAGAAGAGGGTTTCTGCACCATCTTCTTTTTACTTATTCAGTATAGGTCGACAGATGGAGCACAGACTGCAAACTCTTCGGTTGCCTGAAGTCCTGAACATACATTTCAACTGCAACTTCCCTTAATAGCTGCTGGCATGCATCACTATTGCACCAAGTCCGTCAGTAACTACGATCTTTAATATTTTTGTGGAAGTAAGTGAAACATTCAAAATGTTTGTAGTGATGACTGCAAATATCAAAACTTGAATTTCACTTTTCTGGTATCCTGACGGCAATAGGAGCGTGTGAAACTTCGCACTCCTGACTACTCATGCCAGCATGCTAACAAGGAGTTGTTTCTTCACGTGAAACATATCTTTATTATTATTAAAAGAGATGAACCCAGCAGAAAGTTCATCCACAGAATCATGACAGATTGTACATTGCACACGGAAAAATACATACACTGCTCTGAACTTTACAATACTACCATCCACCCTTTTCATTCCATTTTTGTAGCTAAAAGACAACACAAAATGTGTTCTTCGATCCGACGGGTCTAAAAAATAAAATAAAATAAAATGTGTTCTTCTTCTTTTCCTTTGCAGAAGGGCAAATTCAAAGATGTTCTTCGCTGTACACAATTCTAGTACCAATATCCCCTTTGTTCATCCGAGTTACACATCATAGACATACTCTGAGTTTAATCAAGCTACTGACTCTTCTTGAACTTGAGGCTCCCTTTTGGTATCTTGCTCAGGACGCCCTTGTCGAGCTTCTGGTACTGACTCCCGATCAATCCAAGCATGTTGTTGAGCACCTCATCGACTTGATCATGGTACTTCTCATAGAACACTGGCAGAGTGTGTGCACTCACAAACCCTGAAGCAGAGCACCAATGTAAATGGTAGTCAGGAAAAGCAGAAAGATTGTCCTGATGTAAATGCATCATCAACATCAAGTGAAATCACAGTTGTTACCGATGTAGATGACAGTAATTAGACTGAACCAGCTCCCAATGAAAGCAGCAACAACGAACCCGGCAATCACCTGAAAGAATCAAACCTATTGTGATATATGTTTGCAAGTGGTCATTATGGAGGGCACGATTAACTGACAGAGCATCTTTCTCTCATGAACCTTAGCTGTAACATACCATGAGGAACTGTTTCAGGTCTCTTCCACATGATATATCCTGAAGACGTCCCAAGAACTTGTTCACCTGGTCGCCCACGGCGGCGCCAATGTTCGCAAACAGCTCCTCCGGTAACTCAACTCGTGGCACATTAGAAGAAGACCTGAAAATTCAGATACAATAGAGAAAACTTGCTAGTGTTTAAGATGCCGACCAAAGTTCAGGTATCGACAACAAATACACCCAAAATGCAGAATTGGATGGATTGCATCTGGAGTATACCCGTTGAGCATGCCTGCGAAGCTGGACCATCCAAACTGAACAACCATGCCAAGAACAAGCACCAATGATATGATCGACAGGAAATGGTAGCCAAGCCACTCAAAGAACACCCAGGCAGCTGTTGCACCAGCAAGAACGCTCGATGATATCTTCTTGTTCCTCCAAAGCAGCACGTCGGCGGCTGCGAAGACCATCATCATCACAAGAAGACAAGAATCCACCATACCAAATTAGTGGAAGATAAATTTATAGGTTGCCAAAAAGCCAAGTATGGTTCAGACATTTTCCGCCGCCGAGGATGTGGTGGACGGACTTGTCGCCGCCGAAGAGCTTCTTGGCCTGGCTGGAGATGGAGTCCCCATCAGTGAACCTGACCGACTTCTGCTTGGGAAGCTTGTCGGCGATGGCATCCATGATGCCGCTCACCATGTTCTCCGCTGCGTTCTCCGAGTGCTCTGGCATAGTTCCACACCTGAAGAACACAACTGTTAGTTAACACCTCTCCATCTGCCATGAAACGCTAGCAACTGAAGCTTCATCAAAAAGAATATATAGTTTTCCAACGTCTTCCTCAAAACTGTTGGGAGTGAATCAGAAACAATAAGTAAATCAAGAATATTGATGAAGAATCTTCAGATGTGATCTCTATTTATGCATACAAAAATACTGTGAGATCACTAACTAGCTAAGCTCCTCTTTTGTCTAAGCAGACAACGAAATCCTGTTTTATAAGCACGGAAAAGGTGAAGCAAAGGTGCTGCATATTCCGATAAATTTACAGGCAACAACCAAGAAGTAGAGGGAAAAGGTAAAGCACACAAGCCAAGTTAGATGAACTTACGAAGCAAATCAGTAGCTAAATTAAAGTTGCTGATCTCCTGGCGATGATCCCAGTAAGCAGGTGTTGGCGGGGTAGCCAATCTGAGAAGAGGGGAAAAGCTGGGGAAAGTGGGGAGGAAAAGTGCAATTTCTTCTTTCCACCCTTTTAGCTGATGAAGAAGAGCAATTAGTACATGTTGAATGAAAGGGATAGGTGGGCAGTGGACTTGCTCGTAATTAGGCTGTGGAACCAATGCCTCGCTGGAGCAATGAGTGTGGGCCATTTTATTTGTCGTCGTTAGCCTAGAACTGCCTTCACTAAAGAACTCGAAAAAAATATTCCCTGCTTCGTGCTCTCAGTTTTTGCTTTGTTTTAAACTTCTGTTTGAAGCTGTGGCTCCTGAACACCGCAACGCCCAGTACCAACAGAATGCAAACGAAAAAAAACACAATCATACTATTCAAGAAAGAAATACAATTATATATCTTGAGCTCAACTTGCATCTTCCAGTAACAGCATATGTTCCGAATGCAGGAGTTTCATACAGAGACGATTCAACAGCACAATTTGCACGCGGTAACTAGAAAGATTATCCAGGCTAGAAGCACCAACTCAGACAGCGTATGTTCCGAATGGTGTGTTTTGTGTCTTTTGTCTGACCTCAGACAGTGTGATGTTGTAAAGCACCAACTGCAGTTATTTTCCAACCCTCACGATATTTCCTAGAACTAGTGGGTCAACAAAGACATGGATTGAGAATATTACAAACTGATCTTGTGTTAGTGCATCCCAAGAGTCTTCCGACAGTTGTGCAAGAATCTATCCTTTCTTCTAAAGCTCAGGTCCTTCTGATCTTCGACTTAAAACCTCAGGTCCTATGGATCTTCGAAAATGTGCCCGTCTCGGAGAAATAGGTGCTCTGGGTTCCACTACCAAGGTGGTTTCCATGGGCTTGTGGGTTTGACAGCTCTATTCCCTGTGAAGGAAAACAATGGTATATTAAAAAGATGGCAAGGATTCTATGTGATTAATCTCTCAAAAAATAAACAGGAGGCAAACTAACTGACTGGTAGTGTCTGAGATACACAAGAACCTACTGATTTACAAACTAGAGCGACCCATACAGCGCCTGATTTACAAGAAAGAAAAGATAACGTGAAATGCTATATGGCAGCATAAGGTAGAACTAAAAACACAAAAAAAAAATCATGATGGCTTCACAGAAGCAAACTCTAGGAACTTCCTAGTAATGTGGCAAAAATAGTTGGTTGCACAACTTGCACTACATTTTCTGATCACTTAAACAGAGCAAGTCAAATGACAACTAAGCAAATACAAGACTGAAGTTCTACAACGAGCTAGAACTGGTAGCACCTTACAGGCCATAATACTTCCACAACTGGATCAGATAAAGGTCATGCATAACACTAATCACTAATTACCTATCCTGAAGCGAAATAAGAGAAAAAACAACTCTACCTGTACTGGTGTAAAGGCCAAACTAGATGTCAGTCCAGATGTCGCTCCACTGCTGCCATAGCTCTTCTCCTTGAATCTGATATTGGAAAACAGATATGGAATCAGAGGGGCTCCAGTTCATGATATCATGAAAGAGGTCAGAAATTAAAACAGAAACAACAATGTGAAGAGAAAGAGAATTGCAGATATACTCATAACTACAGCAGCTGCTAGGCTACTGGAACTGGTACATAGTGCAAATTATCTTAACAATTAAATTTGTTAACACCTAAACAATGTAACATATATATATTAAGGATGGAAAAAAGCATAAAGAAAATATCAAGCTATGGAAATCAGGGTGAAGATAATAATATAGTGAAAGCTGTATGAAACCGTCAGCTGTATATGTCTTTGATATCTTAGAATTGAAGATCACCTAAGTTCCACTATTTTGCACATTTTCTTCTAATGCTTTGAACCATGTAGTGTTGAATTTAAAAATAGTCGGAAAGAAAAAAAGAAATACTGCATGATATACTATGTTTTGGAGTAAGAAGTCCGAAGAACTCCATTGCGGCGCTAAGTAGTAGTCACTTTAACATCTAATGGCAAAGAACAAAGAAGAGCAAAATGAGATATTGTGGAAATAACAAATAAAACATACTTTTTGGCCACTTTAGCAGCAAGTTTGTTTTGTGCGGCTGAGACACGTAGTTTCCCACTTCCAGCCTGCCCGAGCATGCCATAACCTTCCCCCAAGCCATCACCTGGTGACAATTAGATGTGATAATGTCAATCTTAAGGCATAGTGCAACTAACTAACTAACAAAATGTTACTGTCCTGTCAACACCAACTGACCTAATGAGCTCTCCTCCGGTATACCAAACTGCATTCGATTTGCAAGCTTCATCATATCAGTCACTGCATATCTGCAGAATTAAGTTCCCAAAATTATGACAGGGTACAATATTGTCTATCATTCAAGAGAAATAAGTAGTTCAAGACAAAAATAAGCATATTGCTGCTCGATATGTGCTCTTTGCAATAAAAAAACTGAGAACAGTTACCTTTCTTTCATTTTACGAAGGCGTCGACCGCCTCTCTTCTTTTTAGGCTCAGAGTCTGGAACAGGAAGTGGTTTTGGAAGCTTTGCAGGAGGTGGTTCTTGCCACTTCTCGATCTTCTTACGAATTTCTTCTAACAAGTTCCGACCAGCTTTTCCAGTTGGATCACCTCTAATTGAATCAATCCTTGCTGCTAGAGTTGACTTTGCAGCTACAAGTCTGCAAGCACGGGTCCTCAGGGCTGGAGGGGTGCTCTGAAATACTTCTGTATGTTCAAGATAGCCAACACGAAACTGAGATGTGGCTGTAGAAAATCCAGCAAGATTTTTCTTCTTTGCTCCAAGTAACTGAACATTGCAAGCAGGCATTTTTGCAAGTGCTCCCAAACCACCAGCAATTCCCATCAGTTTTGCAGCAACCGCACTGCCAACAATGGCAGAGAGGTTTGGTGCAATGTAACCCATTCTGCCCTCTACAAAATCAAGCACCTTCTTCTTTGCAGCATCCAGATTTAGGGCTCTGTCACATGCTTCAATGGTTTTTACCAAATTCTCCTCAGAAAGAGGCTTCCCACTAGTTGTTGATGCTGTAACGGAGACAACCATTATAACTGCAGAAGGTAAAAGCCCTTCCAAATCTACAAGTGTTAAATCCATCTCATTCCCAATCTTCTTAACAACACGGGCATAATCAATCGGATGATGAACAAGGGATTCCAACTCAGGAAACTTCAGCCTATACTTGTCACGTATGAAATTATGGATTATAATGAGCTCATTCTCAATGTCCACTGATAAAGCATTGCAGTCGACAATAAGCTGATACTCTGGATCCTCCTCTAGAATGAACCCTTGATTAGATAAGTCTGTGTTTTTCTCAAGTGCTCCTTCGACTTTCTGAAGAAAAAAAAGAACTATTTATTGATCTATTGTCATGGATGGGGTGAGTGGAAGATTTTTGCAGCCTAAGGATAATATACAGATGAATAGGGCCATATGCCCTACAGGATCAAACTCAATGGAAACGTAATCCCCACATAAACAATTCTAACATTGAGCGAGAACCAAGCATTGGTCGGTTGGCTAGCAGTGACAAATGCACATGCTGCCCACCTTCATTCGAGCACTAACACTGCAGGTGACTCAGGTTGTCTTCTTGCTATTCCTGGTAGATCACTTACTTCATTATTCTAACACTAAGCACACTATAAGATTTTCATTTGCACCCTAACTAGTAACTAAATCTAAAGCAATATTCTGAATCAGACATGAGAACGGCAATCAGCTACGAGTGTCTCCAAAATACATATTATATGTTATGTAAGATTTCTTCACAAACTACTAAACACAGTTCTAGTGGAAAACATTGTGTACCATATTATAACTGACTTATTATTCTAACCACGAGAATAAGGCTTTACTGTTGCCTGATAAACATCGATCTACAGAAAAGAGAGGTATTTAAAGAGTAGTGGAGATTTATGAGTTTGGTAACATACTTGCATTATGTCAGTATAACGCTGTGTCTTCTGCAGCTTTGAGACGCTGTCAAGATCATCATAATTAAGGGACTCGAGGTCAGGCATGTCATCATCACCATCCTCATCCACACCTGCTGCCTCAGCATTCTCCTCTTCCTGAAAATTTTGAGAATAGATTATAAGGAACTCCAAACAAATATATCTTCAAATATTTGTGCACGTGAAACACATCAATCAACTCACGGGATAGGCTTCATTGTCTGACAGTTCGTCAAGATCTGCCAAGAAAGAATCGGCAAGGCTTGCCTGTGATACAGCCAAATTTAGAAGCATAAGACAATTGACCACAGCCGAAAAGAAATTGCAAATTCAAAACTGAATAGCTATTTAACAGGAGCTGAAAGGAACTCACCATGATTTTGGCCCACGCTTTCCCGGCAGCAGCAAGCAAGCAAGCAAGACCTAGTAAGTTATTGAAGAGGATAATCAGCTCAGACACAATTACACGTAATATGTAGTGGCCCAAAAGGGCCGGAAGTAGGTATAAGCATAGTGTTATATTGCCAAAATACTAATGTAGAGCGAGCATAAATCACTATGGATATTAGCAAAAACATTAAAAAAACTGTTATAATAGTTTAATTTGCATTGTAATATATGGTTCACTTGGGTTTTACTTTTATCTGTATGGCAGCAGCACAAATACTCAACCCTCAATCGAAAACTCTAAACATGTGCAGGTTTTTTTAGAGAGATTCCTCTATCAGTTGTCCATCACGCAGCAACGATATCCACGACTAACTACATGGATCGGAGTATCCATCCCAGGAGAGAAAACATCTAATAGCTAGGGGGCGGATCTAGATGGTGGGCCGGTACAACACCCCAAAAAAATTGGATACCCAGCGGGGTTTAACTAATCAACTACTCGTAGTAGATGAGAAAAAGGCTCATACCTTAGAAACCAACGGACAGCAGGAGGGTGATGCGATGGACGCGGCGCCGTCGCGTGAGAGGCTGAGGAGTCGGGGGTGAGGCGCCGTGCGGGAGAGGCGGAGGAAGCTGGGGGGTTAGGAGTCGGTGGTGACGCCAAGCTACGGCACGGCGGCAGCTCTAGGGCAAGGAGAAGCGCATTATGAGAGGAGGAAGAAGAAGGGGAAAGAGAGGTGAGGTCGGTGGAGGAGAAGAAACCGTGGGGAAGAAAGAATAGACGGCGAGTCTAGCTGGTCATTGGGTCGGCCCAGGACGGCACGTGGCGATAAGACTGGCCCGCGCGCCAAAAGACCGGCCCACGGCAAGCCTTCCGGGTAAATTTGGCAATGGGCCCGTTCCCGATCTCCAGTGGTTAATTCACCTATTACGATGGTGATGATAGGGTAATCCCTAGAAAAAGGGTTCCCTTTGGAAAGGGAACGAGACAATCGTTCTAATTGTGACAAGTGTCGGTTTCTCCTCACATGATCTAATTTTTGTTTGTCTGCATGTCTGCCATGTGTCACAATTAGATTGAAAGTGGGGGAGTATGAGAGAGAAAGTGAGGGCATGCACGTACGTGGGCATACAGTTTTGCCTTTTATTTTTTAAATCCGAATTTTAAAAACGAAATATCTTAAGAACCGTTTATCCAAATTACGAACCGGTTTCACTTTTGAGCTCCTCGCGTCGAGATCTTCAAAACTAGATCCCATATTGATATGTTTCGACAAACTTTTTTTTTGTACAACCGGTTATGTATAGTTGTACAACCTGTGTCTGTAGTTGTACAACCCAAACTGTGTATGTGTAGTTGTACAACCTGTGTCTGTCTAGTTGTACAACGTGCGTCTGTAGAACCTGTGTTTGTACAACCTGTGTCTGTCTAGTTGTACAACTGCGTTTGTACAACCTGCGTCTGTACAACCTGTGTCTGTACAACCTATGTCTGTCTAGTTGTACAACCTGCGTCTGTACATCTGTGTCTGTACAACATGTGTCTGTCTAGTTGTATAACTTGTGTCTGTACAATCTGTGTCTGTCTAGTTGTACAACCTATGTCTGTTTAGTTGTACAACCTGTGTCTGTGTATTTTTTGTACAACTATTTATGTGTACTTGTACTTTTTATTTTTATTTTGTACTTCGTGTTCTGTGTAGGTTGTACACTGTCTTTGTACTTTCAGTAGCTTATATTTTGTACTTCCTAATTATTTGTGTATGTACAACTACCGTATTTGCGTGTACATTTGTGATATATTTTTCTTATACTCTCAAGTGTACGTCGTGTGTACTTCCTAATTATGTGATTGTATATGAACCAGCGATGCATGCACGCGCATGATGGATCGATGCATGCATGTACACACGAATGAACGCTGCCATGCAAAGGATGTACGCGCGGGGGCTTCGCTCTAGCCTCCAGGACGGCAGCATGTACGCGGAGGCGGGGGCCTTGCTCGGTCGTACACGCGCCTTGGATTCCTAAGGCAGACGTAGGCAACTTTAATTTCGCTAGCTTCTCACCGTCGACCACGTGGCGACATGCGCGTTGCTCTCGTCGCTCAGCTTTCCCTTCGTGAAGGGATCCCTCTCCCTAGCGATACCCTGATGATAGCAATTTAATCCCCATGGGGCTGTTATGAAATACAAATGTATCCCTATCGGGTAACTCGGGATGCGTAGAGCTTCCCTTTTTTTTGAATTTGGGATGCGTAGAGCTGACCACTCCCCATTTTTTAGATAAAGGAATTTTATTGCTCAAAAGATTTAAGCCTTACACCCGGTTTCTGCATAAATAGGATGCACACAGCCACAATTTCACGAGTACCCAAAGCTGAAATTAAAAAGGCGAATTACATATCATAATGAGAAATTGTAAAGCCGCCTAAGAAGATGGTAGGTCGATCTGGAGACTATGTTGCCATCCATGCCGGGAGAATAACTCCCCGGCCGTAGCCTCCAAACGGAACGTCATCTCCAAAAACAAGTCCCGGTGCTCCACACGCTGTAGGTCCGACCATGCTCGTAGCGTTGCTGTACACCGATAGATAACCTGCATAATAGACGCATTTTTATCGTTAAAAATCTTGTCATTTCTACATAGCCATAACGACCAAATAACGGCAATCGCTCCCACACTACTGAAGAGTTTAAACCTAGGATCCACCCCGTTTAACCAGCTGCCAAAAATGTTTGTAACAGTACGCGGGATGTAAGGTAGAACCTATCTGGATGGCTGACCATATAGACCTGCCGAACTCGCACTGAAAGAATAAGTGCGTAATAGTCTCGTCGTGTTGATAGAAGACACACTTTTTACTTCCGTGCCAATTGCGTTTGGCAAGGTTATCTTTTGTAAGAATTACACCTCGATGAAGATACCACGCAAACACCTTAGTTTTCAGCGGGATCTTCATCCTCCAAATTTTATTATTCTCTTTAATATCGACTGGTACTTCGGGCAAGATTAGTGCTCTGTACATTGAATCAACCAAGAATTTACCATTCTTTGTAAGATTCCATTTAAATATATCTGGACCTTTCGACAGGTGGATGGAATCCAGACGGATGAGCAAAGCATCCCAGGATGCTTGTCTTGTTTCAAGTAAACTTCTCCTGAACGAAACATTTGGTGGGGATGTACCCAACACCTTAGCGATCGTGTCGCTCTTGTTTCGTACAATAGCATATAGAGCCGGATATTGTTCTCTAAGAGTGGATTGGCCTAGCCATTTATCCTCCCAGAAGCGAATTTCCGATCCATCCCGAATTAAGAAAGATCCTTGTGGGAAGAAGAACTTCTTAGTAGCCATAAGGCCAGCCCAGAAGTGTGAATCGCCAGGTTTCCAAAGAACCTGGGATACGGCTTGAGATCCCACATACTTTCTCCTAAGAAGGGTTTGCCAAACTCCATCTTCTGAAAGAAGCTGGAAGAGCCAGTTACCCAGCAAAGCCCTGTTCTTGACCTCAAGGTCATGAACTCCGAGCCCTCCTTGGTCCTTAGGGCAGCAAACCACACTCCACTTAGTCAGCCGATTTTTTTTCTCACTATCCCCTTGCCAAAAGAATCTAGACCGGAAATAATCCAATCGTTTCAAACTCCTTTGGGAATTTGGAAGAATGAAATCATATACAGTACCATATTTGTTAATACCGAGTTTATGAGAACCAATCTTCCACCCAGGGATAAGAGTTTGCCTTTCCAGCTATTTAAACGTATTTGAAGTCTTTTCTCCACCTTTTTCCACTCAGCATTTGTAAGTCTCCGATAATGAATCGGAATACCCAAATAGTTGATAGGAAATTGTCCTTGCTCACAGCCGAAAAGTTCATCATACAAGGCGGCGTTTTCTTGAGCCTCGCTAAAGCAAAACAGTTCACTTTTATGGAAATTAATCCTAAGACCCGATAATTGCTCAAATGCTGACAAAATCAGCTTTAGGTTACGAGCTTTTTCGATGTCATGTTCCATAAAAAGAATTGTGTCACTGGCATATTGAAGAATCGATAAACCACCATCGACTAGATGTGTAATCACCCTTCAATTTTGCCCTCAGTTTTAGCGCGTTCGATCAAGATAGCCAACATATCAGCCACTATATTAAATAGTATTGGCGATAGCGGGTCACCTTGTCTAAGCCCTTTTTTCGTTTGAAAGAATTTGCCAGTGTCATCATTGACTTTAATGGCTACACTTCTTCCCGAAACAAAGCTATCAATTAACGCTCTCCACTCAGTAGAAAAACCTTTCATTCTGAGGGTCTGCTGAAGGAAAGACCAATTAACTTTATCATAAGCTTTCTCAAAATCAATTTTAAGAATTACCCATTCAACTTTTTCCTATATAGTTCGTGAACTGTTTCATGTAGGATCGCCACCCCATCGAGGATGTTACGACCTTGCATAAAAGCTATCTGAGACGGACGAACCACATGATCTGCCACACTGTTCAATCGAATCGTAGCCACTTTGGTAAATATTTTAAAACTAACGTTAAGGAGGCAGATAGGTCTATATTGTTGAATCCTTTCAGCCTCATTAACCTTAGGTAATAAAATGATCTCACCAAAATTGAGACGAAACAACTCTAGTTGTCCAACATGAAGACACGCGAACAGTTGTAGTAAATCAGACTTGATAACATCCCAAAAGTTCTGGTAGAACTCGGCCGGGAAGCCATCAGGTCCAGGTGTTGTATTATGTTTCATTTGGAAAACAGTCTTTCTCACCTCATCCTCTGAATAGAGATTAGTAAGTAGGCTATTTTCCTCCTCTGAAACCTGGGGTATATCCTCTGTTCGAGACTCATCCAGTGTGAAGTTTCCTTCCTCTGGGGTTCCAAACTGGCCTTTATAGTAATTTCTAATATACGACTTTAATTGTTCATGGCCCTCAATTGTTCCCTCCTCCTGGACTAGAGAATGAATACGCTTTTTCCTGTGCCTGCCATTGGCAATACTATGGAAATAGCGAGTATTCGAATCCCCTTCTAGGATAAACTGGGCTTTGGATCTTTGATACCATTTTAACTCCTCCTCATGCAGTAGTTTCGCTATCTGTGCATTCGATTGGCTCTTTAACTCATATCTTGCTCGGATAACAGACGAACTTTTGGTAATGCCTCTAGAGCATCAATAATCGAAGATAGTCATATCTTTTTTTTTAAGTAAACCAGTAGTATGACGAGCCCATCCAATGAGGTGTGTGCGTAAAGCACGAATCTTATTGTTCCACCTCTGGATCGGCGTATCACCAGCAACCGGTCTTTCCCAAAAAATTTTGACCATCTCATGGAACCCCTCACGATGCAACCATCCAAGTTCAAACTTGAAACGTGGTTTACACTGTGGTCTAGGCATGCCAGTGGTCAAAAGAATGGGAGCATGGTCCGACAATCCCTCAATACGTTCTGGAGCCCGTACCGACACCAATGGGAACCTAGATTCCCAATCAGTATCCATTAGTACACGGTCTAGCTTTTCGTATGTGGGTTCAGGGAGAGAATTAGCCCAAGTGAACTGTCTCCCGACCATTTCTATCTCTCTTAAGTTCAAACTGTCAATGACTGCATTGCACAAAAGAGGCCAACGGTTGTCGAACCGACCCCTACTTTTCTCGAATGGAAAACGAAGCAGGTTGACATCCCCTCCATGATAAAAGGATGAGAGTTATCTTTTGCCAAGTTTACCATTTCACAGAGAAAAGCCGACTTAGCCACCTCCTGGGCCGGCCCATACACGGTAACAAGACTCCAAATGAAATTGTCGGTTTTATTACGGATATGCATTTTTATATGAAAATCACCATCCGTAACATCCAACACTTCCATGGTATCCGTCCTGATACCTAGTAAAATGTCTCCGGAGCGGCCATGTGGAGGACGCGAGTACCAATCAAAGTCTATACCGCCCGAAAGTCGGTTCAATAGAGATTGTGAGAACTCACGTCTTCCCGTCTCAGAAATCGCTAAGAAATCCAAATTATAGTCCTGAATGCAACCAGCAAAGTGCAAATGTTTACCCAAGTCACCAAGACCTCTGCTATTTACGAACATGCCATTCATTGGGAAACCTTAGGGGATTTGGATAACTTTGCCCGTTTCCGGGACGACTTATTGGTGGTAGTCTTTGATTTCCGACCGGATGCTTTTAACTCATACAATGAGCTCAAACCGTCGTCATCCAAACCACCATCCAACACTTCACCTATTAGATGAGAAAGAAGCTGACCATCTGATGTGGCAATCGCTTCTTCTTCATCATCATAGGTGGCTGACAACCTAGTAAAAGCTTTAGGAATAACTGTAAGACAGTCAAATTCCATATGCCTCAAGACTTTAGTTGATACATCAATTTGATTTAAACTACTACCAAGATTAACACCTACACTATTAAGCTTAGAATTAATAGAAAGAGAAGAAAAAGAGAGGAAAGATTTGGGATGCAATTCCGTACCAGAATAGTCCAAATTGTGTGCTGCTTTGCGCCGCATAGCCTTATGTAAAGAATCCTCATCCGTCGAAAAAGTCCCATCCGCTGCCATCCCAAACCTCCCACTACGGCGGGTCGGAGTGACCCCATCGGCAAAAGCCGCCGTATTGGGGGTGGCGAGCACGGCGAGACAGAGCCCGCCTCCACAAGTGAGGCCGACGAAGAAGCAACAGCATGGGTCGGCATTGTTGAAGTAGCAGCCGACCCAGCCACCGCGGCAGCCTCCTCCAGAGCAGTGCAGGTCGATAGGGTCTGTGTCGAAGTTGAAACCCCACCCGACCCATAACCTCCGAAGACAGGATCATCGAGGGGGGGTCGAGGCGAAGAAGACCCCCCCAGCGCCTAACCCAGCAGCACTCACGGCCTGCTGGGCCAGACCGCTGGAAGCACACAGCCCGTCAGAGGCGCAGGCGGACATCCCAACAAGACCAGGCGCCGGTCCGGCCTGGCCCAGCTGCAGTTCGGCCTGCTCTGGCTGGACCACCTCCTGCGAGGCCTCCAAGACCGACGGCAACCCAGTTGGGCCGCCATCTGCCACCAAGTCTGCTAGCAGCCCAGTTGGGCCGCCATCTGCCGCCGAGTCTGCCAGCACCCCAGTTGGGCCACTAACCGCCGCCGGCAAGCGATGAAGCGCTGCATGGCGCATCACCGGCCCAGCTTGGCTCCTCAGCGAAGAAAGCGCTCCAGACGCCCCCGGCTGCTTGTACGAACCAGCAGCTGCACCCATAGAACCGCCGGGAGGAGAGCTCTTCGCAACGACGTCCCATAATAGGCCCGGAGAGACACGGTGAATCCTCAATACAATCTCGATACCGCTAGGAGTTTGCGGATTAGTGATGGCCCTTCACGTAGTTACCTGCGTGAAAAGTAAATGGGTTAGGTTGAGACTCCAAGTGCAGAGTGTGTAGTAAGTGGAAGACGTGTTTTCCCCACGAGGGGTGACTCGAGGGTTTAATATCGAACTCTCGGGAATCAGTAGTGAAGATTTATCTTTCCTATCCTTCTTTTGGTTACCTACAAAACAAAGTAAATGTTTTGGTCCTCAACCTCACCTAGTGGTTGTCAAGCACAAGGTGTGAGAATGATATCAAGATAATATGCAATGCAAACAAGAAATAAATATGCAATGGTGGTAAATAAATATGCAAGGATGGTGGTAGCAATGATAAATGATATTTTTGGGTTTTATATGATGAATGCAAGATGGAAAAGTGTTTTTGTATTTTCAGATTTTTAAATGGCAGAAAATGGAAAAGTGGTAAAAGTGGTTGGAAAGGTGTTTCTTATGATTAAAAATGGACCGGGGTTCATGGTTTCACAAATGCACTCTCTCTTTAATAAAATGGTAGACAATGGAACACTAGAGTTGCCATATGAGATTGCAACACAACAGTTTAATGACAAGTTATAATTATATGGGCATCACGTCCTAACATAGAAACCTTTTGGTTATTAGTCTCTCTTATACTCCACCAAGATGCGAACTAAATCATAACACCTCAGTAATTAAGATAACTCAGAGTATAGCAATAAGTATCATGACATGAAGTTAAAATAAGAACATGCGAGATCTAGTCATGGAGTAGTGGCAATGGTCACACCCACATCTCCGGTAGCATGGTATTTCTTTTTATCCCTAGTGAGTCAACAAAGTAAGGTAGAGATACCCAAGTGGATCGCAGAACTTTCTCTCACGTTCACTGCACTAGCCACCCCCGTTACTCCAACTAATGCACACGTTCCCCCTCACACGCTCTCATAAACATGCTTGATCATGACAAGTAAATAAGAACGGGGTACATAATATGCATCTACTTTCATAACTGAAACAAAACCATTGCAATCTCAAACATATATTAACTCATAAAAAGATCCACCACAAAGGTATTACAAAGATGACCGTAATCATGTTCAGCAGCTCATACGGTACTAATTAGTGAAGCTCGAGAGAGAGAGATACATAAGTTACTTCCACAAACCCATAGTCTAGAGGTGGACTACTCCCTCTTCATCATGGAGACGGTGGAGAAGTCGTTGGAGAAGATGGAGACCACGCCGGCAGCGCCCCGCCAGAGTTTTCCCCCTCCAATCTGCAGCTCCAGGTCTCTGTTTCGGTGTTTCTGTGTTTCTGCGGCGCTCCTTCCAGAGAACGTCGGGGGACTATTTTTATAGGCGGTTTTAGGTCAAAACGGAGTCGGTGGAGGAAAGATCGACGGCAACGGAGCTCCGAGGGCCAAAAGGGGGGTCCCACGCGGCCAGGTACTTGGGCCGCGTGGGCCCACTCATCTGGGCCCTCGGGCCTCCGCTTGTTTGCTTCCTTTGCTCCCACGCTTTGTTCCTTCCAAAAACTGATGCTCGTAAATTTCCAGGTCATTTGGACGTCATTTGGTTCCCTGAAACATTAAAATATAGAAATAGGGTTTTCTGCCTGCGCAGGGTTAATTCCATAAAAATAGGAAAATCATGAAATATTCCAAAAATCATTATAAAATAGTGATATAACCCTTATATGATGCAAATATGACTGGAATATAAGTAAAATAATGCAAAGTTCATGTATGCATTTTACATGCATCAACATCCCCAAGCTTAACCTATACCCGTCCTCGAGTATGAAGGTGATAAAACTAACATGGACTTTGCAATTTAATACTAACAATGGATATCAAAGATGATTACTATTGCTACATAGAGTCAAATGGTTCATTCTTAAAAGGAGTAGCAATATGCAAGATAGATTATGAAGTGATATCAAGTATTCAATGCAAGGATGTTCAATGATAATTCACAAAGTGTAACATAAGAGAAGGTACTATGGACCACATGTATGCATAATGAAAAGAAAGAACATCCTATAATGGTCATAGAGTATTGATGAAAATCTGAATATAAAAGGTGGACACTTTGGAAAGATATATATATGAGTAGAGGTAAAGCATGAATAAGTTTCATCTAACTTCTGAACTTCTCTACTTAAGTCAATGATTGTAATATGGTAATCCTTGGTGTCAAGCTCTCATTCCCCTATCATAGCATCTTGAATGATTAAGTTTAAGGTGAAAGCAAATATGAGTAGTGTGCTTGACAAAGTACAGGTTGAACGTCTCATGCCCCTTGAATACAAGTACCTACTCCATGTGTTACTCAATTTGGAAAACAAAGCAAGTTCAAGTTAAATATCATTGTAAGTAATAATAGTATCATTAAGAGCGTCAACTGGGTACCTCTTGTCCCAGGATATGGAACAAGCCCATATCAAAATAACAAGACAAACAAACACAATGAACAATCTCAACACCCTTTTTATTTACCATTAGATAGCTTTTTATTGTAAGGTGTATCACAGAAGGTTCACCATAGCATGTAAGTAAATTTCCACCATGAATGATGCATGACTTAGATTAGCGGCCCAGACGTCTCTCTAACCATTTATACAAACTCATTTAAACTCACTTCATTTCCACATTTATTTCACCCATGGTAAGCATCCATAAACAAAAGTACATGATATCAACTAAATGAGATGAAGTGCATGTTGAAAGCTTGCCATGTGACAGCACATATGAGCTAACTCTCAACCAAAGATATTTGTCAAGCCCACAACATCATAATTTTAATCACAATGGGTCATGTTTTATTTATGCAATGAAAGTAAAGTGTGCATCAAGTTCGAGAGAGCTCTATAACCAACTTTTCCCATAACAATCAACAACATAAGCATTTTCATTCAGAGATATAGATAACACAAATATCATGATAAACATACTCGGAATAGCATAAAGTTAATAGGTAGATATGGTGGACTCACTGGAAAAACTTTGGTTAAAATTAACTCCAACATCCCTTTTCCCAATCTTATAATAGCATCCAACATAATTCAACCCAAATTTACATTAGCTCTCATATATATATGATAGTGTGGTGGTCTCACAAAATAAAAATCAAACCTAGACAAACAAAAACAAAACGCTCCAAGTTTATGCGATAAAGTGTTTTGATCGAAAAACAGAAGTTAGACGTGTGCAAACCGAGAGTGTGTAGGTCCAGTGGGGTTGTCTTCACATCCCCAAGCTTATGGTCTTCACCATCCTTGGATAGCTCTTGGTGCATCTCCTCTAATCCATGTGAAAAAACTTCAAAACACCGTTTCTCCCATTTCTTTTCTGTGGGGTGCATTTGTAGTGATAAACAAATAGATTTCTTGCTGCATATAATCCTTGAACAAAAATTCATATGAATGTACAGAAAGTGTATAATGTTGTATGCCTACTCATAAACTCAATTGGATCAAAAAGATTCATGTTAAAAGTTCTAAGCATGCATCAAACATAATGGGACAGAATCTGTCCAGAAAAACAGCAGCAGCTAAACGTATTTTTCTACCCTACTTAACTTTGTCGGAAATTTCCGAAAAATTCATGCATACAGAGGATTAAAAGTTGCTACTATAGTTTAAATATGAGCTCATTCGGAGTTACATAATAAGAATTAAAAATCATACCGTGCACAGATTCGTGCAGGAATAAAATCTCCGAACGCTATAAGCAACTTTTTCACACCAAAATGAGTAAAACTTGGCACTTTATTAAAAATTCCAGTAACTAAACTAAATACAAAGTCTCTTGTTACAGCAAGAGGACATAAAGAAAATCACAAATAAAAACAACCGGGTTGCCTCCCGTAAAGCGCTTTCTTTATAGCCATATAGCTAGGCTTCTTACTTGATTTTTATTGTGGACGAAGCTCATGAGGGAGCTTGAACTTTGGTGTGTCCCTCTTCCTTGGGAAGTGTTCCATGCACTTCTTGTGTGGAAACTGAAACTTCACATTCCTTCTTTTGAATCAATGATAGCACCTGTAGTACGAAGAAAAGGTCTTCCAAGAATAATTGGACTAGAGGTTTTATTCCCCATATCCATGATTAGAAAATCAACAGGTACAAATGTCATATGTAACTCTACCATAACATCACTTACTTTCCCTAAAGCATGTTTAATGGAATCATCAGCAAGTGCAAGTTCAATAGAGCATTTTTCAATTCAAGTACTTCATATAGTTCTTTAGATAAAATAGAGACACTAGATCCTAGATCAAGTATAGCATGGTGTGTCTCTTTTCCAATGGTTAATAGGACTTTGGGAATCCATATATCCCCAAGCTTAGGTGGTATCATAGCCTCTTGGTTGTACCTAGCAATCTTTTCTTTCAAGACATGATTAGCAATATAAGAACCAAAACCAGCTTGGTTAACATTAATAGAAGGATCACTTGCAAATTTTTGTAAGATAGATATTAATTCATGCAAGCTACAATTCTCTAAGTCAAGCAATGGTTCCTTGACTTCACTAAGCATTTTAACTTCCTCAACTTTCCTCTCTTTCATTACCATAATAGTTTCCTTAGCAATTCTCTCTTGCTCATGAATATGTTCCCAAGATTTATTTATAACCTCTTGACAATATTTAATTGTTTCCTCATGTTTTTGAGCTATAATGGTGTTCTTTAATGAGGAAACTGTAACGCCCCACTTTTGGGAAGCTAGAAAAACACAGTTGTTAGAGAGCCAAAAATCAGGGCCAACAAAAACTTTTTGAAATGCTCCACGAATGCTTGTGTTTCACTTCCTATTCCTTTGTTTGACCTTGGGTGATTTGAAGTTTGTTTTAACAACCACTGAAATATCAACCTAAGAACCCAACCTAGATAAATTATCTTTAATCTTGGTGATCATGTCATGACAAGAAAAATATTCCATATATCTTCTCCTATCTTATTTGTGGCCAAACTCTTTTTCAAAGATGCTTTGATTTTATCAACTACCCAAAGGCCTAAGGTTTGAGAAAGTAAAGTATTTAGAAAATTACCTATTTATAAAACTTTGGAGATCTATATAATATCTCTTGCCTATTTTCAACTTTTTTTTTCAATTGTCAATATCTCTTATTTTAAAACTCCTGTGTTCAACACTTTTTTTAAACAAATGCAAGTGGGAAGTATATTTACACATATATTATCTATATCAAAACCTTTTGAAAATTATAGAGTCATGAGTTGAGCATATCTTAGACTTATATTGTCATGATCTTGCTTGGTCACCAACTCAAAGAAAACACTTTGGAAATTGGTTTGTAAACACAATTGTTTGAGTGAACTTGTTGTCCTGTTGTGACTTGCTAGAAGTGTGGTCATTTCATAAGTTTATCTTGGAATGATTGTACTTGTTTGTTTCTGAGTATGTCTGTGACTTAGATAATTTGAAACCTACAAATAATAGAACTTATATATAAAGATCATATTAGAATCCTATCTTAAGCTATCTTCCTAGCTATTAAAATCCTCCAACTTTGGAGACATGCCATTGTGGCAAATTTACTATTCCCATCAATACACCATCAAGGATCAATTGTTCCCTGTCTGTCGTGGTGGTGTCACGGCAGATGCCATAGGATGGCTTAAGTTGTGGGCTCGCTAGGACGTTGGGGGATCCGGGGAGGGTTTGCGCGCTCACGAAGCACGCATGAAGAACAACCAAGAACCCGCAAGAACAAACAAGAACAAGCAGAACCAAGAAGAAGCAAAGAACACCACGATGTACCCTGCTTCGGGGCCCTCTGTGGAGGTAACACCCCTACTGCAGCACTAGCCTACTCTCTTTATATCTCAAGTGTTTACAAGTACAGAGCGCTCCTTGAGCTGTATGAAGAACAATGGTGAAAGCTCTAGGAAGAAGATGGAGCTTGGGGGGAAATGATGCTCGTTCTCTTCACCGTCTCGTTGTATCGCCCTCCTCTTGCACTGGAGGATGTGGTTGCTTACTTATACACTAACCGAATTACCATTTTGCCCCTGGCTGGAAGTGATAATGGCATGGACAAGAGGAACAGGACAAGCCTCTGCCCCCTGTCAATCCAACGGCCGGACTGTCAGGCCTATTTGCCCCTTCGGGCAATGGCAGCTGTAGCCCATCGGGTCTAGGTCACATCCTCTTTCCCGAATTGGCCGAGTCAGCTCCTAGGTCGCTGCGCTCCCAGGAATCCCGTGGCTTGACCTGGCTGTCAAGTCCCAGCAGGCCTATCTTTTCCTCTTTGAGCTTAAGGCAGAGTAGCCCACAGGAGCCTAGGCCACTGCCCTTTCCCGAATTAGCCGAGTCAGCGCCTAGGGCCTTGCGATCCGGAAAACCCGTGGCTCGACCTTGCTGTCCTCTGAACCCGGTCAGTAGAACTGCAGGTCCCGTGACCTTACTGACATTACTTGGCCCCCGTGCCATATCCGGATCACCTTATCCGGGTCCTTCCTGACCAACCGGCTAACTTAGCCGATACTTCTTAATCTGATCCGGTTTGGCTTTACTGGATCCCCTTTGTTTCTTCCCACACTTTAGCTCGATAGAGAGCTAACCGAATTCACAAGAGATTCGGCCCAGGTGATCCGGCTGAATATTGATCCGGCCAGCCTTTTAGAGTTCTCAACACCACATCTTTGCCCTACCCGGGGGCAGCCCCCCGACAGTAGTCCCCGAAGCTGGTGCGGTCCTACAGCCTCGGCTGAAGGGCCGTAGCAGGTTCAAAACCAACACCATTAACCGAATTGCATTAACTCATCTCCGAATTTCCCGGGACGCTTGGCAGGAAATCTCTGCGCAAAGCCGCGTAATCCGGGTCTCTGATTTGACATGTCACTGTCAGCACTTTATCCGGATCCACCGGGTACTCAAGTGAGTTTGACCAAACGACCGTCTCCTCGATTTCTTCGTTGACCTGCACACCCGATCCGCACGACCGCTTCCAATTCTGTGGCCCAACATGTGTTTGGAATACACCGCCACAGCAGCGATCACAGAGTTTCGGGTACAGTTGATCTGGCCACGCTCCGGAAACCGTGCGGTAGTGCGCCAGTTACTGGTGAGCAGCTATAAATAGGGGCGCAGGGGGTTTCTCTTCTTCTCCGCTCGTTCCCCACTCCGAAAACCTCCATCTGCGCCATTGCCGCCGCCGCAATCTCGCCCTCGCAACCTTGCCGCGCCGGAGACGTCCTCAACGCCTGAGAAGACTCGCCGGAGCCGCGCACTGCGCCCTGCACCGCCGTTTCTCCACTGGGCTCCTTCCTCGCCGCGCCATACCCGTAAGTTCTTCTTCCTCCGGCCATGGCCACCGCGACCAAGTTCGTACCCACGAGGAACTTACGCCTGTTTCTTTCTGTAGATTCATTCCCATATAAATCCATGGTTATGCCTTAGCACATTCCGTAGATCCCTTTTCTAGGTTTCCTACTAGATTGCCTTAGATTAGCTTGTCATCGTTTGAACAGTTCTACTGGCCTTTTCACTTGAATTCTTTTTCTTTTTTACCGCTGTGGTAGATCTTGTGTAACCCTAGACTTTTGCGGAAGGTGTTTGTGATTGCCCTCCGAATCACCTTCTCTGCCGAACCCGGCTAGTTTCATCCGGGATAATATTAGCCGAATCACTTTAGATCTGGTTCGATTATACCATTATCCGATTCATTTTGACTCGGCCCTATCCGACTTCTTGCAGGATCGATCCGGATATGGCGAAGCTTCCTCCCGGCAGATGGGAGGGTTCTGATGTGACAACGGACGATCTGGAATGGCTATTAAGCACCCGGCGTATAACCTCTCAAGTCATATGCCGCAAACCGGGGAAGGAACTCGCACCGGTCACCGAACCTGGTGAACGTGTGGTGTTTCTAGCGCACTTTGAGCGCGGATTCGGATTGCCGGCTAGTGATTTCTTCCGGGCTTTCCTGATTTCTTTGGCTACAGCCTCATCACCTCCCGGCTAATGCCTTCGTTTCTCTATCGGCCTTTACTTCCTTTTGCGAGGGCTATCTCGGTGTCTGGCCGACTGTCGATATATGGGCAAAGTATTTTCACCTCCGCAAGCAGACTATTCCAGGCACCAAGCCGAAGCTGATGACTGCTTGTGGTTCGGTTAGCATTACGCCGAGGACGGGATCCATCTTTCCCCGTATCACTGGCCTAGACACTGTCAGGAAGTGGCAAAGGACTTTCCTTTATGTGAAGAGTGCTGAAGGCCATGATGCCCTCAATCTGCCCGAGTTCCAGATCGAGCCACCCACAGCCGAATTAAACTTCGGATATAATCCGGCTGAAACTATTGCAGAGCTCCAGACAATACATGAAACTCTGGAGGCTTTCTGAAGAAGGGCCTGGATTCGGACGATCTCCTCCGGACCTTTATCTCCCGCCGGGTCAATCCTCTTCAAAGACGTGAACACAAGATATGCCACATGAGTGGTCTGCTAGATCCTACCCGGATCAGCAAGCATGACCTTAACCGAGCTTCCATCAGGAGACGAGTAAATGCGATTGCCTATACGGAGATGTCGGATAAGTGGCGGTGGGGCGTAAAGCCGTTTCACCGGAATGCACTTCCACCACAGGTTCGTTCACCACCTTCCGAATTCATCCATACTTCATCAGAATGCCATCGGACTAACCCGGATTTACCTTGACTCTTATGTAGCTGTTTGACCGCCAAGCTACTGAAGATGGAGATCTCTCCACCAAAGTATGGGGAGCGGATCGCAGCCCGTTGCGCGATGGCGAAGAGGATGCGGATACGGATGACTATCTGCCGATTCCGCGCGCCAAGCCAATCCGCAAGGGTAAGCAACCAACTATTTACGACCTTTCCGACGAGGAAGATGATGATTGCCAGATCTTAGATCCCATCGACGCTATTCCGATTTCATGGTCACCACCTTGTGTTCCAGCCAAACCAGATGCTGAAGGGACATCTCGGAAACGCGCTGATGCGCCCGGATCTGATGCCCCTAAAGCCAAAAGAATCAAGAAGGCTGGCTCCAAGCCGAATCGGCTCAAGCCCATGCCTACCACGAAGGGGTAATGCGTACTTAGCTTCATTTGCTTTCTTCCTTTACTAACCGAGTCATCTTCATCCGGATTAACTGTTTACTTTGTTTTATGTAGTGACGTCATCGTCACCGAGCAAACTCACTCATCCATTTCTTCTCCCATTCCTCCACTGGATACGGCTACGGAGAACCAGTCTCCTGAAAGGGTTGTTACTTCTCCAGCACGTACTACAACTGCCAATATTCCCCAACCGACTTCTACATCAGAGCCGGTTATTGACTTGGAGAGTGAGGAAACCCTGGTTCCTGTCCGAGATTCAACTTGGCCACGCCCTTTGAAGGAGCTGGAGAAGGAAAAGGCTAAGACACCGGCTAAGCCCTTGCCTAAGCCGGATTCTCGCCCTACACCCGTAGCTCAAGCCCTGCTGAATCAAGAGCAGCAGAAGAAGAAAAAGCAGAAGCAGCAACAGCAACAACAAATTTCCGAGAAGCAGCACAAGGAGCAACATCCGAAGCAGACCCCGGGTGCGTCACCTCAACCCAAGCCGACTCAAGGTGCCTCTGGCACAACTCCAACCACCTCGGATAAGCAGGTGGCTGCTAGCAAGAAAATTCCTGCCGCCCCATCAGCGATTCGATTCGGCCAGGCCCTGTCGAATCCCCGCCCTCCGGCAGCGATAAGCTCGAGTCCGCCAAGCAATTCATTGAAGCTTGGAATGATGCTGACCTCGCCAAAGACTTTCTACTTCAGCGCCACATCCGGCTGGGCCTAGTCGGATGTTTCAATCTCTACACTCCGTGCAGACCTCGGTTACTGAAGCTAACCGGGTCTTTGAGGTAACTTTACCGAATCTTGCTTTTACTTAATCAATCTGCACTATTCCCAGTCCCCGAGATTCGGGTCGAACGACTGATACTCCTCCGAGTAAGAAAGTCATTCGGCTTGAATCTATAAAACTTGATCATGAATGTTGTCTTAACCAAGGAAATCGTGGGACTTCCAGTCCCCGAGTCTCTTTTCCAACTGATTCGGTTAATCTCGGGCCAGTCCCCGAGATTCTTTTGACGCCATTTGCATGTTTTCTTTCAGGAAACCATGACCGCTCGCAGCAAGCTCTTTAAGCAGCTCGCCCATCAGCACCAGAAGCTCCAAACTTCCTTTGATGGGCTCTGTCTTGAAATGGACAATAAAGAAGAAGAGCAGAAGCGCGCTTTAGAGGAGCAAAAGTCAGAGGTGGCTCGGCTTCAGCGAGAGCTTAACCGGGTTGAAAAAGTGAAGGAGAAGGTCAAAGGAGAGCGGGATGCGCTGCGGACTGAAAAAGACACTATCCAGAAGGAGCGAGATGTTTGCAAAGCCGGACTTGCGGAGCGGGCCAAACTGGACAAGCAAATTCAAACGTCCATTGCCGAATCTGAAGCCGAAGTCAAAGCGGCGAAAGAAGAATTGAGTGCTCACAAAGCAGCCAGTGCGAAATGGCTGTCCGGACTTGCAAGCCTCAATGATGACATGGACCGTAAGTTTTGCCGAATCTCTTCTTTTCCTTCTGCTCTTATCCGACATATATTTTTGTGTTCCTTCTCGCTTAACTCGGTATTAGCTTATTTGTTTGTAGGAGAGTTTACCAGCATCCGGCTTCAAGCCGCCAAAGCTGTGAGAGACGCCCGAGCTGAGAGAGCCAAATTAACCGGTGCTCCCTTACCAGAGACATGGGACATTGAAGATCACATTACTGCACTCAAGGCTCGGATTGCCCCTTTGAAGGATTCCCACATTGATCTGCTCAATGCAAGCCTCAAGGCTCACCGAATCTTATTTCCTGAATCTCGGCAAGTCCGGTCTGCGGAGGAGCTAATCAAAGATCTGGATCAAACGAAGAGCCGGTTACAGCAATGGAGATCTTCATCTGCCCGTGCCGGTGCTGATGCCGCCTTGATCCTCATCATGTCTTGGTATGAACTAATCGATCTCGCCAGAGTGCGCTCCCTTCGCGAGGGTTCTTCATGGGCTAAGATCCTGACCGGATCAAGATCCGCGAGGAGGCTGCCAACTTTATGGCGGAATTTGCAAACACCAAACATCTTGATCTGGAGGCTCCGGTCTACACTGACGGGGAAGAGACTGAAGAAGAGGAATCGGACGATGCCTCCGCTGAAGAATATGCCGATTCTGAGGGCGAGTCTGATGATTCGGCTAACTCTGCCGAACCTGCTCCTATCAAGTCCATCAAGATCCCAGCCGCTGACTCGGCTAAGAGTACCGAAGCAACTCCGGCCCAGACTTCGGAGATACAGCAACTGATTCGGCAGAGATTACCAAACAAGCTTCAGCTGATCCGGATACTTCCGAATCTGCCCAGCCTTCAAGCTCTCCACGCAAGGTTACCCTGAAGTTCCTCCATCTTCTGAGTCCATTCCAGCGACGGAACCCCCTGCAACCGAATCTACTCCAACCGAAACTCCTGTAACCGAAGCTCGCGCGCCCGAGGCTCCTGCAACCGAAGCTGATGTAACCGAACCCGCTACAACCAAGTCTGCTGCTTCCTGAAGTGACTAGTGAAAAAACGTTAAATCCCCGGTATGCCGGGAGCAGATGTAATAAACAATTTTAAGTTCTTCCGAGACTACTCTTATTTAGCTTAATGTGATCCGGACGAGGTTTATGTTGGATCATTTTAAACCGAGTCCCCGAGTCTGTTTTCTTGTTTACTATTTTTGCCGAATCTTTGCTCTTGTCTACCTTTTAGGTGTTTGACAGTCGAGTCACAAGATAGGAATCATAGCATACAATACTTGAAACATGCGAGTTATGGTTTAGAATCATCTAACATAAACAAAAAATAAATAACAGGGGTTAGTAAACGACATCTGCCGAATCGGTTTTGGACCGAGTCCCCGAGTCCATTTTCATGTTTCCCATATTCCTCATCTCTGCTCTTGACTACCATTTTGGTGTTTGTCAGTCGAGTCACGAGATCAACAACACAGCATACATTACTTGAATTTTGGGACGAGGTTCAAAGCAATTCGACACATGAACGTATGGACAAAACAGTAATAAGAAACACATGCATAAGGACGAAGCAGTCCCCGAGTCCAGACTCGGATTGCTGCAATTTCATTTATGATAAACTGAAATACATACATTGCGCCCCTTAGGAGTAAAAGGGTCGAAGCAGAGCTACATTCCAGGGTCTCTTAGTTTCTTGTCCGGGTCTATCCAGGCCATCCTCCTTGGTTCCTGTGCATCTACAAGGTAGTACGAGTCATTGTGCATAGCCCTGCTCACAATGAATGGTCCCTCCCATGGAGGTGACAACTTGTGTCGGCCTTTGCTGCGCTGCACCAGCCTTAGTACAAGATCTCCCTCATGAAACACTCGAGGGCTGATCTTTCGACTATGATATCGTCGGAGATTCTGCTGGTATATTGCTGTCCGAGATAGGCCAATTCTCTTGCTTCCTCTAGCAGATCCACTGCATCTTCCCGGGCCTCTTTTGCCTCGGTTTCAGTATACATTGCCACCCTTGGTGCATCATGTTCTATGTCAGTGGGTAGCACAGCTTCTGCCCCATAAACCAGAAAAAATGGCGTATAGCCAGTTGACCGATTCGGCGTGGTCCTTAGACCCCACAGTACTGATGGTATCTCGTCTATCCAGCATCCCGGAGTTTTCAGCAATGGTTCAATGAGACGAGCCTTGATGCCGGCCAACACCAGGGCATTTGATCTTTCCACTTGCCCATTAGACTCCGGATGTGCCACCGAGGCTATATCTAGCCGGATTCCCTTATCCATGCAAAACCGAGCAAACTCTCCGACAGCAAAGTTTGTGCCGTTATCCGAGATGATGCTATGAGGGTACCGTATCTCAAAATAATTTCTTTCAGGAAAGTCACAGCCGAACGACCATCTACCTTCCGGATTGGTTTCACCTCTATCCACTTGGTGAACTTATCCACCATCACCAGCATATGTGTCATGTTACCCCTAGCCGGCTTGAAATCTCCCACCATATCTAAACACCACACAGCAAACGGCCAAGTGATAGGAATTGTTTTGAGCGCCGATGCGGGTAAGTGTGTCTGCTTGGCAAACCTTTGGCATCCTTCACATTTTCGGACTATGTCCTCTGCATCCGCGTGAGCAGTGGGCCAGTAAAATCCATGCCGGAACACCTTAGCCACCAGGGCTCTCGTGCTGCAATGATGTCCACATTCTCCTTGATGTATCTCCAGGAGCATCTCCTTGCCCTCGGCTGGCTCCACACAACGCTGTAGCACCTCGGTTGCACTCCTCTTGTATAACTCCTTGTTGATGATGGTGTAAGCCTTGGACCTCCTCTGCACTCGCCTAGCTTCGGTTTCATCATTTGGCAAACTCCCCTCCGACATGAACTTCATGATTTCTTCAGCCCATTCCGGTACTGGATGCAAAGGGAATAAGTGCTCATCTATCTCCACTGGTTCGGCCGCCATTATTTCTTCTATCAGCTTCTGCCCATTCCCTAAGATTCGGTTAGCACCACCTTCTTCTCTGCTCCTCTTTCCTAAGATCCGGTTAGCAGTCCCCGGGTCTCGCCATGCAGTCCCCGGGTCTTCCCCAATGTATCCGACATCAACATTCATAGGGACAGCCTCAGATTCTTGCTTTGGGATAAAAATTGACTCGGAATCAGGCGAAGGTTTGATTGAAGGGACCCTTAGGTGATTCAAGGATATCCGGGTGGAATTGCATCCCTAGACGACCCGAGTTTTGACAGGACATCAGCAGCTTCGTTCTCCAACCGAGGTATGTGCTTGTACTCGCAGCCTTCAAAAAATCCTGAAATTTTCTGGACATGAAACCGATACAGTGCCATATTGGCATCAAGAGCATCCCAATTTCCAGAAGATTGCTGCACCACTAAATCCGAATCACCAAAACATTCTATTCGGCGGATGCCGATATCCCTAGCCACATTAAGCCCATGGATCAGTGCCTCATATTCGGCCACATTGTTTGAGGCTGAGAAATGAATCTGCAACACATATCGCAACTGATCTTGCTTTGGTGACGTGAGTACCACCCCAGCACCTAATCCGATTTTGGTTTTGGAGCCATCAAAGTGCAACTTCCAGTAATTGTAATCCGGCTTGGGTGGCTCATACTGCATCTCGGCCCAGTCACAAAGGAAATCGGTAAAGCCTGAGACTTGATAGCATCCCTTCTCTCATAATGCGGGGTGTAAGGAGATACTTCTATTGCCCACTTGGCAACCCGGCCAGTCGCATCTTTGCACCCAATGATCTCCGCGATTGGAGCTTCACATACCACGGTAATCGGGTGTTCTTGGAAATAATGTTTCAACTTTTGGCCGCCAGGTATACACCGTATGTCATCTTCTGGTAGTGAGGATAATTTTGCTTTGAGGTTGAGATCACCTCACTTAAATAGTACACCGGTCTCTGCACGGATTTACCCTCCTCTTCTCGCTCTACCACTATGACCACACTTACGACCCGGTTAGTGGCCGCAATGTAAAGTAGCATTGGCTCATTCGGCAAAGGTGACGCCAGAATTGGTGCAGTGGACAACATCTTTTTTAATTCGTTGAAAGCCGAATCTGCCTGCGGGGTCCACGTGAACCCGGTGCTCTTTTTCATCAACTGATACAAGGGCAAGGCTTTTTCTCCTAGCCGACTCACAAACCGACTCAACGAGGCTAAACACCCGGTGAATTTTTGTACATCTTTTAGACATTTAGGCAATTTCATTCTTTCTATGGCTCGGATTTAGCCGGATTCACCTCAATACCTCGGCTCGATACAAGGAAACCGAGCAACTTTCCAGCCGGGACACCAAAGGTGCATTTATCCGGATTCAATTTCAACCGATATTTTCTCAAGTTCACAAATGTTTCCTCGAGATCCTCGAGGAGAGTGTGTTTTTCTTTAGTTTTGATGACGATATCATCGACATACACCTGCACATTCTTGCCCATTTGGGAGTGTAAGCATTTCTGCATACATCTCTGATAAGTTGCACCGGCATTTCTCAAACCGAAACACATGACACGATAGCAATACGCCCCGTACGGGGTAATAAAAGCAGTCTTTATTTGATCTTTAGGGTTCAGTGGTATCTGGTGAAAACCAGAGTACGCATCAATAAAAGACAACAACTCACACCCAGCAGTAGAATCGATCACTTGATCAATCCGAGGTAAAGGAAATGGATCCTTCGGGCACGCCTTGTTTAGGTTGGTGAAATCGATGCACATGCGCCACACCTTGACCACCGCTGGTTCGTCCTTCTTCTTCTCTACCAGAACCGGATTGGATATCCAGTCTGGATGCAACACCTCCATAATGAATCCGGCTGCAAGCAACTTAGCCAGCTCATCCAGCACCACTTTTCTTCGATCATCTGAGAGACGCCGAGTCGGTTGCCTCACCGGTTTTACATCCGGCCTGACAAATAAAGAGTGCTCTGCCAACTCCCTCGGAACACCAGGCAGGTCCTTAGCCGACCATGCAAAGATATCCCGATTCTCACGGAGGAAGTGACAGAGCGCGCTTTCCTATTTCTCATCCAACCCGGCACCAATGATGGCCATGCGCTCCGGGTTCTCCGGGTCAATGGGATCTTCTTTGTCTCCTTGGGCATCTCAAATGTTGCACCTCCATCCGGATTGGTCATAGCCAGCACACCGAGCTGAGCTGACTTCGCCATTGCCACCACCTCATGCATCTTGCTCTTCTCAGCTTGGATCACCAATGATTCGGCTAAGGTGGAACCGATCGTGGCACACTGTATGGCCTTTTTGTAATCTCCCGCAACAGTGATAATACCATTCGGGCCAGGCATCTTTATCTTGAGGTAGGCCACATGAGTGGATATCATGAACTTGGCTAACGCAGGCCGGCCAAGCAGAGCATGGTATGGGCTCTCCAAATCTACCACCTCGAACTCGAGACTCTCAAGCCGGTGATTGTCCTTGGTACCAAACAGCACATCTACCCAGATCTTACCCATTGGGGAACAAGACACCCCGGGTACTATACCATGGAAGGTACAACTGCTCTGCTGCAACTGATTCGGCGAAATACCCAACTTGACCATTGTGTCCCGATACATGATGTTTATGGCACTGCCATTGTCAATCAAGACTCGGCTAAACCTCACGTTAAGCTTGGGTCCAACCAAAGTCGGATCCACCACCAGTGCATAGTTTCCTGGACTTGGCATAATTCTGGGGTTATCAGCCCTGCTCCAAGTGATCTCCTGCTCGGACCAATTCAGGTATTTTGGGACTGCTGGCATGACTGCATTCACCTCCTTCGCCCTTCGCAGCTGACTTTTCTTGTCAGTTGGCTCGGTCACAAAAACCACATAACTTTGATGAGCCTCCTTGTACTCATTACCGGGGTATCCACCTTGCCGACTCGGACCAGCACCATTGTCGTTGCCTCCCATGTTTACCAGGTTAACCGGCTTTGTGGCTGCCGGTCTTGGAGCTCCTGCGTTCACCGGGATTGTATTGGCTCCGGTTAAAGGCATATTCGGCCTGAAATTCGGTCTAGGAGCACCTCTCTGAGGTGGTCCTCTCTGACCCTCCGCCTGAATGCGATGATGCCAGCTACAATTCCGAGTTGAATGATTGGCCGGCTTGCGTGGGTCTGTAGTGTGATAACAGCAAGGCCCGTCTAATCTTGACTCAAAAGTTAGAGGAGGACTTGATCCTCCCATACTTTCTTCGGCCAAGCACCTTGATTCGGCCTCCAAGCTGGACCCTCTGTCTTTTGTCTCTGACCATCTCCTGCTCCAGGATGGTCCATATTCACTGCAGCAACCTGATCTGAACCGTATCTATAATCCGGATCTCTTCTTTTGTAACCGAATTCATGTCGGTCACTGGGCCTCAATGGTCCTACTCGGTTGTTAACCGGTTGCCTCCTGCTTGTTCCCACTGCATCCAATGCTGGCTGTGTCGGATCACCAAGAGCATACGTATCTGCTATCCGGATCGTTTCCGCCAGTGTCTTGGGCATATCCCTCTGGAGCTTCTGCCAGAGCGGGGTGCCATGTCGGCAACCCTGCGCAAACCAAGAAATTGCCTGCTCCTCCACGACACCTTCGCAAGAGTTGCGAATGTTGCTCCACCGAGTCAAGAATTCTCGGTCTGTTTCCCGTTCTTCCTGCTTGCACGCAGCCAGGAGCTGAGGTCGGTTAGGCCTCTTGTAGGTGCTGGAGAAATTACTGTAAAATGCCTCCTCCAAGTCCACCCAAGAGTTGATACTACCCGGCGGTAAGTTATTCAGCCAAATCCGGGCTGGCCCTTCCAACATGTGCGGGAGATACCGGACCGCCCATCGGCGATTGCCCCCCGCAATGTGCACTGATGATACATAGTCTATCAGCCAATCCTGTGGCTTTGTGCTGCCATTATACGGCTTTGTGCTTCGGCCAAGCTGAAACAACGGCACGCTCGGCTCGTTCATGATCCGAGGTCCAAAGCATGGAGGACCCGGTGGGCCTTGCTCTTCTAGCTTCTCGGACTGGTAAATTCTATCCAACTTGAGACGCTGATCATCGGATCCAATGCCCGAGGTCCCAGTCTTGATGCAAGTGCATTATCATACGTCTGGTATCCGGCTCGCGCCATAGCCGAATTTCCGTCATCATAGCGGTAGCCCGCCTGGCCACCATCTTGCTGTTGCGCTCGCACAATCACTTGCTGCCCCGGAGGACGAGGTGGTTGACCTCGGCCAGCCGAATTGCCCCTTCCAGCTCCCGGGTAGCCTTGTCCACCACTGTTTCTGCTTTGGCCACCTCTTCCTTGAGCGGCTAGCTGCTTGCCGGCATATTCAGCATCATAGGTCTGCAGCTGCTTGCTCTTACCCGAGTTCACGCTCTGGGCCCGGTCAACTCCGACGTGCGGGGATGACGCCTGCCCCTTGGATCTCTGGCTAACAGCCTTAACCGACACTACGGATTAGCTTTCCGGTAAGCCTCATTCTGCCGGTTACACACATCTACTAGCTCATTGACTCTCTCTGCCTGCCTTCGCCAAGCGTCCCCGGTTAGTGTACTCAACTCGGCTCGCGCTGCCGCTGCAGCCCTAAGATTCTTAGCCGGGGAGCTATACACCGGCTTGCCTGTGCCAGATCTATGACTAGTAGCCTTACTTGAGCTCGATCCTGCAGCTCTAGCTAACTCGTCATTGAGGTCCTTACCCCGGTTACGCAACTCGGCTTTCTTGCGCGAGCGATGCACTACAGGAGTAAAGCCATCAGTGATACCATTGGCAGCATTGTACTCTCTCATATCTCTATCAAAGGCTTGCCTAGACTCCACCACTAACCGGGCTTCTTTTTGCAACCTCAGGCGCTCTGCCTCTAGCTGAGCTACAGTAAGCTCTACATTTGCCCCAGGTGCCACTGGCCGAGATAACTTCTCCAGGACATCCTCTAAGGGAGCCTCCCTACTTGACATGCCAAGCGGGCCAACCGGATCCGGTTTCTCCTTTGGGAACTTGGCCGTCCGAGTCGGCTTGTCAACCAGATCAACTGGCGTGGCCAGCTCCTCGGGCATGCTCTTGCTGGCATCTCCTTTGCCAGCCGCAGCACTTGTTCCAACCACCATTACCTCCACGCTACTCCCGGGGCGAGCGCTACGCCGTCCGAGAGCTGCGCGGAAAGAGGGAGGATCCTCAGCCACGAGCACCTGCGCCGGGTACTCGCGGACAGGCTCGGTGGCGACGTAGGTGACGAAGCTGCCGAGCGTCATGAGGAAGCCGTCAGCGGGGAAGGGCTTGTTGGCGAAGCACCCCGCGTTGTCGCTGATGAAGTTGAACTTGCCGATCTTGCAAACGAGCCCAGAGAGGACCCGCTCGCCGGAGCCAGTGACGGAGCCCGTCCGGAAGGAAACCCCAGCCAACGCCACTGCTGCCCCACGGTGGGCGCCAACTGTCGTGGTGGTGTCACGGCAGATGCCATAGGATGGCTTAAGTTGTGGGCTCGCTAGGACGTTGGGGGATCCGGGGAGGGTTTGCGCGCTCACGAAGCACGCATGAAGAACAACCAAGAACTCGCAAGAACAAACAAGAACAAGCAGAACCAAGAAGAAGCAAAGAACACCACGATGTACCCTGCTTCGGGGCCCTCTTGTGGAGGTAACACCCCTACTGCAGCACTAGCCTACTCTCTTTATATCTCAAGTGTTTACAAGTACAGAGCGCTCCTTGAGCTGTATGAAGAACAATGGTGAAAGCTCTAGGAAGAAGATGGAGCTTGGGGGGAAATGATGCTCGTTCTCTCACCCTCTGTATCGCCTCCTCTGCACTGGAGGATGTGGTAGCTTACTTATACACTAACCGAATTACCATTTTGCCCCTGGCTGGAAGTGATAATGGCATGGACAAGAGGAACAGGACAAGCCTCTGCCCCCTGTCAATCCAACGGCCGGACTGTCAGGCCTATCTTGCCCCTTCGGGCAATGGCAGCTGTAGCCCATCGGGTCTAGGTCACATCCTCTTTCCCGAATTGGCCGAGTCAGCTCCTAGGTCGCTGCGCTCCCAGGAATCCCGTGGCTTGACCTGGCTGTCAAGTCCCAGCAGGCCTATCTTTTCCTCTTTGAGCTTAAGGCAGAGTAGCCCACAGGGCCTAGGCCACTGCCCTTTCCCGAATTAGCCGAGTCAGCGCCTAGGGCCTTGCGATCCGGAAAACCCGTGGCTCGACCTTGCTGTCCTCTGAACCTCGGTCAGTAGAACTGCAGGTCCCGTGACCTTACTGACATTACTTGGCCCCCGTGCCATATCCGGATCACCTTATCCGGGTCCTTCCTGACCAACCGGCTAACTTAGCCGATACTTCTTAATCTGATCCAGTTTGGCTTTACTGGATCCCCTTTGTTTCTTCCCACACTTTAGCTCGATAGAGAGCTAACCAAATTCACAAGAGATTCGGCCCAGGTGATCCGGCTGAATATTGATCCGGCCAGCCTTTTAGAGTTCTCAACACCACATCTTTGCCCTACCCGGGGGCAGCCCCCCGACACTGTCTATACTTTCCATCAAGCTATGGAGGTTTATTATGAAACTCCCTAGCATTTTATTTCAAAGTCCTTTTGATGGTATTCCAAAGTAGTGGCTATATCCCTCTTATCTTGGCAATCTTTCTACAATCATTTCTTAATCTTTATGAGCTCAAACAAACATTCCTTTACCATCCTTATGTTTGTATTTCCCATCTAATATGGTCAATGTTCTTATCTTGGCCATTATAACCATATCTTCTTTTTAAAATCTTGGTGTCTATTAAAAAGCCTCTTGTTTTCCTAGTTTTCAAAAGAAATCTCAAATACTTTTCAAAGGAGTTATTTATTAAAAACCACTTTTGTGATCCATATTATATAACCTCTCATCTCATTTAAAAAATATTTGGTTTGAAAGCTTTTTCATGATTTATTTACCAAAAAGGTTAGAAAATGGATTTTTAAATATTCTGTGAATAAAAGTATTTCCAAAATTCTTATAAAAAATTACCCAACATTACTATGGTCATATGTGACTCTTTTATTCAAAAATATTTGTTTATGTTATACAAAATTTTGAAGAAAACTTTGCAAAACCTTCTCAGAAACTATCTTTATATATGTTAAAAGATAGCATCTTTAGAGCATCACCATTATTTTACTTGAGGTAAAATTGGAACCTCATCTTCATGAATCTCTTCTACTCCATATTGTTTATCCCTACAAAGTATTGTTTGAGATTTTCATGCTTTAAACGTCTTTATTGCATGATGGTTTTGGTGTCACCAAAATAACAGTTTTCTGGACTTGGAAATTTCTCTAAGGACCAAACTCTGAATTTGCTTTCAAAAAAAAAAAAAACTCTGAATTTTCTGAACCTGTTATTTTATACCCTTTTCGCCTCCTTGCAAAACCACTCAAACTCTCCTCATCCTTCGTGCATTGTTCACCTTTTTGTGATCCTTATAGGTATCTGTATCTTTACTCTTAACAATCGTGGTCATTTAATCACTTATCCATGATGGTTTTGTGACCTTCATGTCGTCAGTTTTCTGAAAAATCTGTCAACTTCTAAACCTGCCCAAAACTTTTAAATTTTCGTTTATAAACCTGTAGAACTTGTGCCAAACTATCCCTAACCTTCCAAGTGACTCCCTTGGCACGTTTTACCATTGCTTTCTGCTGTAAAAATAGAGAGAGGAAGAAAGGGTGATGATGGCAAGGGCATCATTGCATGCATGGCCATGATTTCTCCTGCACCTCTCCCCTCTCTCACTCCCCTTGTCTAGAGCGTGTTCTGGACTCCCAGCACCCCTCTTGACCATTTTCCATCGAGAACTACTAGCCCTAGCTCCCTCTCCACTCATGTCCACCTTGGGAACCCGCAAGGACAAGATCTTGCATGATCTCCTCTCCCTGCCCTAGGAGGCAGGCCAGTGGCTCTCCTTGCTGCCCTGCACCCTTTGTCACCCCCTAGGCATCCTCTCTCTCGCTCGTTATCATCCCAGCACCGCAGCAACCTCCAACCAGCTCCCAGTCATTCTGTCAAGCACTTGGCGTGCAAGCTGGACCCGACCTTATCTCCACCCAAGCATCCGACTCCCTGCCCTAAACCTGTGTCCAAAGCGTGCTGCAGCTCGAGCAGACGCTCCTCCACCGCCTTCCTCACCCAATAGTCGTTCCCTGCCCCTCCTCACACAAGCCCATGCTCCAAGTCCACCATGGACCGATATCCGCTTGGATAAGAAGCCACAGCCCTTCTCCCGTGCACTTTCCTTGTCATTTGCACTCCTACACCTCCACTCCACCTCCTCTAGCAAGACAACGAGCTATCTCCTGATCTAGCTCGAAGGAGCTAAGGTTTTCTCCATCTCGGGCTGCCACCTTGGAGAGATCGCCGCCGACGAACCGGTCCACCTTTTGTCACCATTCTTGCACCATCGTCTTTGCCTTCTCGAGATCTATCTCAGAGACGTCTTCTTTTATTTTTAGGTACACTGGATCCTCTGTGGCCATCTCATGCCCACCACGGATGGCATGAACCTCGCCGCCTTTTTGGAGCTCCCCGGCAAGAACTGCAGCCATCCCCGGCCTTCCCTCGACCTCTAGGTTCCATCTAGACGCTCAGCTTCGGCCTTCGCGAGCCCTAGGTGAGCCACACCCAAAAATCCACCATTGTTGGTCCTCTGCTCGCGTCCCAGCGAAGGAGATGAAGCAGCCTCGCCGACCTGGGCCGGATCCAGCACTGTGCAGTCTGGATCCGTTTAGATCTGGCCCATGAATGTTTTTTCCCTGTAGTTTTATTCTTTTCTGTGCAGATCTGTTTGTGTCCTCTTAGTTTAAATCGAAATAAAAATATTTAAACATGGAATTTGTGTAAACCAAAAATCACAGTGGTAAAGCATTGAGTTTAGAATCATGTCCAACTTTCAGACCTGAAAAATATTAATTTGTCTAAGCATGATAATTACTGCACTGCCACTGGTCTAAATCAAAGAACTATTTTTAACTTGAGTTTTATGAATCCAAAAATTATGAATCCAATTGTTCTGGAATGCTTGTGAGTGTAGCTTTCTGTAGAAGTTAACCTCATGTGTTTGCGATGCGTAGATTTGAATTAGCATGAGTTTGAAGTTTGGACCATTAGGGTTTTCTAGCATTTATCTGATTTTCTGTGAATAAGATTTTTGGGAAAATCCAATTGCAGTAGTTTCTAATTCTTACAAAGAACCTAAGCCTAGCTTTTCATAAAATTTGGTTGAACATAACACCCTGGACTTAATAAACTCTCAAAATGGTGTTTTCTGCCTTTTAAAAATAATAAAACAATTGTTTGGTCCTTTGTGAAAATGTTGTTTTTGTTGTTGTGAAGTGTTTTCGTGTTGTAGCTCACCAAATAAAGTGACTTTTAGTACGTTAGTACTGTTAGTGGCTTGTGTTAGGTTTGATTTGAGTTAAGCGTGTGTTGTTAAGTGGTGTTTGAAAGGCTTAACACTTGTTTGATTATTTTGTTGTTGTCTAATAAAATTATGAGCTAAATAACCACTCCCAACTAAAAATGTTAGCTACTGGTTGTTTTAAGTTTATTAGTGATGCTTAGTTTTACAAATTGAAAGTGATCCAAAAAGGTTGTCTAATTATCACCTTAACCCTATTTGTAAATAAATAATAAATTGTATTGTAGTTGCCAAACATGTTTGTGTGGTTTAATATGTTTGCCTTGTTAGTTAAACTTGGTAGTCTTTAAGTTTATTACTAGCATGAGTAGTTTGTTAATGTCTCTATCTTAGCTTGGTGAAATAATTTAATAATAGAAAATAATTAGTAACTTAACTTTTGTCTGAAGTATTTCCTGAAAACTAAAGAGATACTTTTGTCTGAAGTATTTCCTAAACTACGGTAGCAGCCCTTGTTAAGTGACCTAATCACCCTAAGTGGAGTTTTGTTTTAGGGTTTAGTTAAAACCAGCTTTTTAACTATTAGGGTTGTTGTGTATACTTTCTTAGGTGTGTTTGTTGTTTGTCTTAGTTATATGGACTTGTTGTTTGTTGCTGTTTTAACTAAGTGAGTTGTTTGCTTTTGGTTGTTAGTTTAGTGCCTTGTGCAATGCTTGCTGTTTGTTATGTCCTTGTGGCATTGTCTTGTAATTTGAGTGTTGTTCCTTTTCTTGTTTACGACGTTAGATACGATCGGGAAGGAACTGGAAGTGAGGAGAGAACCTGAAGAACATCAAGATAAAGACCAAGGACATATTACTGAGCCAGGCCAGTCACCTCAACACCCTATTGAACTCCTACTATTTGTATAAAGCATGTCTTGTTTTCAAAATAAAATAATGCATGTTTTATCTTTTATGTGGCATTTTGCCACCCCCAAAAATTATTTTCCAAAAATTATTGTTTGGCCAAAGATATATCTACTAGTATATAATAGGTTTTATAAAAATAAGACTTTACTTGAGAAGCCTTCTACTGAAGGCGCTATCAAGAAAATTATATTTTCTAGTAGCATATCCTTATACTCTTACCTCAAAACTTTAGGATGGGAGCCTGGATTTGATGAAATGTTTTTAAAAGAAAACCCGAATCGCTGGGAGCGATCGGCGAGAAAGTGTTTTATAAAACCCATGTTGCTGGGAGCAAATGGAGATGTTTATGAAAACCCGAAGTGCTGGGAGCATTCGGTGAGTTTACGAAAACCCGATCTGCTGGGAGCAGTTGGAGATGGAGATTTGTTTACGAAGTCCCTGCTGCCGCCTGAACAATTAACCCGTGCAACCACACTACCTGAGATGGGTAGGGCTTAGCCGGAAGCTTGTCTACTTCAGTACGGAGGATCTCATACTCTATAAGGGCGAGGCCCTCGAAGCCGGGTTGTCGTCTGTACGAGACAATACACAAGCGGAGGGACCCGCAGCCGGACGATTACGTTGGGTCCCCTGTCGTGGCGGTGTGGCGTCCCAAGAGAGACCAGGGGTCTGGTGGAGCACACGGTGCCGAGGGGAACAAACCTATCGGGAGTCCTCTATACTAGTGTAGACATAGTGAAAAGCTTAGATCTGGTTATCCGAACCCCCGCATACTATCGTATGGCGGACCGTGGCTGAACACGGCGGAATGACCGTTTGGTGTGGTGAAAGTGCACCACCTCTGCAGAGTGTAAAACTATTCGAATAGCCGTGTCCGCGGTCATGGACGGTTGCAAAGGCCACACTGGGCGACTGGTGAAAGAAGAAAAGTTGGTTTCTGTTTGGGACTAAAAGGAGAATCAAAAAGGTACCTGGGAGGTACGGAATTTGAGAGAAGATGGTTGGTCTTGGGGAGACAATCAGTCTGATCTCGTGGAAAGAAAAAGGGGGTATCCCCATCCTAACGTCTTTGGAAAGTTTTACAAAAGTGGTTTCAAAACGTTGAGATAGCACATGCTATTTCTACAAGAGAGAGTTCTCTCTCTAAATGTTTCTTTTTAACAAAGATATAGAGATGTCGTATTCTCTATGTCTAAAAGCATCGTATGCGAAAACTAAGCCCTATATTCGTATATAGCATCTATCCCAGTTTTCGAAAACGTTGTTCTTGCATTTACCATGAAAACTTAAGCCTTGAGGTGGTTTTGCGAGTACGTAAATGTACTCATATGGCTGTGTCCCTGGATATTGCAACGTCCAGATTACAACAAGGAAAGGTATGAAGAGGAAGAGGAGCACGACGACGACTACGCCGACTATGTTGTCACCGGTCAACTGCCAATGTGGGTATTCGACAGGACGTGATGAGGGCCGACGCTTGCCGAGTACTTCCGCTGCTTCGTAGATAGTCCTGTCCTGCGTGACGATGTTTACAGATTTGGTCATGTGACCATTTATATATGTAAGACTTGTATGTCTGTTTGAATGATGTAACTTTGAATACCGGTTGGGTTATGTGATCGCGATGCACTGATCATTGGGATCGTGATCTGTTTACATAACTTGGGCATCTCGGACTGGTAGTTCGAGGGGTCCTCACAGACTTGGTATCAGAGCCATCGTTGACCTTAGGAGACCTTAGTTAGCATGGTCGTTAGCTTAGGAAGGAAATATTTTGCTAAGACCTATTTCTACAGAAATTTATTTTCTTCAAGGTAAGCCTAGTATGGTTTCCACTCCTCACCTATTCTCAAATATTTATAAGTCTTACCGCTCTATTTTAAGATTTCCCAAAGATTTTTTTATATTTTTTTTATTATCTCTTCCTCGTTCAAACGTACATACTTGATGATGAACCCAAGTGAGACCTAATTAGGTAGTACCCCGAAAGAAAAGAAGTTACCTCCCCAAGACTCCAACATCAAGGTGATTTATATGTGAAGAACGAAGATCTGCTACCACCTTCGAGATTAAAGTGATCTAACCCCCAAAGTTTCCCACTTGGACAAGATGAAGAAATTTCTCGAGATGCAAAGACCCTACCAAGTCTCAAGCTCAATGACATCAATCTGCCAAAAAAATTAAAGACATGAAGACCTCAACAAACATGGTTGACCCAGATCCATAGGATGTATAGGATGTGCCAATTGCCTTTCTTGAGTTAACCCCATCTACCCGAGTATTGGACGTCCGCTGATACTAAATGTACCTTGTGTGGTTTTGCTTGTGTGATTTCTGTTTGTGTGTGGTTTTACATGTGTGTTTCACACTCACACCTTGTTGACAACACGAGTAACCACACTTTGTCTTGACGAAAAACCTTTTTTGCTCTTTTTGCAAAAATCTTTTGGCCCTTTGACCCTAGTTGCACTTTTGCACCCTAACAAAAACCTCACCTAGGAAGCTTTTCAGAAAAACTTTTCCTCCTCATCCACTTCATCTTCTACTGGAGAGTACAAGATACCGAAGACACCCAGCTCCAACCCGAGAACTCAAGATTCTGCAATCTAATATGCAAGTCAGCTACCGGCCTTCGTGCACCATTTCGTGCAAGTGTGTCAAGAGCCCTCAAGGAAGTAGGAGATCCAAGACTCAGCCAAGGATGATGTGAGCCATGCCTGGCGAAACTAACTAAAGGATTACCAGTATAACCAAATTAACTTACCTTGGTTAACTCTAGATTAACACCTAACGAGAGATGTGCTAAACTTCCCCACCCAAGCCCTGCTACGGAGAAAAAGTGCTAGAGAGAAGGACTAAAGGAGCTTGTGAAGCCCTCAAGCCAAGAAAGCTACCAATGGCAGACTCTCTGTTGGGGGATAATAACCCGGTATACCTATGACAAGGAAAGATTGATGACTCAGCCAGAAGATCACCCGGCCAGAAGATCACCCGGCTAAGAGGATCACCCGGTCAAGAAGATCACTCGGTCAGGAGATAACCCAACTAGAGGATCACTCGGTAACAAGAAGATCGCCCGGTCAACAATAAGATCACCCGGCAACAAGACGATCACCCGGCTAGAGGATCACCCGGTCAGGAGATAACCCAGCTTCAGGATAACCCAGTTTCGGAAGGTGCCATAGAAGGAAGATTCTAGATGACCCGGCATCCTTGTACAAGTTGGACTCAAGACTTGGAGATCACGAAGGACTAAGATTCGGACTCCGTATAACCCAGTTTTTACCTTGTACGACCAGGAGACCCGGCCATCTATATAAGCAGGCTCCTAGGTCACATATCAGTAGGCCGAATAAGATAGATTAAAAGTAGAGAGAGCTCCCACGCCGGAGTCATTATAACCCGGCAATCATCGCCATTGGCGCACCATGTAACATATTATCATATAGTGATTTAAAGCAGGATGTAGGGATCCTCCACCGAGAGGACCTGAACCTGGGTAAAAAACATCTTCTCCCTCGTAGAGCTAGACAAATCTCCTGAACACCAGAGTCGCCTTGCCCCAATCTCAAGTTACCTCGTGTAACATCTGCCGTGATTAACCCCACGACACTCTCCATCCGCAAACGTGACGACAAAATATACCCAATAGCATACCAAGAAGAACCAAAGGGGGGAAGCGCCTACAAACCGACATTTCTAACAATTGTCTTGTATTAGCTAAGAGTGATTCAAGTATACGGACTTGATTCCCCCGTGAGGCCAGAGTTTAGCTAAGGGTGTTTCTAATTACGATACTCACAAGAAATACAAAATGAAGACAAAGGCAAAAGATCCACACCAATCCCCCAAAGAAGCCTGGTTCGGACCCTTCATCAGCATGCCAACATCAATCACCCTGCAAGCTTTGACGCAACATGAAGCTTTTCGCATTCTCCAACTAACCAGAAGCTGGAGAGAGTCTAGTCTCTAACTTGACGCAACCTGCGTGGCCTGCAAGTATTGCGTCCCTAATTATGACCGTCCGAGAGTCAACTATCCCTTGGCGTGTTAACTACTCCAACTCCACGCACCGAGGAAGGACAACCGTGTTAGAGGTCGTCAGGCTACTCAAGAAGAACAATACCTCCAAGTCAACACCAATGACAATCTTCCACATGACCCTTCAAGGTCCCTTTTTTAAGAGGGAAGACATGCACTAGGTATACCCGAACGTGTTAATGGTTAGTTCCTTGCGACGCCCTAGTAGTATCTGGAAGCAATCAACCAGAACCCTTCATCAGCATCGATCCCCAAGATAACACCATCAGCAAAAACCCGGGATCATTACAGAAGATTATCAACAAAGAAGCCCTATCAACATCATCAAGTCATCAAGATTCCAGAAGACCACCCCGTCAAAATATCAGCAACCAAAGGAGGTGAAGAAGCCTGAGACTCATGTCAGACTTTACACTCTACAAATACTAGCTTATGAATCTCGGGACGAGATTCTTTTAAGGGGGGAAGATCTGTAACGCCCCACTTTTGGGAAGCTAGAAAAACACAGTTGTTAGAGAGCCAAAAATCAGGGCCAACAAAAACTTTTTGAAATGCTTCACGAATGCTTGTGTTTCACTTCCTATTCCTTTGTTTGACCTTGGGTGATTTGAAGTTTGTTTTAACAACAATAGAAATATCAACCTAAGAACCCAACCTAGATAAATTATCTTTAATCTTTGTGATCATGTCATGACAAGAAAAATATTCCATATATCTTCTCCTATCTTATTTGTGGCCAAACTCTTTTTCAAAGATGCTTTGATTTTATCAACTACCCAAAGGCCTAAGGATTGAGAAAGTAAAGTATTTAGAAAATTACCTGTTTATAAAACTGTGGAGATCTATATAATATCTCCTGCCTATTTTCAACTTTTTTTTTCAATTGTCAATAGAGCATTTCTCAATATTTTTAAGTTCAAGGACTTCATATAGTTCTTTAGATAATATAGAGACACTAGATCCTAGATCAAGTATAGCATGGTGTGTCTCTTTTCCAATGGTTACTAGTACCTTAGGGATCCAGATATCCCCAAGCTTAGGTGGTATCATAGCCTCATGGTTGTACCTAGCAATCTTTTCTTTTAAGACATGATTAGCAATATAGGAACCAAAACCAGCCTGGTTAATATTAACAGAAGGATCACTTGCAAATTTTTGTAAGATAGAAATTAATTCATGCAAGCTACACTTCTCTAAATCAACAAATGGTTCCTTAACTTCACTAAGCATTTTAACTTCCTCAACTTTTTTCTCTTTTTGAGATGTAATGATGTTCTTTAATGAGAAAACTTCCTTAGTGAGTTGATCTACTCTTTCAAACAAAATATCATGTTTTTCGAATTTGGATATGAAATCCTTATTGAGCTCCTTTTGAGTAGATATAAATGATCTAATGGTGTTTTCCAAATCACTAGAAACATTACTACTAGTGGTATATTTGTTTGGAACATATGGGGGCTTATTATAAGAGTTATAATTGTTGTTACCATACCCATTATTACCATAGTTCCTAATGAAGTTGACATCAACATTTTCAGGATTATTACCAACTAGTTCTTGCAAAGGCATATTTTCAAAATTTTGTTTATTAATAAAAGCAAGAATGGTGTTCATTTTAGATGACAAATCATTTGTTTCTTCTATAGAGTTCACTTTCTTAGATGAACTAGGTGCTCTATCAGTATGCCATTGACTATAATTTTGCAAGATACTTTCCAAAATATTCTTAGCTTCTAATATAGTTTTTCCCATGAAAGCACCTCCAGCAGTTGAATCAAGTATATATCTAGACATGTAATTTAGACCATTGTAAAATGGTCCATTCATTAACCCCATGTGATGGACAAGTTCTAAGCATGAGTTTAATCCTATCCCAAGCCATGGCAACATGTTCATTTTCATTTTGCCTAAAAGAGAGGATATTGTTTCTTGGGGATATACCTACTAGGGGTATCACCAGCGTGGATCAATCCGGCTAGTCCAGGGTGGCCCGCAGTGGTGGTGAAGGTTTTGCCTACCGGGCGGCCCAGATAGCTGACGACCAAGGAAGGCGGATGCCGGCAAGGAGGAGGCCCAAGACTGAATCCCATGAAGCCACCAAGACCTAGATGGAAGGCGGCATACTTGCCGGCTAGGTTTAGGACTCTGTATACTTGCTGGATACGTAATCACCTTGTAACCCTAGGTCCAGCCGCCTATATAAGCTGGACCACGGGACGCCTTTAGGGCACGATACTCTCATACGATTCAACACAACCAACTCATTGTAACCTGTTCACGGCGATATTGCCTTATAGTGAGTTATAGCAGCACGTAGGGCACCGCCACCGCCGTGGTGCCTGAAGCTGGGTAAACCGCCGTGTACAATCCCGACCTTGACGACGTCCACCTTCTTGCCCTACGTTCGCCCTCGGCTAGCAGGACCCCGTCTCCTATCTAAGATGCCGATACGATGACAGTTGGCGCCCACCGTGGGGCCTAAGGCGTCAGCCGTCACATTCCAGGCGGGAACTCTTGGCGGCATCGGCGAAACAATCGCCGTTGGCCGCGCTGTTCGCTACGGCGACAACCACTACATCAGCTGCAACGAGTCCTACATCCCCGCAGACGATTACATTGTCGGATGCGGAGTTGTGCCGTTTGGCGGCGTCGATGTGTTCATCGGCTACACTTCTGAGGCGTATGGGTTACCGCGAATTTATTCGCCATCCCACCCTCCCTACAATCAAGACGGATCTGAGTTTGCCTCCCCTGAGGAGTCCGTAGATTCAGATCTACACTTTGTCGGCATGACGGGACTGGGATCAGACTCCCAGCCCAACAGTCAAGATCCTGAATCTATTCTTCCTGCGCTTCAGGATGATGCGATGTCGGATACCGGAATCAGATCTACTGTTCACTTCAACGTAGATTCTGATTCCGAAGAAGATTCTGCCAGCATGTTCGAGCAGCGGGTCAAGCAGTGTTTTGTTACACCTGATCCTCCGCCTTCTGAGGCGGCTATGGGCTCCTCCGTCAACATGCAGCAGGTTTTTGTGGCGGATGTCACCGGGGCAGCTTCAGCGCAGGCGGCGGCAACTGACGCTGCCAACCTGGGGACCCCGGTAACCGATCCACAGTTCCCAGAGCCTCCTGGGGCTCCGAAGAAGAAAATTCTGGAGAAGGGCGAGCCCAGCAAGATAGGGAACATGGCGGCTCTGGCGGAAGTTCTTCACACACCGGTAAACGACAAAACCAATCCGGCTGATTTGGAGAAACTTCGGAACACCTTGGTGGAGCAAACTGAGTACCTCAAAAGCAAGCAAGCAGAGGTCCAGAGCCTCCTCGACGAAGCCAAGGAGGAAAATGCCAAGATAACCGCCAAGTGCGACCCCAAGCGCAATCTTTTCACCACCACCCCATTGCCCAAGCCGGCAGGACAAGTGGCGGAGAAGAAAGGTAGGAAAGGCAGGGATCATGACACCTTCAAATCCCCTGCCCAAAAGCTTGGTTTCGAGTGGGCTACAGCGCCGTAGCGTAAGGACAAGAACGGGGACGTCATCCTCGCAACCCCTGTCCTCAACACTGCAGCCGCCTTGGACATCCTCAACAATGATGACTATGACAAGGACGAGAAGATCTACTACGCATCGATCCTTGCTCACAAAGCTCTAGAGCAGCAGGCCCGTGCTGATTCTCGCGCCGACATGGCGGACGCAAGGGGAGGAAAGTTGGAATCAAAATCCAACGCTTGCAAAGCTGCGGCCGGTGGCAACCCAGAAGATCCGTCCGGCTCCAGTAGCCACGGAAAAGGGAAGGACAAGGAGAAAGACCCACGCAAATCACCACCTCCCAAGAGGCAGCGTGACGAGGCGTCCAGGACCGGCAACAGGCGCAAGGCCTCACCTCCACCGCCTAGGCGGGATGAAGGCGGAAGCAGGGGCAGCAAGCAGCCGCCAAGGAGTGGCGGCAACCGCGACGACGCCCCGCCGCCAAGAAGAAGCAGGGACCGCACACAGTCCCCACCACCAGTGCCCAGGCACGAAGGCGGAAGCCGGGGACACAACGAGCCCAGGCACAGCCGGGCAGTGCAGGACGAGCCTCATGCCAATAGATCTGGCAAACAGCTCAGTCCGCAAGACGCGAGACATCGTCTCAATGACATCAAGGCTGGAAAGCAAGATGCCTATCTAGGACCTGAGTGCTTTGGCCCAGCCATCCGCAACGTTCAAGTACCCGAGACATGACATCAGTGTCAAAAACTCATCAAAGGTACAATGGAGCGGACAAGCCAAACTCATGGTTGTCGGACTACGCGTTGGCAGTTGAGATTGCCGGAGGCAATGGCCTTATCGCCGCACGCTTCCTTCCCCTCATGCTGGAGGGGACAGCCCGAAGCTGGATCGAAAACTTGCCGGAGAAAAGCATTCATAGTTGGCATGACATGGAAAAATGTTCACACAGCACTTCCAAGGCACGTACAAGCGACCCAATACATACACAGATTTGGTTCGTTGCGTGCAAAAGCCAGATGAAACAGCTACAAGCTTCTTGGCAAGGTGGATTCAAACAAAGGCAAGCTGCGAGAACGTAGACGACAATCAAGCAATCCATGCCTTCACCACAGGCCTCCTGAAGGGCTCAAGTCTCAGACATAAGCTCGTACGCATGCAAGTCAAGGATCTCGGAGTCATGCTCGAAGTAGCAGCCATGTACGCACAGGCGGATGATGATGCACGCGATGGAGATGGCGCACATGATATGGCGCCAAACAGGCGAGCAAGTCACAAACGCAAGGCTCCCCAGGATGACAAAGCCGGACCATCAAACGAGGTCGCCGCCGCCTTCGAAGGCAAAGGCGGCAACCGCAAGTGGAAAGGAAAGGGTAAAGATGGCGGCTCCAGCAAGCAGCGCCTGACATACGATCAGGCGAAAGCCTTGCCCTGCCCAATCCACGCGTCCTTAGGCAAAGTTAACCACACATTAGGGGAATGCCGGTTCATGGAGGACTTCAAGAAGGACCCCGAGGTTGGCTGGAAATCAAAAAAGAGCAAAAAGGCTGAGAAGACAAAGAAGGAAGACGATGATGGGGCAGTGTCCATGTCCGAGGATGAGGAACCCAAGCTGATGCGCAAAGAAAAGAAATATCCCAAGGTACATGGCCAATTGGTGTGCTTCCTGGGCACTCCTTCGGCAAAAGAAGAAAAGGCGGAGATGCGCGAGCTAAACGCCACAGTACCAGACGTTCCCCAGTATCTAGACTGGTCAGAGGAGCCAATAACTTGGGATAGAGACGATCATCCAGATCACGTTCCTCACCCCGGCAAATACGCCCTTGTCGTCGACCCAATTGTCGATAACTTCAGGCTCACCAAGGTGTTGATGGATGGCGGCAACAGCCTCAACATCATCTACGCGGACACTCTGAAGCGCATGAACTTGTCAGAAAGACAGCTTGACTATAGCAAGGTCAAGTTCCATGGCATTGTTCCGGGAAAGCAAGCCAAGTCAATGGGAAGCATCAGATTGGAGGTTACTTTTGGGCCTGAGACAAACTACCGCTCGGAGTATCTCAGGTTCGAAGTAGTCCATGTGCGCGTACCAGTTACGGGTGCCGTCACGCATGGTTTTCAGCTTTTGCCGGGGGTCTTGCAACCCTTTGCCAGATTGAGAGCCAGGATGGGAGGATGATCCGCCATGTTCGGACGCCATCTGGTCATCCATCTCCTGCTTCATGGCAATAAATCGAGCGGCATCACTAGCCGAAGCTTCAGCCGTCTTGGAAGTGGTAGGTCCGGCAACTGATTTCTTGCCCGCCATCTTCTCCGTAGCCGCCTCTGCGGTACCAGCAGCTGTGTACGTTCCCTGGCATACAACCACGGGAACGCCAACTGTGGGCGTTGTCGGCGCAGCAGCTAGAGAGCGTGGTGGCTTGCCCCTGCCGGCAGCAATCTTCAAGTTGGAGCGGAGCTTGGGCATGGCAGGCTTGCCCCTGTAAGCAGAAACATGCAAGTTTGTCAGCACAAACATATCAAAATAGCTAAGTCAGGGAAAGCCAAAGTTTGCCTACCGCTTGAAGGGGACATTCCCCACGGTCTCATCCTCGGCATCAACAGAGGTGGCCGCCTTCTTCCTCTTCTCCAAATCCTTGGTGGAGGGGCTCAGCTTGCGTTTCTTTGATTTGCTGGCACCGGTGTCGTACCAGTTTGGAGCCAACTCTTCCTCCCCCAAGGTTTGCAACTGAAAAGGAAACAAGACAATATTAATCCAGTACCTAGTGGGCAAGGATGTTAGTGAAATAACAAAGTATCTTTGACTTACCGCTGGGGCTGGGTTGTCATGGGTGAACATGGCGACGCCTTCCGCCGCCTTCACCGATAGAGGCTTGATAAGCTCTCTGAGCCGGTATTCTAAGGCATCCTGGTCAAGGGTGCTGTTGCCGGCGTCATCCGCCTTGTACTCGCACATCTTCAGTGGGCGATGGCGGAGTGGCATTATCTTCCTCGACACCCAGCAGATGACGGTGTCAACTCCGTCAAGTCGTGGAGCCAACATCGTCTTCGTCAAGAACTCGATCCGCCTGACGGCAATTCGAAGTTCCGCCGACAAGCTGCTGAGCGGCACCTTTGCCGTCCAGCAGGCCTTGTGGGTTGGCGGACCGTTGACGAAGGGCGGCATCCCTTGTGTGCTGCCAGGTGTCGGGATGTCCTTGCAGTAGAAGAAAGTGCCGGTCCAGTGCTTCACCGACTCGATGTATGGTATCTTTGGGTACCAGTCGGGTTGGCGGCAATTGAACGTGACACTACCGCAGGTTGCTAGGTGGCCGCCTGGTATGGTTTGCCGGCTGCATAGGAAGCAGTACTTGAACAGCTCTATGGACGCAGCTATGCCTAAGTACCCTTCGCACAAAGCCTGGAAGCCGGCTAGCACTAGAATACTATTGGGCGCTATGTTGTGTGGCTGCAGCCCATAAAAACTAAGCACCGCCAAGAAGAAGGCGGAAAGCGGCAGAGACATACCGCGAAGGCTGTGCGACGCCAACATGACGCGCTCGCCGTCTTGGGGTCAGGCACCGCCTCGTCGCCTAGAACTCTCCAGGAGCATTCAGTCTTTGGCGGAATGTATCCACCTTCCTCCAGCTCCTTCAGATATGCTGACGTCATAACTGACGGCAGCCAGTACCTGGAGCCAAGATCTCCAGCCTCTTCCTCTTCCTCGGCGTCGTCATCATCGTCGGCGGCAGATTCCGCCGCAGCCTCGGAGCTGGTCGCCGCGAGGGATGGGAGGGGAAAGGTCGGAGCAGCGGTTGCGGGCGCCGCCGGAGTTGGGGAAGAAGTGGAAACCTTGCCCGCAGCCACGGTGGCAATGGGAGAGGTCATCGGCACGCCCACGGGGACCGCCGCCGCCGCTGGGACAGATCCAGATCCGGCGGGGGTCGCAGAGGCCGCAGCCAGCGCCGCCGTCGCCGTCGCATCTTGCTGAGTGCTCGCCATTGGGGGAGATTGCGCTGCTCATGCTCGCTGGAGTTGAGTGCGGGGAGGAGAGGAGCTCAGGAAGGTGAGGAGGCCACGGTGAGTGAGGATGAGGAAGAAGAGCATCATCGGCGTGCCCTTTGGGTATTTATCCCCACGCGCCAAGATCCGTGCCCGAGATTGGGGGGACGCGAGATTTCCGCCACGTGCCCACGATTTGCACGTCGTGGCAACGGTGTTTGCGGCCCTCGTTCCGATTTCTGTGCGTAGTGGGGAAACAATCATGACGCATGCCCAAGTCCAAACTGTCGTGGACTGCATGGCGTCATCCGTCAACATTTGACAGGACCAGTCAATTGACAAGACTGTTGCCGGGAAGATTCCTGACAACGGTCAGGCCGTCTTTCCCATGATGGCGGCAAATTGTCCGACTACTTTAGGCGGACCGCCGCTTACTTTCAACTTTGGAATGCTTCAAGCTCTTCAGACGCTTACAAGACAAGGCGGACGTTGCCGACAAAAGAAGACGGCGCCTGAAGAACTCGAACCCTCCCAGGGGCTAATGTTGGGGATATACCTACTAGGGGTATCACCAGCATGGATCAATCCGGCTAGTCCAGGGTGGCCCGCAGTGGTGGTGAAGGCTTTGCCTACCGGGCGGCCCAGATAGCTGACGACCAAGGAAGGCGGATGCCGGCAAGGAGGAGGCCCAAGACTGAAGCCCATGAAGCCACCAAGACTTAGATGGAAGGCGGCATACTTGCCGGCTAGGTTTAGGACTCCGTATACTTGCTGGATACGTAATCACCTTATAACCCTAGGTCCAGCCGCCTATATAAGCTAGACCACGGGACGCCTTTAGGGCACGATACTCTCATACGATTCAACACAACCAACTCATTGTAACCTGTTCACGGCGATATTGCCTTATAGTGAGTTATAGCAGCACGTAGGGCACCGCCACCGCCGTGGTGCCTGAAGCTGGGTAAACCGCCGTGTACAATCCCGACCTTGACGACGTCCACCTTCTTGCCCTACGTTCACCCTCGGCTAGCAGGACCCCGTCTCCTATCCAAGATGCCGATACGACGACATTGTTTTTATTTTGCAGTATTTTGACAGGGGGATAGTATTTCTTAATGAAAGCTTCTTTTAAATCATCCCAAGAATTAATACTACCAGTAGGTAATGAATGTAGCCACTCTTTAGCTTTTCCTCTAAGTGAGAAAGGAAATAACTTCAGTTTTAAGGCATTACTTTCAACATTTTTAAACTTTTGCATGTCACAGATTTCAATAAAATCATGAAGATGCATAGAGGCATCCTCAACGGCACTACCACCAAATTGTTCCCTAGTTATCAAGTTTAACAAACTAGGACTAACTTCATAGCTCTCAGCAGTAATCTCAGGTGTGGTGATAGGCTTAGCAATAAATTGATCATTAGGAGTGTTTGTGTAGTCACACAATTTAGTTCTATCTCCCATTTTAACAAGTTTTTATGTGTTTTTAATTTTTTATGCAAAACTGAAAATAAAATGACACTAATGCAACTTGAAATAACAAATGCAACACAAAAATGCAAAACTGAATATAAATATGCAAACCGAAATATAAAGATGATATGCAAGACAAGAACAAAACAAAATAAAATGATTGTAGGTAAAGATGGATAAGATGATGCTCACGTAGGTGCAACCTCCCCAAGCTTAGTTTGTTACACAAGTTGGTGATGAAGTTGACTTGATGTGAGTGATCCTTGGATAAACCTTTCAGCTATGGTTCCCCGACAACGGCGCCAGAAAACGTCTTGATGGCCCTTCACGTAGTTACCCCCACAACGGCGCCAGAAAACAGTTGCTAGCCCCTTCACGTGGTACCTGCGTGAAAAGTAAATGGGTTAGGTTGAGACTCCAAGTGCAGAGTGTATGTAGTAGTGGAAGACAGTTTTCCCCACGAGGGGTGACTCGAGGGTTTAATATCGAACTCTCGGGAAACCAGTATTTCAGGTGTTATCTCCTTATCCTTCTCTTGAGAACCTGCAACAAAATAGATTGTTTTGTGCCCTCAACCTCACCAAGTGGTTGTCAAGCACAAGGTGTGAGAATGATAATAAAATAATATGCAATGCAAACAATAAGTAAATATGCAATGATGGTAAATAAATATGCAAGGATGGTGGTAGCAATGATAAATGATATTTTTGGGGTTTTTTATGATGAATGCAAGATGTAAAAGTGTTTTTGTATTTTCGGATTTAATAATGGCAGCAAACAAAAGTGGTGATAAAAGTGTTGGAAAGGTGTTTCTTATGATTAAAAATGGACCGGGGTTCATGGTTTCACAAATGCACTCTCTCTTGATAACGTGGTAGACAATGGAACACTAAAATTAACATGAAAGATGGCAAGACATGGTTTGACAAGTTATTAATAATATGGGCATCATGTCCTAACATAGAGATCTCAAGTATAAGTTGTTCTCTCTCTTATGCTCCACCAAGATGCGAACTAAATCATAACACCTTAGTAATTAAGATAAATCAAAGCATAGCAATAAGTTCAATGACATGAAGTTAAAATAAGAACATGCTAGATCTAGTCATGGAGGTAGTGGCCAAGGTCACATCCATTCTCCGGTAGCATGGTATTTTTGTTTATCCCTAGTGAGGCAACAAAGTAAGGTAGAAAACCCAAGTGGATCGCAGAACTTTCTCTCACGTTCACTGCACTAGCCACCCCCCGTTACTCCAACTAATGCACACGTTCCCCCTCACATGCTCTCATAAACATGCTTGATCATGACAAGTAAATAAGAACGGGGTACATAATATGCATCTACTTTCATAACTGAAACAAAACCATTGCAATCTCAAACATGTATTAACTCATAATAAAGATCCACCACAAAGGAATTACATAGATGACCGTAATCATGTTCAGCAGCTCATACGGTACTAATTAGTGAAGCTCATAGAGAGGAGAGATACATAAGTTACTTCGACAAACCCATAGTCCAGGGGTGGACTACTCCCTCTTCATCATGGTGTCGGTGGAGATGTTGTTGGAGGGGAAGGAGACCACACCGGCAGCGCCCCGCCGGAGTTTTCCCCCTCCAATCTTCAGCTCCAGATCTCTGTTTCGTGGTTTCTGTGTTTCGGCGGCGCTCTCTTTCGCGAAAGCCCTGGGGGGTCTATATATAGTCGTTTTAGGTCAAGACGAAGCTTCGGGAAGAAAGATCGACGGCAGCGGAGGCCCGAGGGCCAGGATGGGGGACCCCACGCGGTCAGGGAATCTGGCCGCGTGGGCCCACCCCTTTTGGCCTTCTGGTCTCCGTTTCTTCGATTCCTTTGCGCCTACGTTTCGTTCCTTCCAAAAAAAAATGATCCCCGTAAAGTTTCAGGTCATTTGGACGTCGTTTGGGTCCCTAAAATATCAAAATATAGAAAAAGGGGTTTTCTGACAGCGCAGGGTTAATTCCAAAAAAATGGGGAAGTTGTTAATTATCCCCAAAACTCAATATAAATCATGAATATAACCCTTATATGATGCAAATAACATGGAATAACATGTAATAAAATGTAAAGTTCATGTATGCATTTTACATGCATCAGGTATTCATTGGTGTCAAGCTCTCATTACCCCTATCATAGCATCTTGAATGGTTAAAGTTTAAAGTGAAAGCAAATATGAGTAGTATGCTTGACAAAGTATGGGTTGAATGTCTCATGCCCCGTGAATACGAGTACCTACACCACGGTCATTGTAAGTAATATAATAGCGTCATCAAGAGCGTCAACTGGGGTACCTGTAAGGACCCCTCAGATTTACCAGTCCGAGGTGCCCACATTATGTAAACAGATCACGATCCCAATGATCAGTGCATCGCGATCACATAAATAACATGGTATACAGAGTTACATCATCCAACTCGATTAGTACAAGACTTACATAAATGGTGGTCACACGACCAAGCCTGCAACCATCGTCACGCAGGACGGAATTAACTATGATATAGCGGAAGCTTTCGGCTCGCGTCGGCCCTCGTCACAACCGGACGCATTCCCACAGAGCAGTTGACCGGTGACACTCAGTTGGCGTCGTCGTCGGCGTACTTCTCCTCCTCGTCGTACATCTCCTCGTTGTAATCTGGACATTGGAATATCCAGGGACACAGCCATGAGTACAATTACGTACTCGCAAGACCACCACCAGGCTTAAGTTTTCATGGTAATGCAATAAAAACATTTTCGAAAACTGGGATAGTTGCTATATATGACTATAGGGTTCAATTTTCGCAAAACGATGCTTTTAGACATAGAGAGTACAACATCTCTATATCTTTGTTGAAAAGGCATTTGGAGATATAATTCTCCTTCTTTCAGAAATGGCAGAAACCATTTCCACGTTCGAAAACACTTTTGTAAAACTTTCTTCAAAACACTAGGATAGGGATGCCCCTTTTTCCTTTCCGGGTTCCGACTGGTTGACTCCCCGAGACCAACCATCTTCTCCCAAATCCGTACCACCCAGGTACCTCCTTGATGTCTCCTTTCTCCTTTGCCGAAAACAGTTTCTTTTTAAAACATAAAATGCGCATACGCCTAGATCGGTGGCCTTTCCAACCGTCCATGACCGAGGACTCGGCTATTCGAATAGATTTACACTTTGCAGAGGTGGTGCACTTTCACCACACCAAACAGTCATTCCGCCGTGATCAGCCACGGTCCTCATACAACAGTATGCGGTGTTTCGGATAACATGATCAAAGCGTTCCACTAATCCACTCTAGTACAGAGGACTCCCGCTAGGTTTGTTCCCCTCGGCACCGTGTGCTCCACTAGACCACTGGTCTCTCTTAGGACGCCACACCGCCATGGCAGGGGACCCAACGTAATCGTCCGGCGTGGGTCCATCCACATGTGTATTGCCTCGTATAGACGACAACCCGGCTTCGAGGGACTCTAACCCTTATAGAAGTATGAGACTTTCCGTACTAAAGTAGACAAGCTTCCGGCTAAGCCCTACCCATATCAGGTAGTGTGGTTGCACGGCTTAATTGTTCGGGCGGCCGCTAGGGCTGTACTTTGTTTTTCAAAACCATCTCCACCTCCGACTGCTCCCAGCAGCTCGGGTTTTTGTAATCATCTCCGATTGCTCCCAGCAACTCGGGTTTTATAAAACACTTTCTCGCCGATTGCTCCCAGCAACTCGGGTTTTTCCTTTGAAAACTTGTTAACAAAAACCAGGATCCCAATCCTATAATTTTGAGATAAGAATATAAGGATATACTACTAGAAAATATAATTTTCTTGATAGCACCTTCAGTAGAGGACTTCTCAAGTAAAGATCTATTTTTATAAACCTATTATATACTAGTAGATATCTTTGGCCAAACAATATTTGATAAAATAGTTTTGGGTGACAAAGTGCCACAGAAGAAATACAACATGCATTATTTTATTTTGAAAACAAAACATGCTTTAATGAAATAATAGGATTTAAGTAGGGTATGGTGAGGTGGCTTGCCTTGCTCAGCAAAATGTCCCGGGTCTTGTTCTCCCTCGTAGGCGGGTTCAGCTTCCACTTACTGCTCCTCCTCTTGCGGTTCTATCGTACCGGAAATTAAACGCGACTACCGTTAATTCTAAGTAGCGGGTTGACAACAATCTAAAGTACTTAAACAAAACAGCAAGCATTGCACCAGGCACTAAACTAACACTCAAAAGCAGACAACTTACTTAATTAAAACAGCAACAAACAGCAAGTCCATATAACTAAGACAAACAACAAACATACCTAAGACAGTATACACAACAACCCTAATAGTTAAAAAGATGGTTTTAACTAAATCCTAAAACAAAACTCCACTTAGGGTGATTGGATCATTTAACAAGGGCTGCTACATTAGTTCAGGAGATACTTCAGACAAAAGTATCTTATTATGCACGCATTAACACTAGCACTTAACACTCTCACATGTAATCATGTTACTAACTCAAGAAACACCTACTATCCAGTAACTAAGCAACCAACAATGGTAACACCACTGATCACACAAGTTTATGACTGAGAGCTAAAAAGGTGCACTAGGCTTATTTAATAGGACACTACAAGTAAGACCACTTCAACAATTAAACCAAACAATCACACTCTGAATTATAGCACACAAATTCACCACACAACTTCATCTCAAATAAACACACACTCATTGACAAAAAGATCCTAAACAAGTGTAACCTTTTGGGTAAGGTGAATTAAATTTAGCACCAGAGTAGATTGCTCTAAAATGTATTTAAGATGTTGAATATTGTTATAAATGGTTAAAATAAGGCTCTGGACTTAATTTTTGTTAAACAAGCAAAGGCACACAATTTGCTTAAAAACAGGAATTTAAATTAATAGTTTTACTAGTTGTAAAAGTCCTGTTTTGGAAAATAAATCACTACTCAAAGAATATAGCTCCTAAAAATAAATCATTCTACCACAGTACACCTAATAACCATAGGAAGCTATGAAAATTGGATTTGCATCAAAAGCTATTTTTCACAATGAATTAAAAATCCTCAAATAGCTACTGGTGTCAAATTTAAACTTAATAGAACTCTAGTTTAACAAATCTCCTGCATGCAAGATTAATTTCTAAGGCAAGGTATTGATTTTATCTTTCTGTAGAAATTGGATTCACTCAATTTGGATAATCCTAGCCCAAGATATCACAAAAAGAGTGGAAAATACACTTTCTACTAGATTTAATATACAGCACAAAATACAAATTATTTTTGGACCAAACTAGCTCTGCATGTTTAGGAAAACACATAGGCATCTAACAAAAACACCCCTGAATAATTGGCACACATAGATCTACAACAAACTAATTAAACTAAACATACACATAAAACAGAAACAGAAAACAGAAAAGATCTAGAGAAAAAAAAGCTACGGGCTGCGCTGGGCCAGATCTGGCCGTGGCCAGCGCAGATCTGGGCCGTGGCGAGGCCAAAGTCGGCCCAACTCGGTCCCTGGCGCGCGCGGACGGCGAAAACGGTCAGCGCCCAGCGGCTTTCAAATGTGGCCGTCGATCTGGAGATCGACGGCTCTCCTTCGTCGTCTCCAGCGCGAAGCGGCCATGGTCGAGAGAGAGAGGGAGAAGGCGAGCTCGCCGGGGAGCTCACCTAGGGACGGCGAAGGTTCGAGGGAGGGGTCGGAGGCGAAGGAGAAGACGACGGCGTGCTCGGCGGTGTCCTCAGGTGACGGAGAGCTCGACGGCGTCCATGCCGATGACGGCGGGGACTTCCTCGGGTCGGAGATGGGGCGGCGCGTTCGGACACCTAGAAGAGAAAAGGAGAGCAGGGTGAGATAGCTCTCGACGAGACGCGCTCGGGAGGCCAAGAATGGCAGAGAAAGAAGGAGGGGAACGTCGGCTAGAGCAGCTCGACGCCGACGGCTACCGAAGAAGAACTCGGTATCTCTCGGGCAGCAGAGAGGGAGATCTCGAGCGCGGCTCGGTGGGTGAGCAGAGGGACGGTGTGTGCGTGCTTGGAGGGGGAAATGTGAGAGAGGAGAGGGCACGGGCATGGGTTTACGGCCAGGGGCCGTTTTAGGGTTCCTTCGGACAAGGGGATGGGGGAGTGGGCCGTGGCGATGCCATTGGCTCTCCTGGGCGGTGGTGTGGGGGGACAGAGAGGAGGTTGTCGGGGTGGACGTGGCTTGCCCAGTAGAGAGGGAGGGACTGCTCTCCCGTTGGTCGGGTTAGAGAAAGAAGAGAGGAGAGTGGTGGAGAGGGGTGTTGAGGGGTGACATGCGGGTCCTAGCTGACTAGGATGCCCACCTGGTCAGAGGGGAGAGAGTGGTGGTCAAAGGTGTGAGGTGAGGGGCTGGGTTTAGTTGGGTTTAGGGTTTAGGCCAAATCCACTTTTGTTTTTTTTCTTTTATTCCTTTTCTGTTTTATTTTCCCCCTAATCAACCAAGCCTAAGTTTAACCATCACACCATGCTAAGCAAAAATGTGAGATGGTGGACCTAATGATGAAGAAGCAAGAAGTTTTCAAGTCTAAAAGACAAAGAAAGCATTTGGAAATTTTTGCAAGCAATGAAAAATTGACCTAATGGTCATTGACTTTTATAGAACTAAACACCTAGATGGTTTTATGCCAAAACAAGTTTTCAAAAGTTTTACCAAGGCATAACCCGAAAATACAAAGACCAAGGAACAAGTGGGTTAAGATGCATGTCAAAAATAACTTAAGGATTGCTTAATCTAGGGCTCTAGATTAGCTATGTTTTAATAAACATGAAGATCATTAAATTTGATCTAAAACATGCTAAATTTGTATTTGTGCTACCACCAAATCATACCACCAAGCTAGAAGTTCAAGCAAAGCAATAAGCTCACACAACCACACCATAAGCATATGTTGACACATTCATTTGCAAGCTCTCTGTCCAGGCACATAAATCATCTATAAGCAAAAAGTTTCAAGCACACAAGCAATTGAACAAATAACCTACTTTATGATAAAACAAATTCATTTATGAGGTGGTTACCAAAATGATTATGACAAGATTTTGAAGAAAGAGGGTTAAACCACTTCTTAGTAATATCTTTCAAAGAATAATTAAAACAAGGGTTTTGAAATGTTTGTTGAAAATAAGATAGGAGAAGATAGTTGGATAATATTTGGGTTGTTATTTTGAGGTCAACAATAAAAACAACAAGGCACAACAAGTCCAACTAGGCAATCAAAAGGAAAACACATCCAAATGCTAGAGGTTTGAAAAAGTTTTTGTTGGTTCCAAATTTTGGGTCTTAATTTATTAAGTTTTTCTTGCTTCCAAAATTTGGGACGTTACAGTACCTCTTGTCCCAGGACATGGAACAAGCCCATGTCAAAATGACAAGACAAACAAACAAAATGAACAATCTCCACACCCATTTTATTTACTATTGGTATAGCTTTTTATTGTGGGGTGCATCACTGAAGGTTCACCATAGTATGTAAGTAAATTTCCACCATGAATGATGCATGGCTTAGATTAGCGGCCCAGGCGTCTCTCTAGCCATTTATACAAACTCATTAAACTTACTAAGTTTCCGCATTTATTTGGCACCATGATAAGCATCCATAAACAAAAGTATATGATATCAACTAAATATAAAGAGCACGTTGAAAGCTTGCCATGTGACAGCACATATGAGCTAACTCTCAACCAAGACTCTTGTCAAGCTCACAACTTCATAATTTTAATCACAATGGGTCATGTTTATTAAGTGAATTAAAAGTAAGGTGTGCATCAAGTTCGTGAGAGCTCTTTAACCAACTTTTCCCATAACAATCAACAACATAAGCATTTTAATTCAGAAGTATAGATAATACAAAATAACATGATAAACATACTCGGAATAGCATAAAGCTAATAGGTAGATATGGTGGACTCACTGGAAAAACTTTGGTTGAAGGTATTGGAAAACAAGTTTTTACTTGTTGGAATTTTTGGGCTAGCAAGAGGGAAAAAGTTGACCGTCTAAATGCATGCATAAGTGTCCATAGATCTAACCAATCCATGTTAAACATAGTAAAGTAACATTCAGCATCAAAACATGAATAAGAGATAGCTCTTGATAAAACACTTGCAAATTAATATTCATTAAAAGCATATGAATCATGCAACTATATGTATCTTTTTGAATCAACTCAAACATCCCTTTCCCAATCTTTTTAATAGCATCCAACTTAATTCAACCCAAATTACCAGTAGCTCTCTCATATATAAATGATAGTGGTTGTCTCAAGACAAACAAAAATCAAACCAAAATAAAAAGCAAATAAAAGACGCTCCAAGTTTATGCGATAAAGTGCATTGATCGAAAAACAGAAGTTAGACGTGTGCAAACCGAGAGTGTGTTGGTCCAGTGGGGTTGTCTTCACATCCCCAAGCTTATGGCCTTCACTATCCTTGGATAGCTCTTGGTGCATCTCCTCTAATCCCTGTGAAAAAACTTCAAAACACCGTTTCTCACATTTCTTTTATGTGGGGTGACATTAGTAGTGATAGACAAATGAATTACTTGCTGCATAAAATACTTAAACAAAAATTTATATGAATGTCCAGAAAGTGTATAATGTTGTATTCCTACTTATAAACTCATTTGGATCAAAAAGATTCAAGTTAAAAGTTCAAAGAATGCATCAAACAAAATGGGACAGAATCTGTCCAGAAAAACAGCAGCAGCAAAACGTATTTTTCTACCCTACTTAAATATGTCCAAAAAATCTGAAAAAATTCATGCTTACAGAGGATGAAAAGTTGCAACTACAGTTCAAATATCAGCTCATTCGGAGTTACATAATATTAATTAAAAATCATACCGTGCACAGATTCGTGCTGGAATAAAATCTCCGAATGCAAATAGGAACTTTTTCAAACCAAAATAGGTAAAACTTGGCACTTTATTAAAATTCCAGAAACAAAACTAAAAACTAAGTCTCTTGTTACAGCAAGAGGACACAAAGAAAATCAAAAATAAAAACAACCGGGTTGCCTCCCGTAAAGCGCTTTCTTTATAGCCATGTAGCTAGGCTTCTTACTTGATATTTATAGTGGATGAAGCTCAGGAGGGAGCTTGAACTTTGATGTGTCCCTCTTCCTTGGGAAGTGTTCCATGCACTTATTGTGTGGGAACTGAAACTTCACATTCCCTTCTTTTGAATCAATGATAGCACCTGTGGTACGAAGAAAAGGTCTTCCAAGAATAATTGGAATAGAGGTTTTATTCCCCATATCCATGATTAGAAAATCAACAGGTACAAATGTCATATGCAAATCTACCATACCATCACTTAATTTTCCTAAAGCATGTTTAATGAAATCATCAGCAAGTGCAAGTTCAATAGAGCATTTTTCAAGATTCTTTAATTCAAGAACTTCATATAATTCTTTAGATAAAACTGAGACACTAGATCCTAGATCTAATATAGCATGGTGTGTCTCTTTTCCAATGGTTACTAGTACTTTGGGAATCCATATATCCCCAAGATTAGGTGGTATCATAGCTTCTTGGTTGTACCTAGCAATCTTTTCTTTTAAAACATGATTAGCAATATAAGAACCAAAACCTGCTTGGTTAACATTAATGGAAGGATCACTTGCAAATTTTTGTAAGATAGATATTAATTCATCACTAGTACAGAAAAGCTATTCTGTGGCGCACCATTTTTCTATTCTGTGGCGCATGGGTGGTGCGCCACAGAATAGTCGCCACTAAATACGCTATTCTGTGGCGCACTACCAGGTGCGCCACAGAATAGTGGCTATTCTGTGGCGCACCCCACTCACCATGCGCCACAGAATAGGGTGCGCCACAGAATAGTTCTGGGTGCGCCACAGAATTACTGTGCCGTATTGTACCCGTATATTACCAGAATACAAATACCAGTATAATACCAGAATACATGTATATTTCATATTTACACAGATATAACAGAAACAGGGATATATTTTCACAGATACATATATCAAAACAAACACATTACTAATATATGTCTCATCACAAGTTGATACAAAAGTGCCGAAGTTTTACACAAGTGTTGAGATATATACAAAAGTTAATCGATCGTTGCACACGTTACAAATGAAGTGTTCACCGCCTACACTAGGATCGAATAGATTACATCTCGGCGTTGACGGTGAGCAAAAGCGGGAGCACGACGATCTCATGTAGCGAGCGGCGCCGGGAATGGTTTGCCGTCTTTCTTCGTCATCCACGCCCTGTTGTCCTTCTGCAACTTTAGGCGTTCTTCGATTTCTCTCTGATGCAACCCTGTAGATGGAGATAGATATATATATTGGTTAATAATATCAATAGAGTATGCATGCATGATTTATTCATCTAAGTGGATAAAATAGAGTATGTATGTGTGCATGTGTAAGGTTTTCTTTTATAATACATCCTATCTACCTCGTCGGGAGCAATGGAAGGTCCCCCCTGCTGTGATAACATTTCCGACGATGACTTCCGATAACTTGGTCTTGATGCATTGGAAGTCTTTTCTAAGATCCATATCGGACTTGCGTCTGTCATATTCGACCCATGTTTGTAAAGCAGATGGCAAACCACATTGCGCTCCATCTCGGATAATCATGTTAATATGACGGAGGGCGTAGAAGGCATCCATCTCGCTGCCCGACTGCTCCTTGAGGCAAGAGAACTCGGTGATATGCTTGAACCGGCGCAACTTATTATCAATTAATTGTGGTTGCACGGTGCTTTCGAAGACGCCTCCCTTTTGGTGGTAGCCGTGAAGAGCTTGATTGAGGACAGCAATTATGTTGGCATACCTTTTCGTAGTACTACTACCTGAGTCAAAATAAGTGGCATGGTAATGGCTCGGGTGTAGGATGATGAGGACGCAGTACTTGTCCCTGCTCAACACAATTTAAATGAGATGATGATCAGAAACATGCATGCATTGAACTCGGAAAGGCACAAGATACGGCGGCGAGCGGATGTGTACTTACTCGGGAAAGAAAGGCACAAGAAGGCAATTCTTTTGCTGGTTTTGCAACATGAACCTCTCGAGGTACTCAACTGCGCTGGTCCGTGTCACAGATCCTTGCACCAGCTGGCTGTCACGCATGTAGTAGGGATCCGCTACCGCGACGTGCGAGAGATTATCTCTGTGGATAGTCATGGCCTCATTGAGCGCGTATAGGCGGACCAAGTTATAGTTGAGCCGCTGCTGGTTAAATAGATTGAACACGTCCTCGTATGCTACTAAGAACAGATCCGCGGGGTGTTCACCGACGACCACCAACCCGCCTTCTTCCTTTGGCACTTGGACAGTGAACGCCGGGTAATTTGGATCCCTGTCTTTTAGAAGAAAGCCCTCTAGCATAGAGATAGAAGCGCTCAAAGAGATCATTGATGGAGTTGCGAGGTGGATCATCTCCGGAGGCACTATCGGTTTTCCAGCTTCATGAACCATGTGCGCCGATTTGTCCGGAGGGGGGGTATGGTGTCTTCACGACCCTGGATAATCATAGGAGTTGGCTGGCTCGCAGAGGCGCCCTTTGATCCCTTTGGCATCTTAGGTGGCTGGCTCGCAGAGGCGCCCTTTGGCATCTTCTTGGGGGGCCTCCTGGGCTTATTGTTCCATGGCTGCCCACGAAGCCCCTCTGCAACCGATTTCGCAATCGTGCCAGGGGAGAAAACGCCGGTAGCCGGTTTGTCTTGAGCTGCAACGCCGGCTGCTGGAGGTGTCTCTTGAGATAAACCCTGGAAGTCCAGGCGCTGCGTGACTGCATTGAGACGAGCAGGTTGATCGGCGTGGGCACGGAAGGGTGGTTCGAGATCCACAGGACGCATGAATCCGTCGGCGTCTTCGGCGCCAGTGTTGAGGAAGCCACCGACGTCGATAAGATCATCATCGTCGTCGTCGTCGTTGCCACCAATACGTTGAGGTGCAGAGGCGTTGCCTGCTAATTGCACCGGTTGTGGTTCGGAGCCCAATTGCACCGGTTGTGGTTGAGAGCCTACCAACAGTTGCTTCTGGCGGTTGGTGGTGGTGGCGACGGCTGCAGGCTTCTTCGGGGGACGGATCGGAGCGTCCCGCCGGAACTTTGAGGTGGCGCCGGTGTTGCGTCTTGGGCCCTCATCAATAATACCCCCCCCAAGACGAATCTGGGTCTTCGGCCATAGCGAGACCCATTCGGGGCACTTTCCAAGGACCACGTGTTCATCGGCTCCTTGAGGTTGAACGGGGGGGTCCATGTTGTGATACACTTTCGGCACCGTGACTACCTTGACCTTCATAAAACCCTTGTCCACTGGAGCGTGGTGCATTAGTTCGCTGCCTGTTTTTAGGATAAGGCCCGTAGCAACTTCCTTCAACTCGTCGCCTACCCTATGCAGGAGCATGCAAGGCGTTTCCTATAATGAAATTAAGCAACATATGCATTTGTGTGATTAATACAGTCATCGATCGAAGCAGACATAGTTATACAGAAGGACATAGTTATACAGAAGACGACGCAGACTAATTAATTAGTAACCTTGGTGACGACGTCCAGCTCGGCTTCCGTCGAGACACGGGCGCCGGTGCCAGCGGCGGTGGCCGGAGTTTTCTTCTCGCGTCCCGGTGCGGTAGGCAGCGCCGGTGTGACCAAAGGGGCCATGGGCGGCGGGGTCACGATGATGTCGCTCGGCGACCGGTTCATGGTGGAGTTGCTGCCGGAGAAGCTGGGCACGTGTATCGGCCCCTGTTGACCTCCCGCCATCCAGGCAGCGAACCCCTCCACTATCTGCGGGGGCATGATCTGGTGGATGCCTTCTCGGACTAGCTTTTGCACCTCCTGCTTGTCCACGGTGTTCTTCTTCAGCTCCTCCAGCTCCGCCTTCAGCCGCTCAACCTCGGCTCTATCCTCGTTCTTGGACGTCCTCTTCCTCTTTTTCTTCTCGCCGGCGCCGTCCGAGCTGTAGTACTCCGTGAACTTCACGCTCGTACCATAGCCTGACACACGGCCAGCTGATGTCGGCGGCGCCAACTTGTCCCTTCCCTTTGCAACGTTCATCGCCCGGTTGAAAGTAGTGTCCCACACTTCCCTCTCACCCTGGGACGACGACTGGCCGGCCTCAGCCTCAGCCTTCAACTCGTCCTCCTGCACACAAAGGTGAACACACTTAGAAATTTGAGATCAACGCAATGGACTTTGAGATATCTGTGGTATTTAAATTCACTTACCAGATTTTGCTGGAATTGCTTCACATCGTCGTGATCGGTAACGAACTCCCCAGTTTCCCAGTTGAGATAGTAGCGGGACCGGACAAAGTTCCTGGTCTGCTCGTCTGTGAATTTATCCCATGGGTTGTCCAGCCCACGTTTTCTTATTTCTGCGTCCTCCTTGTCCCAAGTGGGTTGTTTGGATTTGTAACCGCCGCTTCCCAAACGGTGGTTACCTAAGTTCCTCTTCCGCATTTCCTTCCCCCACTCGGTCCATCTTGTACACACCTCAGAATTTAAAAAGTCCTTAAATACCTCGAACTCTTCTAAGGTGATGTGAGGCTCGCCTGTACTAATCTCCTCCCAGCTCTTCTTATTATGAATCTTCGCCTTCACCCGGCATTTCCAGCTGCTCAAGGCGGTGCTCATCTTCGTGGTGGCGTAATTATCCACATTTTTGGGTTTAGGGTTCGGGAAGGTGTATCGTTGGTGAACCCTCCTGAGCAGGTGTTCGAGCAAAGCCGCATTCTCTTCGCTTCTAATGTCAGACGTGTTGATCGACACGCCTTCTCGGAGGATGCACCCTAGTTGCATGCTGTACCCTCGTGCAACGTGCTTAGGCTCCAACGGCATGCCACTTGGACTGACCTCCGTGATCACGTCCGTGACATTGTCCACCGACTGCACTTTACGCGGTTTAGTCCTTGCCCTCCGCTTCTTCTTCTTCTTAGCGGCCGGGTTGCTGTCGCCGGGTTCCGTGTGGTCGCCGCCATCGGTGCGGTCATCGCCAGTGGTCGTGTGGTCGCCACCATCTCCTGAGGTGTCATCCTCACCACCTTCTTCGTGGTACTCGGGGTCGGGATCCCGGACCTCCCGTTGATGCTCCTCAGCCTCGTCGCCACTAGTGACCGCGGCTTCGTCCCTCATATCGTCGGGCCAAAAGTCCATGTTCTGTACTCTTGCTTGCTCTTCGATGCTCATGCGCTTAGAAGCGTCGCCCGACATGTTTGAACTGCATTAAAAAGAGGCAAAAAGTTAGTATGACAAATATAAGAGAAAAAAAATCACCTAACTAAGTACTAAGATACCCCGGCCCATGCATTAGTCGCAATACCCCATATGTCCTATTTTTAGCAAAGTCATGCCAAATTTCACGAAAAAATTCGGCATGACCTTTGCTAAAAAAGGGACATATGGAGTACCCGAAATTGCCGGAACGGAAGTTAATCGACGTTCCGGCAATCTCAAGGGCCTCTCGGGGTACCTGCAAGCATTTCCAAATTTAAAAAAACACAACTCCGGCCGGCATATCCGGCCGGCATCTCCACGACATGATGGTCGGAGCCAAATCCACATCTCAATAAAAAATCCACATCTCCCGCATCGCCATCTCCACATCTCACCTGAAAGAACGCGGTGCTTCTTCTAAATTTCCTGCATACGGGAAAATAATGCATTAGTTAACTATATACAATGTTATTTGACAACAAATAATGCATTAGTTAACTATATACAATGTTAGTTTCCCTTTTATGAAGTGATCAATGAACTATATACAATGTTATTGTGCTGATTAGTAAGGAGCGCCGTTTTGTTTTGCTCCTTTCTTGCTTGTTTGATTTTTTAATGTTTATATGTAGCATGGATATTTGTTTTGCATTGCATGACCATCTGAGTGTTTCATGGAATTTAAATCGAGTCCTTTATTCTTATGTTGATGGCCAAGCACGCTAGCAATCTAACAATAAAGATTTATATCAGTAAATGACATTCAGATTTCTGAATGCAAATTATAGCGTTGGGAACCTTCCCTAGATGGAAAAAGTATAGTAGAAGGTTTCTTGCACTTAGAACCCACAAGAAATTATTTCACCACTCAAAGAACAGAGTATCAAGTCCTACAGTATTAGCCAAATACTTGATTTGTGTTCTTTAATGCGTGACACTAAATTGTGCACTTTTTCTCTGGCTTGAATGATCTAAAGATAGTTGGGTGAAACAAATAAGCATCTGACCCCATAGAGAACATTTCACCACTCAACAACTTGTTTTAGCCGTTTACTCGAGAACATTTCCTACTTTGTTTTTCTCAAGAAAACGCTGGAAACACTGCCTATTCATTAGAAGAAGGGAATTGTCAGGTTAATTACGGAAACCGGACAAAAATTCGAGAGGAGTGCCAAACTGGCAAATATCTGGCTAAGCATTTGCACAAGCACCTTCGGTGCTAGGAGGGAGAGGAGAGGAGGGGCTCACCGTGGACGTCGAGGAGGGCGGCGTCGAGGACGGCGGCGTCGAGGACGGCGGCGTCGAGGAGGGCGGCGTCGAGGACGGCGGCGTCGAGGAGGGCGGCGTCGAGCACGGCGGCATCGTCGACGGCGTGGTCGAGCACGGGCACGGCGGAGGCGTCGACCACGGCGGGGCGTCGAGGACGGCGGAGTAGAGCAGAGCGGGTGCGTCGAGCACGGCGGAGGCGTCGACCACGGCGGCGTCGAGCACGGCGGCGTCGAGGACGGGCACGGCGGGCGGGTGGTCGACGGCGGGCGCGTGCGTCGTTTGAGGAAGACGAAGAAGCGCGAGATGTGAATTTGGGGGAAGAAGGCGCGCGTGCGTGTTAGAAAAACGGCTGACATTATTCTGTGGCGCATGGCTTCAAGGTGCGCCACAGAATAACGTTATTCTGTGGCGCACGGCTGAATGGGTGCGCCACAGAATAACGTTATTCGGTGGCGCACGGCTGCAAGGGTGCGCCACAGAATAATGTGGCCACAACATTTTTTATTTGTTTCTTCAAATTTTGTGTTTGTCTCACACACATATTATTAATACAAAAAAAATTATACCACCTTATTCATGCAATTGTCCATGTTTTGAACACATCATACCTCTTTATTCATTCATAATCAAAATTATATCACCAACCAAATGAGGTACTGTACTATGTTTTTTGTGGGTGAAAACGTGGCGCGAAATGCGAAAACGGGTGAACGCGCCGGAAGTCCGACGGAATGTGTCCCGTCAACGGGCAGCACTTCCGTAACGGTGAAAACTGGCGAAAACTGTCGAAAACGGTGAACGCGCCGGAAGTCTCCGACGGAACGTGTCCCGTCAACGGGCAGCACTTCCGTAACGGTGAAAACTGGCGAAAACGGTGAACGCGCCGGAAGTCCGACGGAACGTGTCCCGTCAACGGGCAGCACGTCCGTAACGGTGAAAACTGGCGAAAACGGTGAACGCGCCGGAAGTCCGACGGAACGTGTCCCGTCAACGGGAACCACGTTATTCTGCTTGTATACGTAGATATGCTTGTATATATACATCCTTATTCTGTGGCGCACCTAGCTGGTGCGCTACAGAATACGCTTATTCTGTGGCGCATGGGCATGGCTGCGCCACAGAATAAAGCCCAAAGTGACTGACCCTTGCGTGGGTGTGGGGCCCGCGCCTATTCTGTGGCGCATGGGCATAGCTGCGCCACAGAATAAGCTTATTCTGTGGCGCACCAATAAGTAATGCGCCACAGAATAACATTATTCTGTGGCGCATCGTTATAGGTGCGCCACAGAAGCTTATTCTGTGGCGCACGGCTATAAGGTGCGCCACAGAATAAGCTTCCATAGAATTGGCTTTTCCTACTAGTGCATGCAAGCTACAATTCTCTAAGTCAAGTAATGGTTCCTTGACTTCACTAAGCATTTTAACTTCCTCAACTTTTCTCTAACTCAATTAACAGAAGAGATTCATCATATTCAGTTTCGTTAACTTCTTCTTTTAATCCAACAAGTTGAGACATAAATGGCAACAAATATTCAGGATAGTTCAATAATTCTTTAAGAGTTTCCTCCAAAGTAAGAGGAACATTTTCAGCAATATTAATAGAATTCATTCCAACCATAGGTGGTGCTTGTGGTTTCCCTGCAGACATACTCAATAAAGTGGCTTGGTTATCAGCTAGTTTTGACAAGGCTTTGTCTAGTCCTACAGTTTGGAGTTGTAAGCCTTTAATATCAGAACTAATATAAGCAACTGACTTATTCAACTCTTGTATCATGGTATTATGACTAGCAACTTGTTCCATAAGAATTTTATTAGCCTCAAAATTATCATTACGTGGTGGCATAGGCTTCCAATTATTATCACTAGCATTAGGATATGGAATAGAAGGACGGTTGTTGGGAACATATGGGGCTTTATTATAGGAATTATAATTGTTGTTACCATACCCATTATTACCATAGTTCCTAATGAAGTTAACATCAACATTTTCAGGATTATTACCAACTAGTTCATGCAAAGGCACATTTTCAATATTTTGTTTATTAATGAAAGCAAGAATAGTGTCCATCTTAGATGACAAATCATTTGTTTCTTCTATGGAGTTTACTTTCTTAGATGGATTAGGTGCCCTATCAGTATGCCATTGACTATAGTTTTGCAAAAGACTTTCCAATATGTTCTTAGCTTCTACTATAGTTTTTCCCATAAAAGCCCCTCCAGCAGCGAAATCAAGAATATTTCTAGACATGTAATTTAGACCATTGTAAAAAGAGTGTAATATGGTCCATTCATTGACCCCATGTGATGGACAAGTTCTAAGCATAAGTTTTATCCTATCCCAAGCCATGGCAACATGTTCATTTTCATTTTGCCTTAAAGAAAGAATATTGTTTCTATTTTGCAAAATTTTAACAGGAGGATAATATTTCTTAATGAAAGCTTCTTTTAGATCATCCCAAGAATTAATGCTACCAGTAGGTAATGAATGCAACCACTTTTAGCTTTTCCTCTAAGTGAGAAAGGAAATAACTTCAGTTTTAGAATATCACTTTCCACATTTTTAACTTTTGCATGTCACATATTTCAACAAAATCATGAAAATGCATAGAGGCATCCTCCATAGCACTACCGCCAAATTGTTCCCTAGTTATCAAGTTCAACAAACTAGGACTTACTTCATAACTATCAGCTTTTATCTCAGGTGTGGCAATGGGCCTAGCAATAAATTGATCATTTGGAGTGTTTGTGTAATCACACAACTTAGTTCTTTCTCCCATTTTTGCAAGTTTTACGTGTTTTTTTAATTTTTTATGCAAAACTGAAAATAAAATGATACTAAACAATGCAAACCGAAATAACAAATGCAACACAAAATGCAAAACTGAAAATAAAATATGAAACCGAAATATAAATATGATATGCAAGACAATAACAAAACAAAATAAAATGCTTCGAAGGAAAAGATGGATAAGATGATGCTCATGTAGGTGCAACCTCCCCAAGCTTAGGTGTTTGCACAAGTTGGTGATGAAGTTGACTTTGTTGTGAGATACCCTTGGATAAACCTTTACAGCAATGATTCCCCGGCAACGGCGCCAGAAAACTGTCTTGATGGCCCTTGACGTAGTTACCTACGTCAAAAGAATATGGGTTAGGTTGAGACTCCAAGTGCAGAGTGTATCGTATAGGAAAGACGGTTTTCCCCATGAGGGGTGACTCGAGGGTTTAATATCGAACTCTCGGGGAATCAGTAGTGAAAGATTTATCTTCTTATCCTTCTCTTGAAAACCTACAAAACAAAATAAATTGTTTTATGCCCTCAACCTCACCAAGTGGTTGTCAAGCACAAGGTGTGAGAATGATATCAAAATAAAATGAATGCAAAACAGTAAATATATGCAATGATGATAAATAAATATGCAAGGATGGTGGAAACAATGATGGATGATATTTTTGGGTTTTGTATTGTGAATGCAAGATGTAAAAGTCTTTTTCTATTTTCGGATTTTTAAATGACAGAAAATGTAAAGTGGATAAAAGTTGTTGGAAAGGTGTTTCTTATGATTAAAAATGGACCGGGGTTCATGGTTTCACAAATGCACTCTCTCTTTAATAAAGGGGTAGACAATGGAACACTAGAATTGATATATGAGATTGCAACAAAAAGGTTTCATGACAAGTTACTAATTATATGGGCATCACGTCCTAACATAGAGATCTTTTGTTTATTAATCTCTCTTATACTCCACCAAGATGTGAACTAAATCATAACACCTTAGTAATTAAGATAAATCAGAGTATAGCTTTAAGTTCTATGACATGAAGTTAAAATAAGAACATGCTAGATCTAGTCATGGAGTAGTGGCAATGGTCACACCCACATCTCCGGTAGCAAGGTATTTTTCTTTATCCCTAGTGAGGCAACAAAGTAAGGTAAAACACCCAAGTGGACCGCGGAACTTTCTCTCACGTTCACCGCACTAGCCACCCCCCGTTACTCCAACTAATGCACACGTTCCCCCTCACACGCTCTCATACACATGTTGATCATAACAAGTAAACAAGAACGGGGTACATAATATGAATCTACTTTCATAACTGAAACAGAACTATTGCAATCTCAAACATATATTAACTCATAAAAAGATCCACCACAAAGATATTACATAGATGACCATTATCATGTTCAGCAGCTCATACGGTACTAATTAGTGAAACTCAAGAGAGGAGAGATACATAAGTTACTTCCACAAACCCATAGTCCAGGGGTGGACTACTCCCTCTTCATCATGGAGACGGTGGAGAAGTCATTGGAGAAGATGGAGACCACGCCGGCAGCGCCCCGCCGGAGTTTTCCCCCTCCAATCTGCAACTCCAGGTCTCTGTTTCGTGGTTTCTGTGTTTCGGCGGCGCTCTTTTCCGAAGGGCGTCGGGGACTATTTTTATAGTTGTTTTTAGGTCAAGACGGAGGCTCGGGAAAAAAGATCGACGGCAGCAGAGCTCCGAGGCCCCAGATGGTGGGTCCCATGCGGCCAGGGAATCTAGCCACGTGGGCGACCCTCTTTTGGCCCTCGGGCCTCCGTTTGTTTGCTTCCTTCGCTCCCACGCTTTGTTCCTTCCAAAAACTGATGCTCGTAAATTATTAGGTCATTTGGACGTCGTTTGGGTCCCTGAAACATCAAAATATAGAAAATAGGGTTTTCTGCCTGTGCAGGGTTAATTCCAGAAAAATAGGGAAACAATGAAATATTCCCAAAATCAATATAAATCAATGATATAACCCTTATGTGATGCAAATATGATTGAAATATAAGTAATATAATGCAAAGTTCATGTATGCATTTTACATCCATCACATGTGGAAGAAGAGCTCACCTTATTAACTGGTGTACATATCTCCCAACTAGCCATGTGGGACTAAACTCCCACCATTTGCCAAAACAGCATGGGCCTTTAGGGATTTTTCTGGAATTGTTAAATGGGCTAAAAGGCCCATCCTAATAACAACATTTCAGCAATCCCCCACCAGATCCCAAAGACCCATGATGTTGTTCTCTGTTCCAAACACTATTTTGATATAACAGTATTTTCAGTGGAGACCTGTTAAGGTTGAGCTCCACCTAGAACGAATAGCTACACTCCTTCACAACTGACAATGAACTATGCCTTGAATTGTCAATTTGGCGTAAAGTAGTTTCACCAAACGTCTTACCAGTACTAGGCTGCCAAGGCTGACCCCTCAGGTGGAGCATATTAGTCACACTCCTGACCTATTCATGAACTTACTAGAGATCAACCCAATCTCATAGACTGTGACCAGCAGTCAGGCTCATATAGGTGTGTTCCCTAAAAGATCGCACTGTAGGATAGCATCTTGCTTATGCAAAGCTTTGGAACACATTAATACAAATGTCAACCTGCCATACAGTTACCGAGAGTATTGCATCTATAACGGAGTGGGTTAGTAAAGTACTCTCCTCAGTTAACCACTAGCTTGTTTTCCCAGATCCTACTTCACGGGATCTCCGATCACATAGGTTGTGTTGCTACCATGGCAACTCATGTGGGTTTCATCCCGATCTCCCTCGATGCATTTTCTATCACAACATGTGATAGCCCTTTAGTAAAGGGATCTGCCAGATTCTTTGCCGACTGGATATAATCCAGCGCTATCACTCCGGAGTTTCTCAAATGTCTGACAGCTTTTAATCTCATTCTTATATGTTTGTTGGACTGCATGTTGTCCTTTGAACTTTTGACCTTGGTAATCACTGTCTGATTGTCACAGTTCATAAGGATAGTCGGTACTGGCTTTTCAACCACAGGCAAGTCCATCAACAATCTCGAAGCCATCCTGCTTCGACACCAGATGTGTCCAATGCTGTTAATTCTGCTTCCATTGTCGATCTCGTCAGGATCGTTTGCTTGCAAGACTTCCAGGAAACAGCACCACCTCCAAGGGTAAACACATAACCCGTTGTGGCTTTCATCTCATCAGCATCAGAGATCCAATTCGCATCACAATAACCTTCAAGCACTGATGGGCTTCCGGTATAGTGAAGTCCATAGTTCTCTGTACCTTTCAGATAGCGCATAATTCTTTCAACATCACGCCAATGTACATCACCCGGATTGGAAACAAACCGGCTCAGTTTGCACACAGCGAACATGATGTCAGGCCTTGTAGCACTCGCTAGGTACATGAGTGAACCAATTACTTGAGAGTATCTCAGCTGATCCTTAGTTGTGCCTGTGAACTTTCGAATCTGCACACTAGGATCATATGGTGTTGGAGAAATTTTGCAGTCTGAATATCCAAAGCGACTCAAAATCTTCTCAACATAGTGGGATTGCAACAGTGTAATCCCACCTTCATTATCTCTCAGTAGCTTGATATTCAAAATAACATCAGCCACACCAAGATCTTTCATCTCAAAGTTCTGAGATAAAAATGACTTAACCTCCTCAATCACTTTGAGGTTGGTCCCAAATATCAGTATGTCATCAACATACAAGCACAGTATAACTCCTTCGCCCCCACCATGGCGATAGTATACGAATTTGTCAGCTTCATTAACAACAAAACCAGCAGAGGTTAAAGTTGTATTGAACTTCTCATGCCATTGCTTAGGTGCTTGTTTCAGGCCATATAAAGATTTCAGTAACTTACACACTTTTCCTTCCTGACCATCTAATACAAAGCCATCTGGCTGTTGCATGTAGATTTCCTCGTCTAGCTCTCCGTTCAGGAAAGCTGTCTTAACATCCATTTGGTGGACGAGAAGACCATGCGAGGCCGCCAAAGAGAGTAATACTCGTATGGTGGTCAGTCTGGCTACAGGTGAATAAGTATCGAAGAAATCTTCCTCTTCTTTCTAGGAATAACCCTTGGCCACAAGCTTAGACTTGTACTTGTCAATTGTACCATCGGGCCTAAGCTTCTTCTTGAACACCCACTTACATCCCAAGGTTTACAACCATAGGGACGTTCAGTAATTTCCCATGTTCCGTTAGCCATGATGGAGTCCATCTCGCTATGGACCGCTTCTTTCCAGTAATCAGCATCCGGAGAGGCATAAGCCTCTGAAATAGAAGTGGGAGTATCATCCACAAGGTACACAAGGAAATCATCACCAAAGGACTTTGCAGTCCTCTGTCTCTTGCCCCTACCAAAATGTTTCCTCGTCATCCTTCTCAGGATTTTTGTGATGTGTTTGTTCATAATATTCCATAGGAATGGCAGGTTCAGGAGTCTCATCAGATTCCTGTCTAGAAGTGCTTGGCATATCTCTCATAGGAAAAATATCCTCAAAGAATGTAGCATCTTTAGATTCCATAATTGTACCGACCTTCACATCAGGTACCTCGGATTTCACTAGTAGAAATCTATAGCCGACGCTATTCTTAGCGTAGCCCAAATTAACACAATCCACGGTCTTTGGTCCAAGCTTACGCTTTTTGGGGATCGGCACATTGATTTTCGCCAAACAGCCCCAAGTACGTAAGTATGAAAGTGTCGTCCTTCTCTTCTCCCATTGCTCATAGGGAGTAATCTCATTGTCTTTTGTCGGAACTTTATTCAGGACATGACATGATGTCAATATAGCCTCCCCCACCATGCCTTGGATAAACCCGATGTATCTAACATGGCGTTAACCAAATCAGTTAGAGTACGGTTTTTCCGTTCGGCAACCCCATTTGACTGGGGCGAATAGGGAGGCGTCCTCTCATGAATAATACCATGTTCCGCACATAAAGAATCAAACTCATTAGAGAAGTACACTCCACCACGATCTGACCGGATTCGCTTAATTTTCTTTTCAAGTTGATTCTCAACTTCTGCCTTATAGATTTTAAAGTAGTGTAGAGCCTCATCTTTGGTGCTTAGCAAATATACATAGCCATATCTAGTGGAATCATCTATCAGAGTCATGAAGTATCTCTTTCCACCTTCAGTCAACACACCATTCATCTCACATAGATCATAATGTATAAGTTCTAACGGTGCCAAGTGTCTCTCCTCCGCAGCCTTGTGGGGCTTGCGAGGTTGTTTTGCTTGTACACACGAATGGCATTTAGAACCTTTGGCTAAAGTGAAGCTTGGGATTAAATTCGATTTTACTAGCCGCGTGATGCATGTAAAATTCATACATGAACTTTGCATTATTTTACTTATATTCCAGTCATATTTGCATCATATAAGGTTATATCACTGTTTTATAATGATTTTGGGAATATTTGATATGTTTCCTATTTTTATGGAATTAACCCTGCGCAGGCAGAAAACCCTATTTCTACATTTTAATGTTTCAGGGACCCAAACGACGTCCAAATGACCTGGAAATTTACGAGCATCAGTTTTTGGAAGGAACAAAGCGTGGGAGCGAAGGAAGCAAACAAGCGGAGGCCGAGGGCCCAGATGAGTGGGCCCACGCGGGCCCAAGTACCTGGCCGCTGGGACCCCCCCCCCTTTCGGCCCTCGGAGCTCTGTTGCCGTCGATCTTTCCTCTACCGACTCCGTTTTGACCTAAAACCGCCTATGAAAATAGTCCCCGACGCCCTTCGGGAAGGAGCGCCGTAGAAACACAGAAACACCGAAACAAAGACCTAGAGTTGCAGATTGGAGGGGGAAAACTCCGACGGGGCGCTGCCGGCGTGGTCTCCATCTTCTCCAACGACTTCTCCACCGTCTCCATGATGAAGAGGGAGTAGTCCACCTCTGGACTATGGGTTTGTGGAAGTAACTTATGTATCTCTCTCTCTCGAGCTTCACTAATTAGTACCGTATGAGCGCTGAACATGATTACGGTCATCTTTGTAATACCTTTGTGGTGGATCTTTTTATGAGTTTATATATGTTTGAAATTGCAATGGTTTTGTTTTAGTTATGAAAGTAGATGCATATTATGTACCCCATTCTTATTTACTTGTCATGATCAAGCATGTTTATGAGAGCGTGTGAGGGGGAACGTGTGCATTAGTTGGAGTAACGGGGGTGGCTAGTGCAGTGAACGTGAGAGAAAGTTCTGCGATCCACGTGGGTATCTCTACCTTACTTTGTTGCCTCACTAGGGATAAAAATAAATACCATGCTACCGGAGGTGTGGGTGTGACCATTGCCACTTCCTCCATGACTAGATCTAGCATGTTCTTATTTTAACTTCATGTCATGATACTTATTGCTATACTCTAAGTTATCTTAATTACTGAGATGTTATGATTTAGTTCGCATCTTGGTGGAGTATAAGATAGACTAACAACCAAAAGGTCTCTATGTTAGGACGTGATGCCCATATAATTATAACTTGTCATTAAACCGTTGTGTTGCAATCTCATATGTCAACTCTAGTGTTTCATTGTCTACCACTTTATTAAAGAGAGAGTGCATTTGTGAAACCATGAACCCGGTCCATTTTTAATCATGAGAAACACCTTTCCAACAACTTTTACCACTTTTCCATTTTCTGCCATTTAAAAATCCAAAAATACAAAAACACTTTTACATCTTGCATTCATCATATAAAACCCAAAAATATCATTTATCATTGCTACCACCATCCTTGCATATTTATTTACCACCATTGCATATTTATTTCTTGTTTGCATTGCATATTATCTTCATATCATTCTCACACCTTGTGCTTGAGAACCACTAGGTGAGATTGAGGACCAAAACATTTACTTTGTTTTGTAGGTAACCAAAAGAAGGATAGGAAAGATAAATCTTCACTACTGATTCCCCGAGAGTTCGATATTAAACCCTCGAGTCAGCCCTCGTGGGGAAAATACGTCTTCCACTTACTACACAATCTGCACTTGGAGTCTCAACCTAACCCATTTACTTTTCACGCAGGTAACTACGTGAAGGGCCATCAAGACTGTTTTCTGGCGCCGTTGCCGGGGAATCATTGCTGAAAGGTTTATCCAAGGGTCCCCTGCACTAGCTCTGTTTTCTGGAGCCGGGTTTATCCAAAGATATCTCACCAAGTCAACTTCATCGCCAACTTGTGCTAACACCTAAGCCTGGGGAGGTTGCACCTACGTGAGCATCATCTTATCCATCTTTACCTTCAAAGCAATTTTTTTTGTCATTGTCTTGCATATCATATTTCGGTTTGCATATTTTATTTTCAGTTTTCATCTAAAAACATAAAATCCATAAAAATTAAGTGTTGTTTTTAATATGTGTTTTAAGCTATTGGTAAGAAGTTTGGTAAGGAAACTTGAAAGCTGAATTTTATTATCTCATTGTTACTATGGCATTTATGAATCGTGCCTCGTTGCATCATGCTTTATATGAAAGTGCTTATGCTATTGCTCCTAAAGTGGTTCAAACTACTATGTCTGAGGTACCTAAAGTGGGATTTAAAATCCCCGTTGGTCATGTTAAAAGTGTTATGAAAAATCCATTTACAGGGGATGGAACTAAGTCTTCACGTGAACACGTGGAGACAATTGAAGATATATGTGGTTTATTTAGGCTTCCTGGTATTTCTGATGATCAGGTGAAAAGGAAGCTATTATATTTGTCTTTATCTGGTAATGCTCGTATTTGGTTCAGGTCTTTGGATGAAGAAGTCACTATTGAATGCGGTGACCCAGCACACCACTGCATATTATAGTGTACAAGTCGTTGACATAACACCCACGGAAGGACTAATCCGTAAATATTACATCACTCAGAGTAGTACAACAGAAACATTGCGGGTCCACTTTATTACACACTGCTAAAGATTACAAGCCAGAAATGCATAAAAACATCGACGTCTTCCTCTGACATGGGAGGAATGTCTATTATTGCGATGTTGACAGGAGTCAACCTACAAGCATAGAAACAACAAACTAAGAACCATCTTGGCTCAGCCGCTAAGTAGTACTAGTCTAGTCTGACTCGGCCCGGTTCCTACTAAGGTAACTTTAAGTCTCCACTTCCTCCTCGTCGGCGTCGTCGGCTCCGTAGGCGATGATGTAGTCGACGCCTTCTACTCCTCCAGACAGATCAGGTGCTTCAAAGTACACCTCCTCGGCATGGTATGCTCCAAAGTCGTCTTCAGCGATCTCATCAGAGTCTAAGCAGAGATCAACGGAGGAAAAGGGTGTGCAACACTAGCGTTACCCAGCAAGTTCAAATAATAGATGATAAAGTGTATGATGCACTATCTACCATCCTGACCAAAAAGTCATAGATGATTATGCAAGTTTTGTAAAACGTTTTAGGAAAAGGTCCATTTTATTTTAGAAAACTATGCCCCCAGTCTCCACGGATTTTTAGTCATCACTTGGGATGCCTTTCCCACGGCGTTCTGTAGTTCCCTCCTGGAACAAGGATGTGATAGTCACAATTTCTTTGTTTAACTCTGCAGAGCTGCACCACTTTACCCAACAGCAGCCTGGCTCCTTTTGCTCTCTCAGCACACCATGTGTGCTATAGCCAGAACTCAGGGCAACAAGTCATGTGGAGTCGCTTCCCAGCACAACGCATATCCGCCCATTTGTGACGCGGCTGGTAACTACGACCATTAGCCCACCACCCCTCCCGAGCTTCTATTCCAGTCACTCCGTCGAGTGGGAAGGTCACGCGCTTCCACGCAGTTGGCCGCCGCAACGGACGCAACGAGGTAATAGCCTGCCGAGGATATGCGAACGAAGGAAGAAACCTCTGACGAGCCCATCCATAGTGAATCTGTTGGTTGATGCTTCAATACGGCGCAAGGATCACAGGGCCATGGGTTATTAATCCTAGGTATATACTTTCCCGTGCAATGGAACCTCCACCACAACATCAATCCATGGTTCCACTGCCAGCCAACCATATATATAGCATTTCACATCATTCTAAAATAGGTTTTTCTTTTTCATGCAATGATAAACCATAGTACTTTATAATTACTTTGATAAAATTAATCAAGTAGGACATGCAAGTTGAAACTTGACTTGAGACTGACAGGTAATGCAGTCTAAAGCTTCCGACGAATTGGGACCTTCGTGTTCTGAAAATCAATATCATTGTCTGTATGAGACAATGATGAAAAACCAAATACATGCCAATATGCATATAATGAGATGATTTTTATTCTTTCCCAAAATTCCCCAGAGTTTTGTTAAGGATTTCTTTTAAAGATTTCTTTGATTTGAATTTTAATTAGGATGAGTAACATGACAGTCATAATGTAGTTCAAATAATACTTTGAACTTGATATATAATTTTTCCCATATTATTTTCTTTTGAAAATAATTTGAAATATTTCAAAGTCATTTCCACTTAAGGATCATTTGAATTTTTGCTACAAGAAATAGTTTTCAATAAATCAAGTAGATATTTTATTTGGATTACTTATTTTCTTCTGATATTTGTAGATATTTTTAAATTATTTTTAGGATTTTATTTGAATTTATAACAAGTTTTGAAATTTTGGAAGAATTTGTAAATTCAAAATTTTACAATTAAGTCCCTGGTCAACTCTGGTTCAACCGAACCAGTCCACTCTCTCTCTCTCACTCACTTCTCACTCGTACGAGCACGCGCCCGTGCTCGACCTCCTCTGGCGCTCGTGTCGCCCGCGCCGTCGCCGCCCTATTCCGGCCAGCTCCGACTACCTCCGCCGCCGTGGCGTGGGGCAAAACGATCCCCCTGCTCCGCTCTTCCTCCTCACCGGAGCGATTCAAGCCTCGCTTCCTCTCGCGGCCGCGCACAACCCAATCCTGTAGGGTTAGGGTTTCGGTGCAGCGCCACTTCTTCTCCTTCTCCGGCGTGTCCACCATGGCTGGGCGCAGAGCTTCGCCCTCTGTGCCGCCGTGGTGTGGTGGTGCTGGTCCACGACCTCCGTGTGCCCCCTCCACTGGTAGCGCGAGCTCTGCCTCGCCGCCGTGGAGCTACGGCCATGGACGCACGGTAAGATTTTTCCTTCCTCTCTTCTCCTTCTCCTACTACCTCTACTCGATCTAGATGCTTCTGGACTTCGGATTAATTATATGTTCCTCTGTTGGTTAGGTTCTTGATGATCAGATGATGATTCTTGATGATTTACTCCTTTATGTGCACTGTCTACCTATTGTGCACCAAGAATGAGATGAATGGTGTAGATCTAGCATGTTTAGATCCATCCATTACCTCTGGATTTAATATTGGGAGCATTTCATGCTCACAGAAGATGAAATTTTCTTTAGAAAAATTTTTCTGAGCTAGAATTTGTACCAGATGATCTAGCTGTGATGAATAAGTGTTATAAAAATGATTTAGGCAAGTTTGCTTGCTGTGATGCCTCCTTGTAGAGTTACACAGCAGCTTTCTTGTTTAGAGATGATTTTTTTATGCTTTCATGTGCTTCTTCCATGTGTAAGGATGTGTATAGCTCAGTTAATCCAGCTCTGCTGGTTTACTGGCTTGTGTACTTTGATAAAAACAGAATAAGGACAGATACTACACTGAAAATGATTCCCTTGCTTATGTAGATGCTCAATCAAATGCTAAAACACTCAACTGCACTCCCTTTCATCTCTCTGTCCTATTTCTTGCACATAACAGAAGTACTCTGCTTGCAAATCATCTTCTATAGCACCACACCTTGCTGAGCAAGGTTCTGTTAAGAACAGATGCTAAATTCAGCACTCAAGCATGGTTCTGTCATTTACAGAACCTGCTAAATCACTTTCTAGCACATATGTTTAACAACCTTGGGTGTAGAGCAGATAAAGCTACGGAAGAATCTGATCTTGCTCCAAGGTTCAACCGTCTCTTCTGGACTGCACCTTGTGGTTCTACCATCTCCTCCTTGTTGTTTGACTTCTCCTAAATTTTAATGGCTTGTGGTGGATGGACTAGGTGATCTCCATGTGTAGAGATGGGTTGTGCTTGTTCTTGTGGAAGAACAGATGGATTTGTGATTTGGATGTGATGATAGTTGTGCTCTGTGTGTGTTGTGGTTGCTGTAACTTGTATATGCTGGTGGTTGTGGCCTGGGTATGTATTTATACTAATTTGGGCACTCCTGTGCTTGTGACACCCGGATAATTGAGCTGTAGTGACTAACCTGCTTACAGTGGCCCTCTTTGCCTCGAGCTGCTCTATTTGACCATTCTTGCACTCCTTTTCACCTAGGAGATCAGCTCAGCTCTGCTGCTGCGCAGTTCATCACCCCATGGTGATAACTCTGAGTCATCCTTGACTCATTGTTCATATCTGATCCAGATATTTGTGTGGAAATGCTTGGCTGAGAATTGGGAATGCTAAAGATAGTCGGTTTGCTAATTAAACTCAAGTGTGTGGCCAATTAAGCTCATTGCTAGCTTAAGAAGTGGTTTTAGGGTCCATTTGCCTAATTAATAGGCAAATGTGATACCATATTTTGGGCTCAAGTTTTATTTGTTTCCTGGTTTTAATTGTGGAGATGTGAATTTATGAGTTGCTTTGCTTAAATGATCATGAGATCAAAATGCTCCATTAGCACTTGTTGCCTTTGATGTTTGTTGCCTGAAGATGATTTCTGTTAAGTGCTATGCTTAAGCCTTTGCCCCTAATGTTGCCTTCGGTTTCAATGAGCATGATCAACAGATCAGTCCCTTTTGTTGCCTCAGGATTTTATTTGCATTCTCCACACTAGTCTAACCAAACCATAGTTTTGGTTAGGCTAAAAACCAGGTTTCAATACAACAACATGCCAGCACCAAATGGTGTTGGCAACATTTTAATCATAACCCCCATTTCTTCTTGTATGTGTTGTTTGTTTTGCAGGTGAAAAGATGAAGACTTGAAGACTTTAGTTTAGGATTTTAATACTGTTTTTGTATTCTTTCAAATGTTGTAAAAATATTTGTAATAAGGTCTTGTAAATTATTTGTGTTGATCATTTGTATCAGTTATAACCAAATGTTTCCCAAACATTTGAGTTGAAATTCTTGTAATACTTGTATATATATTTCTTTTAGAGATTCTTTTGGAAATATTTGTGTATGAAATTGTGATGTAGATGAAATAGAATGAATAATTGTGAGGTGGATGAAATAGAATGAATTTATTATTTGAAATGATGTCCTCACAATTCTTGTGATTTATGTGTTGTTGTATTTGTGATATATGTGTATAGAAAGAATTAGGAATGAAATCAGATGAAATCAAATGATTGTGTTGGAGAAGTACTAACAAAGGTTTGAAAATATGTCATAGGGTTTATCGACTCCTCTCGACTATCTGTCAATATCTGACTCCCAGAACATCGACACTCGTCTGGAATCAACCCTCGAGTCATTTTAACACAAAAGCGCGAAAATTTTCCAGATTTCACCAAAAGATGCATGAATGCACAAATGCAGTTCCTATTTCTACCCTCTCGAAACCTATAACTGCGGGGTATTACATCCTCTCCCCCTTAAACTAAACTTCGTCCCGAAGTTTCTTTTCTGGAGTACCTGAACAACTGTGGGTAATTGATGCATGTAAAATGCATACATGAACTTTGCACTTTAATTGCTTATATTCCAATCATATTTGCATCATATAAGGGTTATATCAATGTTTTATAATGATTTTTGGGAATATTCATTTATTTCCTATTTTTATGGAATTAACCCTGCACAGGCAGAAAACCCCGTTTTCTTATTTTAATGTTTCAGGGACCCAAACGTCAACGAAATCACGTGGAAATTTACGGGCGTCAATATTTGGAAGGAAGAAGACCTGTGGGCGAAGGAAGCGAACACACGGAGGTCCGAGGACCAAACGGGGGTGGCCCACGCGGCCAGGTACGGGCGTCAATCGTTTGGCCCTCGTGGCTCCGTTGCCTTCGATCTTTTCTCCACCGACATCGTCTTGACCTAAAAACGACTATATAAAAGGTCCCCCGACGTTCTCTGGAAGGAGCGCCGCACAAACACAGAAACACCGAAACGGAGATCAGGAGCTGCAGATTGGAGGGGGAAAACTCCGGCGGGGCGCTGCCGGCGTGGTCTCCATCTTCTCCATCGACTTGTCCACCGTCTCCATGATGAAGAGGGAGTAGTCCACCTCTGGACTATGGGTTTGTGGAAGTAACTTATGTATCTCTCCTCTCTTGATCTTCACTAATTAGCACCGTATGAGCTGCTGAACATGATTACGGTCACCGTTGTAATACCTTTGTGGTGGATCTTTATGAGTTAATATATGTTTGAGATTGCAATGTTTGTTTCAGTTATGAGTATAGATGCATATTATGTACCCCGTTCTTGTCTACTTGTTTTGATCAAGCATGTTTATGAGAGCGTGTGTGGGGGAACGTGTGCATTAGTTGGAGTAACGGGGGGTGGCTAGTGCAGTGAACGTGAGAGAAAGTTCTGCGATCGACTTTGGTATCTTTACCTTACTTTGTTGCCTCACTAGGGATAAACTAAAATACCATGCTACCGGGATATGGGCGTGACCTTTGCCACTACTCCATGACTAGATCTAGCATGTTCTTATTTTCACTTCATGTCATGATACTTAATGCTATACTCTGAGTTATCTTAATTACTGAGGTGTTATGATTTAGTTCGCATCTTGGTGGAGTATAAGAGAGGTTAATAACCAAAAGATATCTATGTTAGGACGTGATGCCCATATATCTAAGTAACTTGTTATCAAACCCTGTGTTGCAATCTCATATGTTAACTGTGTGTGTTCCATTGTCTACCACTTTATAAATAGAGAGTGCATTTGTGAAACCATGAACCCCAGTCCATTTTTAATCATAAGAAACACCTTTCCAACACCATATACCACTTTTCTATTTTCAGCCATCATTAAATCCGAAAATACAAAAATACTTTTCATCTTGCATACATCATTCAAAAACCCAAAAATATCATTTATCATTGCATCCACCATCATTGCATATTTATTTCTTGTTTGCATTGCATAACTATCCTGATATCATTATTACACCTTGTGTTTGACAACCACAGGTGAGGTTGAGTGTGAGATCCTGGCTCAGGGCTCAATAGGATTGATAGGATACTCATATCAACAAGTTGCAACTTCTTTTCCGGAAGCTCATCTGGAAGGAACTCCGAGGTTAAGCGTGCTTGGCCCGGAGCACTCTCAAGGATGGGTGACCGACCGGGAACTGGTTCCCGGGTGCGCACGAGTGAGGACAAAGTGCGCAGAAAAGACCAGTGTTGATCTGTGGGGCCAGTCTGGAGATCCTAGCGAGCTGCCAGGGGTGACAGGCCCGGCCCGGGGGTGGCCGGGGTGTTACAATTTGGTATCAGAGCCGACCCTCGCGGCAACACGGGCGTGTGCGGGTCAGGGGCGCGGACATGTGGAGCATGTGCCGGCACTGGACGCACAGACGTGTACCAAGAGGGGAAGTTCCTGGACTGGGGGCTGACCGACGAGGGCGTCGGTCTTCTAAGGGGGGAAGGATGTGAGATCCTGGCTCAGGGCTCAATAGGATTGATAGGATACTCAAATCAACAAGTTGCAACTTCTTTTCCAGAAGCTCATCTGGAAGGAACTCCGAGGTTAAGCATGCTTGGCCCGGAGCACTCCCAAGGATGGGTGACCGACCGGGAACTGGTTCCCGGGTGCGCACGAGTGAGGACAAAGTGCGCAGAAAAGACCAGTGTTGATCTGTGGGGCCAGTCTGGCGATCCTAGCGAGCTGCCAGGGGTGACAGGCCCGGCCCGGGGGTGGCCGGGGTGTTACAATTGATGTGAGATCCTGGCTCAAGGCTTAACAGGATTGATAGAATACTCATATCAATAAGTTGCAACTTCTTTTCCGGAAGCTCATCTGGAAGGAACTCCGAGGTTAAGCGTGCTTGGCCCGGAGTAGTCCAAGGATGGGTGACTGACCGGGAACTCGTTCCGGGTGCGCACGAGTGAGGACAAAGTGCGCAGAAAAGACCAGTGTTGATCTGTGGGGCCAGTCTAGAGATCCTAGAGAGCTGCCACGGGTGACAGGCTGGGCCCGGGGGTGGCCGGGGTGTTACAATTTGGTATCAGAGCCGACCCTCGCGGCAACACGGGCGTGTGCGGGTCAGGGGCGCGGACATGTGGAGCATGTGCCGGCACTGGACGCACAGAGGTGTACCAAGAGGGGAAGTTCCTGGACTGGGGGCTGACCGACGAGGGCGTCGGTCTTCTAAGGGGGGAAGGATGTGAGATCCTGGCTCAGGGCTCAATAGGATTGATAGGATACTCAAATCAACAAGTTGCAACTTCTTTTCCAGAAGCTCATCTGGAAGGAACTCCGAGGTTAAGCATGCTTGGCCCGGAGCACTCCCAAGGATGGGTGACAGACCGGGAACTGGTTCCCGAGTGCGCACGAGTGAGGACAAAGTGTGCAGAAAAGACCAGTGTTGATCTGTGGGGCCAGTCTGGCGATCCTAGCGAGCTGCCAGGGGTGACAGGCCCCGCCCGGGGGTGGCCGGGGTGTTACAATTGATGTGAGATCCTGGCTCAAGGCTTAACAGGATTGATAGAATACTCATATCAATAAGTTGCAACTTCTTTTCCGGAAGCTCATCTGGAAGGAACTCCGAGGTTAAGCGTGCTTGGCCCGGAGTAGTCCAAGGATGGGTGACTGACCGGGAACTCGTTCCCGGGTGCGCACGAGTGAGGACAAAGTGCGCAGAAAAGACCAGTGTTGATCTGTGGGGCCAGTCTAGAGATCCTAGAGAGCTGCCACGGGTGACAGGCCGGGCCCGGGGGTGGCCGGGGTGTTACAATTTGGTATCAGAGCCGACCCTCGCGGCAACACGGGCGTGTGCGGGTCAGGGGCGCGGACATGTGGAGCATGTGCCGGCACTGGGCGCACAGACGTGTACAAGGAGGGGAAGTTCCTGGACTGGGGGCTGACCGACGAGGGCGTCGGTCTTCTAAGGGGGGAAGGATGTGAGATCCTGGCTCAGGGCTTAACAGGATTGATAGAATACTCATATCAATAAGTTGCAACTTCTTTTCCGGAAGCTCATCTGGAAGGAACTCCGAGGTTAAGCGTGCTTGGCCCGGAGTAGTCCAAGGATGGGTGACCGACCGGGAACTCGTTACCGGGTGCGCACGAGTGAGGACAAAGTGCGCAGAAAAGACCAGTGTTGATCTGTGGGGCCAGTCTAGCGATCCTAGAGAGCTGCCAGGGGTGACAGGCCCGGCCCGGGGGTGGCCGGGGTGTTACATTGAGGACCAAAACATCTAACCTTGTTTTGTAGGTAACCAAAAGAAGGATAAGAAGATAAATCTACCACTTCAGATTCCCCGAGAGTTCGATATTAAACCCTCGAGTCACCCCTCGTGGGGAAAACTGTCTTCCACTTACTATACACTCTGCACTTGGAGTCTCAACCTAATCCCGTTTACTTTTGCAGGTATCAAGCCTTGCTCTTCGGGACCATCAAGACGTTTTCTGGCGCCGTTGCCGGGGAATCGTAGCTGAGAGATTTATCCAAGGGTGTGCATCATCGCATTCATCTCACAACAAAGTCAACGTCACCAACTTGTGCTAACACCTAAGCTTGGGGAGGTTGCACCTACGTGAGCACCATCTTATCCATCTTTACTTACAAAGCAATTTATTTGTTTTGTTAGTGTCATTGCATATCATATCATATTTATTTCAGTTTTGCATAAAAAATTAAAAATACCAAAAAAATTGCTAAAATGGGAGAAAGAACTAAGCTGTGTGACTACACAAACACTCCTAATGATCAATTTATCACGAGAGCTATTGCCACACCTAAGATAAATGCTGAGAGTTATGAAGTAAGTCCTAGTTTGTTGAACTTGATAACTAGGGAACAATTTGGTGGTAGTGCTATGGAGGATGCCTCTATGCATCTTCATGACTTTGTTGAAATATGTGACATGCAAAAGTTTAAAAATGTGGAAAGTGATATCCTAAAACTGAAGTTATTTCCTTTTTCACTTAGAGGAAAAGCTAAAGAGTGGTTGCATTCCTTGCCATCTGGTAGTATTAATTCTTGGGATGATCTAAAAGAAGCTTTCATTAAGAAATATTATCCCCCTGTTAAAATTTTGCAAAATAGAAACAACATCCTTTCTTTTAGGCAAAATGAAAATGAACATGTTGCTATGGCTTGGGATAGGATAAAACTTATGCTTAGAACTTGTCCCTCACATGGAGTTAATGAATGGACCATATTACACTCTTTCTACAATGGTTTAAACTACATGTCTAGAAACATACTTGATTCTGCTGCTGGAGGTGCTTTTATGAGTAAGACTATAGTAGAAGCTAAAAATATATTGGAAAGCATTTTACAAAACTATAGTCAATGGCATACTGATAGGGCACCTAATCCTTCTAAGAAAGTGAACTCTATTGAAGAAACTAATGATTTGTCATCTAAAATGGATACTATTCTTGCTTTGCTTAATAAACCTAGTGTTGAAAATGTTCCTTTGCAAGAACTAGTTGGAAACAATTCTGAAAATATTGATGTCAACTTCATTAGGAACTATGGTAATAATGGGTATGGTAACAACAATTATAACTCTTATAATAAACCCCCATATGTGCCAAATAAATATGCTTCTAGTGGTAATGTTTCTAGTGACTTGGAAAACACCATTAGATCTTTTATATCTACCCAAAAAGAGCTTAATAAGGAATTTATCTCTAAGTTTGAAAAACAAGATGCTTTGTTTGAAAGGGTAGATCAGCTTACTAAGGAAGTCTCATCATTAAAGAGCATCATTACAGCCCAAAAACATGAGGAAACAATAAAATATTGCCAAGAGGTTATCAATAAGTCTTGGGAACACATTCATGAGCAAGAGAGAGTTGCTAAAGAATCTATTGGGGTAATGAAAGAGGTTGAAGTTGAGGAAGTTAAAATGCTTAATGAAGTCAAGGATCCTTTGCTTGACTTAGAAAATTGTAGCTTGCATGAATTAATATCTATCTTACAAAAATTTGCAAGTGATCCTTCCATCAACACTAACCAAGCAGGTTTTGGTTCTTATATTGCTAATCATGTCTTGAAAGAAAAGATTGCTAGGTACAACCAAGAGGCTATGATACCACCTAAGCTTGGGGATATGTGGATACCTAAGGTACTAGTAACTATTGGAAAAGAGACACACCATGCCATACTTGATCTAGGATCTAGTGTCTCTGTTTTATCTAAAGAACTATATGAAGTGCTTGAATTGAAAAATCTTGAAAAATGCTCTATTGAACTAGCACTTGCTGATGACTCTATTAAACATGCTTTGGGAAAAGTAAGTGATGTTATGGTAGAGTTACATATGACTTTTGTGCCTGTGGATTTTCTAATCATGGACATGGGGAGTAAAACCTCTAGTCCTATTATTCTTGGAAGACCTTTTCTTCGTACCACAGGTGCTATCATTGATTCAAAGGAAGGGAATGTAAAGTTTCAGTTTCCACACAAGAAGTGCATGGAACACTTTCCAAGGAAGAGGGAACCACCAAAGTTCAAGCTCCCTCATGAGCTTCGTCCACAATAAAACAACAAGTAAGAAGCCTAGCTATATGGCTATAAAGAAAGCGCTTTGCGGGAGGCAACCCGGTTATTTTTATGTGTGATTTTCTTTGTGTCCTCTTGCTGTAACAAGAGATTTTGTTTAGTTTAGGTTCTGGAGTTTTCAATAAAGTGCCAAGTTTTACCCTTTTTGGTTTGAAAAAGTTGCTTATAGCGTTCGGAGATTTTATTCCTGCACGAGTCAGTGCACGGTATGATTTTTAATTCTTATTCTGTAACTCCGAATGAGCTCATATTTGAACTGTAGTTGCAACTTTTCATCCTCTGTATGCATGAATTTTTCGGAATTTTTCGAGAAAGTTTGGTAGGGTAGAAAAATACGTTTTGCTGCTGCTGTTTTTCTGGACAGATTCTGTCCCATTTTGTTTGATGCATGCTTTGAGCTTTTAAGTTGAATCTTTTTGATCCAATTGAGTTTATGAGTAGGCATACAACATTATACTTTCTGGACATTCATATGAATTTTTGTTCAAGGATTATATGCAGCAAGGAACCTATTTGTTTATCACTATTAATGCACCCCACAGAAAAGAGATGGGAGAAACGGTGTTTTGAAGTTTTTTCACAGGGATTGGAGGAGATGCACCAAGAGCTATCCAAGGATGGTGAAGACCATAAGCTTGGGGATGTGAAGACAACCCCGCTGGACCTACACACTCTCGGTTTGCACACGTCCAACTTCTGTTTTTCGATCGAAACACTTTATCGCATAAACTTGGAGCGTCGTTTTTTGTTTTTGTTTGAGTCTTGAGAGACCACCACACTATCATTATATATGAGAGAGCTACTGGAAATATGGGTTGAAATATGTTGGATGCTTTTATAAGATTGGGAAAAGGGATGTTTGACTTGATTTTTAATGATACATATAGTTGCATGATTCATGAGCTTGTTTATGAGTAATAGTTTGCAAATTCTTTTTGTAGAGCTATCACTTATTCATGTTTTGGTGCTGATTGTTATTTTACTTGGTTTAACATGGATTAGTTAGTTCTATGGACACTCATGCATGCATCTAGATGGTCAACTTTCTCCCTTTTGCTAGCCCAAAAACTCCAACAAGCAAAAACTTGTTTCCAACACCTTCAACCAAAGTTATTCCAGTGAGTCCACCATATCTACCTATTGGCTTTATGCTATTCCGAGTATGTTTAACATGTTGTTTGTGTTATCTTACCTCTGAATGAAAATGTTTATGTTATTGATTGCAATGGAAAAAATTGGTTATATAGCTCTCACGAACTTGATGCACAATGTTCTTTTATTTGCATAATAAAACTTGACCCATTGTGATTAAGATTATGATGTTTGTGGCTTGATGAATGTTTTGGGTTGGAAGTTAGCCCATATGTGCTGTCACATGGCAAGCTTTCAACACGCTCTTCATCTCATTTAGTTGATATCATGTGCTTTTGTCTATGGATGCTTATCATGTTGAAATAAATGTGGAAATAGAGTGAGTTTAAATGAGTTTGTGTAAATGGTTAGAGAGACGCCTGGGCCGCTAATCTAAGCCATGCATCATTCATGGTGGAAATTTACTTACATACTATGGTGAACCTTCTGTGATACACCTTGCAATAAAAAACTATTCCAAATGGTAAATAAAAAGGGTGTTGAGATTGTTCATTTTGTTTGTTTGTCTTGTCATTTTGATATGGGCTTGTTCCATATCTTGGGACAAGAGGTACCCCAGTTGACGCTCTTGATGATACTATTATGCTTACAATGATATTTAATTGAACTTGCTTTGTTTCCCAAGTTGAGTAACACATGGTGTAAGTACTTGTATTCAAGGGGCATGAGACATTCAACCCATTCTTTATCAAGCACACTACTCATATTTGCTTTCACTTTAACCTTAATCATTCAAGATGCTATGATAGGGGCAATGAGAGCTTGACACCAATGAATACCTTATTGCAATCATTAACTTAAGTAGAAGAGTTTGGAAGTTGGATGAAACTTATGCATGCTTTACCTCTACTCACATATACATCTTTCCAAAGTGTACACCTATCATATTCAGATTTTCATCTACACTCTATGACCATTGTAGGATGTTCTACTTATCATTATGCATACATGTGTTCCATATTACTTGCTACCATGTTACACTTTGTGAACTATCAATGAACATCCTTGTCTTGAATACTTGATATCACTTCATAAACTATTTGCATATTGCTACTCCTTTGAAGAATGAATCATTTGACTATATGTAGCAATAGTAATCATCTTTGATATTCATTGTTAAGTATTAAATTGCAAAGTCCATGTTAGTTTTATCATCTTCATACTCGAGGACGAGCATGGATTAAGCTTGGGGATGTTGATGCATGTAAAATGCATACATGAACTTTGCACTTTAATTGCTTATATTCCAATCATATTTGCATCATATAAGGGTTATATCAATGTTTTATAATGATTTTGGGAATATTCATTTATTTCCTATTTTTATGGAATTAACCCTGCACAGGCAGAAAACCCGTTTTCTTATTTTAATGTTTCAGGGACCCAAACGTCAACGAAATCACCTGGAAATTTACGGGCGTCAATATTTGGAAGGAAGAAGACCTGTGGGCGAAGGAAGCGAACAAACGGAGGCCGAGGCCAAACGGGGTGGCCCACGCGGCCAGGTACTGTGGCCGCGTGGGACCCACCGTTTGGCCTCGTGGCTCCGTTGCCTCGATCTTCTCCACCGACATCGTCTTGACCTAAAAACGCCTATAAAAAAGGTCCCCCGACGTTCTCTGGAAGGAGCGCCGCACAAACACAGAAACACCGAAACGGAGATCAGGAGCTGCAGATTGGAGGGGGAAAACTCCGGCGGGGCGCTGCCGGCGTGGTCTCCATCTTCTCCATCGACTTCTCCACCGTCTCCATGATGAAGAGGGAGTAGTCCACCTCTGGACTATGGGTTTGTGGAAGTAACTTATGTATCTCTCCTCTCTTGAGCTTCACTAATTAGCACCGTATGAGCTGCTGAACATGATTACGGTCACCGTTGTAATACCTTTGTGGTGGATCTTTATGAGTTAATATATGTTTGAGATTGCAATGTTTGTTTCAGTTATGAGTATAGATGCATATTATGTACCCCGTTCTTGTCTACTTGTTTTGATCAAGCATGTTTATGAGAGCGTGTGTGGGGGAACGTGTGCATTAGTTGGAGTAACGGGGGGTGGCTAGTGCAGTGAACGTGAGAGAAAGTTCTGCGATCCACTTTGGTATCTTTACCTTACTTTGTTACCTCACTAGGGATAAACTAAAATACCATGCTACCGGGGATGTGGGCGTGACCATTGCCACTACTCCATGACTAGATCTAGCATGTTCTTATTTTCACTTCATGTCATGATACTTAATGCTATACTCTGAGTTATCTTAATTACTGAGGTGTTATGATTTAGTTCGCATCTTGGTGGAGTATAAGAGAGGTTAATAACCAAAAGATCTCTATGTTAGGACGTGATGCCCATATATCTAAGTAACTTGTTATCAAACCCTGTGTTGCAATCTCATATGTTAACTGTGTGTGTTCCATTGTCTACCACTTTATAAAGAGAGAGTGCATTTGTGAAACCATGAACCCCAGTCCATTTTTAATCATAAGAAACACCTTTCCAACACCATATACCACTTTTCTATTTTCAGCCATCATTAAATCCGAAAATACAAAAATACTTTTCATCTTGCATACATCATTCAAAAACCCAAAAATATCATTTATCATTGCATCCACCATCATTGCATATTTATTTCTTGTTTGCATTGCATAACTATCCTGATATCATTCTTACACCTTGTGCTTGACAACCACAGGTGAGGTTGAGGACCAAAACATCTAACCTTGTTTTGTAGGTAACCAAAAGAAGGATAAGAAGATAAATCTACCACTTCAGATTCCCCGAGAGTTCGATATTAAACCCTCGAGTCACCCCTCGTGGGGAAAACTGTCTTCCACTTACTATACACTCTGCACTTGGAGTCTCAACCTAATCCCGTTTACTTTTGCAGGTATCAAGGCCTTGCTCTTCGGGACCATCAGTAATCTCGTCGCAAATCTTCTTCTTTTTCCCAAGTTGCTTCTTGCTCTGAGTGGTTCTTCCATTGAACAAAGCAAAACTTGATTTCTCTATTCCTTAATCTTTTCCAATTCTCCCTCAGTATCTTCTCAGGCTGTTCCTCATGTGATAGGTCTGGCTTTAAATTCAACTTTTCAAACTCAATTGGTCCTTCTGGTGGTTTCAAACATTTCTTGAGTTGAGACACATGGAACACATTGTGAACTTGTGATAATATAGCAGGTAATTCCAATTCATAGGCTACTTCACCTTTCCGGGTTTAAATTCTGAATGGTCCTATGTATCTGGGACTCAACTTTCCTTTTACTCGAAATCTCTTTACTCCTTTGGTAGGACTAACTCTTAGATATACCATATCTTGTATTTCAGGCTCCCACTGTCTTCTCGAAAGATCAGCATAACTCTTCTGTCTGCTCTGAGCTATTTTGAGACGATCTCTTATAATATCAACAATCTGTTGTTGTTCCTTTATATACTCGGGTGCAAATTTCTTTGTTTTCACCTACTTCAAACCAACATATTGGAGATCTACACTTCCTCCCATATAGAGCTTCAAATGGTGCCATCTGAATACTACTTTGATAACTGTTGTTATAAGAAAATTCAGCTAATGCTAAGTGTTCATCCCATGATCCTCCAAAATCAAGAACACAAGCTCTCAACATATCCTCTAAAATCTGATTTGTTCTCTCTGTTTGTCCACCAGTTTGGGGGTGATAAGCAGTACTATACTTCAAATGTGATCCTAACTTATTGTGAAGTTGTCTCCAAAAAGCTGCCGTGAATATGGATCCTCGATCGGACACTATACTTTGTGGAACTCCATGTTTACTTACTATCTCTTTTACATATATGTCTACTAATTGTGATGCATTATCTTTTTGATTGATTGGAATAAAATGAGCACTTTTTGTCAACCGGTCACTATTACCCATATCGCATCCTTATTCCTCCTAGTTTGGTAATCCAGTGATTAAATCCATACTTATTTCTTCCCATTTCCACTTTGGAATTGGTAGTGGTTGTAGTTACCCTGCTGGACTCAGATGTTCAGCTTTCACTTGTCTACAAGTATGACATTCTGCTACATATCTGGCAATTTCTCTCTTCATATTGTTCCACCAAAATACTTTCTTCAAATCCATGTACATCTTGGTACTTCCAGGATGTATAGAATAAGGTGTCTCATGTGCTTCTTTTAAAATTATGCTCTTGATCTCTTGAATATCTGGTACACATATTCTACCATGATACCATAATGAATCAGTTTCTGGCCTCAAAGTGAATTCAGAACTCCTACCCTCTTTAATCCTGCGGATTTCTTCAGTTATGAACTCATCTTCTCTTTGTCTGGAGAGAATATTTTCTTTCAACTCCATCTCTTTTATCCACAAATATCACTGGTGATCCCCAAGGTGATACACTTTCTCTTATAAATCCTTTATCTTCCAACTCATCTAATTGCTCTTTGAGTTGTACCAATTCCTTGGGACCCATCTTGTATGGTGCTTGTGCAATAGGTGCTATTCCAGGAATCAAATCTATGGTGAACTCAATTTCACGATCCGGCGGCATTCCTGGTAACTCATCTGGAAAAACATCCTGAAATTCCTTAACCACTGGGATTTCTTCTATCTTAGCTTCCTTCATAGCATTCAACTGTAAATCTGCTCTTAACTGACTATGATTATCCCCTTGGTATACTGTTCTCATACCTCCTGGTCCTCTCAAAGACACTGTCTTTTCTGCACAATCTATCTGAGCTCCATGATCAGATAACCAGTCCATCCCTAAGATGACTGCTATATCTTTCATGGGAATAACTAGCAAATCAGCATCATAAACGCGATCACAGATCATAATTACTTGATCCATTTTGACTTGCGTTACTAACAATTTTCCCCCGGCCGACATGACCGTTATGGGTACTTCTAACGGCTGACATCTAATCCCATATGCATCCACAAATTGTTGTGAAATAAAAGATGTAGTAGCTCCAGTATCAAACAAAACTTTGCCAGGATGAGAAAGGATTTTGAGCGTACCGATCACCACGTTGTCGGTGTTGTTGACTTGCTCCAAACTGGTGCAATTCAGCCTTCCATATGGCTTCCCTTTGCCCTTATCTGCTGCATTCCTTCCAAATCCTCCATTCCTTGGCTTGAATCCTCCTCCACCTTGGTTATTTCCTCCACCAGTTCCTCGGCTTATCTGTTGATTTTGTTTATTTGGACAATCAGGCTTGATATGTCCAGCTTGTCCACATCCAAAACAGATGATTTTGGGCTTCTGACAACCTTCATCAAATGTCCTCTCATTCCACAGTTATTGCATATCAAATTGTTAACAGGATTGAAGCTTCGTGGAATAGGCTTCCTTCCTTCAGTTCTACGCTTAGGCTTAAAACGTAGATTTGGTGGTTGCCTTTGAACTTGAAACTTCCTTGGTTCCATCCTAGTTTTCTTCCTTCTTTCTTCCTGAAGTAACTTATAATCATCCTCCAATGTTATTGCTGCATCTACGAACTCCTGAAACTCCTTTGGTTTGTCAACCTTAACTGCATCTTCATAAAAGGACTCAGACCCTTCATGAATCTCTTTCTTTTCTCCTCAGTGTCTACTTCATCCAATGCATACCTCGATAACATGTTGAACGCACTGACATAACGTCCAACAGGTAACTCATTCTGTCTCAGATTCTCAAACTCCCTCCTTTTTCAATTCCATAATACTTTCAGGAACATGTGCTTCCCTAAACCTCTTCTTAAACTCCTCCCAAGTTACAACATGATCTGCAGGTAGTGTTGCCACTATGGCTTCCCACCATGATGCTGCTGGTCCGGTAAGCAAATGAGTTGCATACCTAACCTTCTCTCATCAGAACATCCCACTGTGTTAAGCTTTCGTTCAGTATCTGCCACCCAATCTTCTGCGTCCATAGGTTCTGGAGCTCTTGCAAATGGTATGGGTCTGGCATTTTGGAAATCTGATAGAGTCACTCCTTTAAGTACTTCATCTCTTCCTCGTCCTGCCTGTATTTCCAGCAAATCCTGCAGAAATTTATTCTGCCTTTCCTGGTCTTGACGCCTGCCTTCTTCCACCATCTGCATATACTGCATGAAACTTTGCTCCGTGATTGGCCTTGGTGGTTGTGGTATTCCTCCTGCATCTGCATCTTGCTTCTCCTTAAGTTCACGTTCTTGCCTCTGCACATCACTCTCCTCACCGATGTACGCCATTACCCTCTAGTCCTGTTACATCGAATCAGAACTCTCCATTACATTATGCATATGCACTTCGAGTCCTATTCCATGCACAAGTACTAGTCAAACAATGGAAAACAGAAAAATCCAAAGAACACAAAACTTTTCAAACATATACCATGTATTATACATGTAGGATTACAAACATGGGTACATAATAGTAACACACTCTAAAAGTGAGTAGGTCTCACTTATTGCTACCAGCGTCCTTACAATACTACGTACAATACCCTATATTAACATATTACACAACTACTGCTTTACTCCGTCCTGCTCTTCTTCACTTTTCTGCATACTTCCCAGGCTTCCAGTGACAGTTACGCCTGGTCCTCCGGAGAATCCCGGGTAACTTCACATTAATGGTAGGCTGATATTCAGGGTCAGATGGGCTTGCTTCTAACGTCATATCCGTCATGGCAAAGTAACTATCAAGATACTTGTATGCCGCTGCTTCCCCATCGTAACCTCCTCATCTCCATAACCCTCGCCTCCATCATCGTACCCAGTTGGTACTGCCTCAAAGTTATTGAAATACCCTCGTGATTCGTCTCCCTTCTCCGTCTTCGGGTAGTACTTGGTCTCGTACGCATACTTCCATTCCTCATCTTCCTCCTCAGAATCTATTTTTATTGGCTTACTTGACTCACCAACTCTAGACCTTCCTCCTAGGGGTATGACTAGTAACTTCCGGCTCTCCCGGATCTCCTGGAATTCTTATGGGATCACTCTGTGTACCCTGATAAGGTTCTTCATCCCAACCTGTGGCACTTGGTACTTCAGGTTCCCAACTCTGCCATCCCTTCTCCTCTCAACTAAGACATAACCAGAGTGTGGTGGTGTATAGTCAGGATAAATTGGGGTATCGGGTTCTACTTCCTCCACATACCTAGTTGGTGTGGGTGGTGGATCAGTGTATCCCTTCTCTGCTTCATACCTCAGTATATCACACTTTTCCTGAATAACTCAGGACTGGAGTACTGCTCTATCATGGCTTCTACCTCTCCTGCTACTACTCCGAACGTCTTATGATACGCCCGAATCATCTTGAGACAACTGTCCATGAACTCAGCCACATCACGTGGATCAGTTTTCAGGAAAGCCTTATAATCCACTGGACCCTCAAGCCGGTAATTCGCACTCGGAATAGCGTTAAACGGTGTTTCCACCAACGCATAACTCTTGGATGTCCTTATCTCAGTAACTGCTCTGACAGCAGCAATCTGGAAAGCTACTTCCACATTCTTCGCTTCTCCAAAGGGCATTTTGAATCCCATCTTTAGTTCAGGTGGTAACTTGAGTGCTACACGGTACAGGGCTAAAATTGATCCGTCGTAAAAACTCATCACTTTCACTATCACCTTGGTTTTATACCAAGAAAATAGATCAGTTGCTGAAGCATTTCCGCCCAGCTTCCCCGAAAAACACCCTTGCCCAACTCAGCATCTCTCACACGAACCGACCTCCTGGGACCTCGTTTCTCCATCCTAGCTGTTATAGCCAAAAAGGATATCAGAATTGAAATGAAGTAATAATTGCATGATAATGCTATTCTCAAGTGAATATCAATCATAACAAATTAAAACTCAATTCATTCTAAAGCCTCGCACACCTACAGGTTTTTCCCTTTAATAGGTTTCCAACCTAAGGTCTAGCAATTGCTCTGATACCATCTGCGGTGACCCAGCACACCACTGCATATTGTAGTGTACAAGTCGTTGACATAACACCCACGGAAGGACTAATCCGTAAATATTACATCACTCAGAGTAGTACAACAGAAACATTGCGGGTCCACTTTATTACACACTGCTAAAGATTACAAGCCAGAAATGCATAAAAACATCGACGTCTTCCTCTGACATGGGAGGAATGTCTATTATTGCGATGTTGACAGGAGTCAACCTACAAGCGATAGAAACAACAAACTAAGAACCATCTTGGCTCAGCCGCTAAGTAGTACTAGTCTAGTCTGACTCGGCCAGGTTCCTACTATGGTAACTTTAAGTCTCCACTCCTCCTCGTCGGCGTCGTCGGCTCATAGGCGATGATGTAGTCGACGCCTTCTATCCTCCAGACAGATCAGGTGCTTCAAAGTACACCTCGTCGGCATGGTATGCTCCAAAGTCGTCTTCAGCGATCTCATCAGAGTCTAAGCAGAGATCAACGGAGGAAAAGGGTGAGCAACACTAGCGTTACCCAGCAAGTTCAAATAATAGATGATAAAGTGTATGATGCACTATCTACCATCTGACCAAAAAGTCATGGATGATTATGCAAGTTTTGTAAAACTTTTTAGGAAAAGGTCCATTTTATTTTAGAAAACTATGCCCCCAGTCTCCACGGGTCTTTAGTCATCACTTGGGATGCCTTTCCCGCGGCGTTTGTAGTTCCCTCCTGGAACAAGGATGTGACAGTCACAATTTCTTTGTTTAACTCTGCAGAGCTGCACCACTTTACCCAACAGCAGCCTGGCTCCTTTTGCTCTCTCAGCACACATGTGTGCTATAGCCAGAACTCAGGGCAACAAGTCATGTGGAGTCGCTTCCCTGCACAACGCATATCCGCCATTTGTGACGCGGCTGGTAACTACGACCATTAGCCCGCCACCCCTCCCGAGCTTCTATTCCAGTCACTCCTCGAGTGGGAAGGTCACGCGCTTCCACGCAGTTGGCCGCCGCAACGGACGCAACCAGGTAATAGCCTGCCGAGGATATGCGAACGAAGGAAGAAACCTCTGACGAGCCCATCCATAGTGAATCTGTTGGTTGATGCTTCAATACGGCGCAAGGATCACTGGGCCATGGGTTATTAATCCTAGGTATATACTTTCCCGTACAATGGAACCTCCACCACAACATCAATCCGTGGTTCCACTGCCAGCCAACCATATATATAGCATTTCACATCATTCGAAAATAGGTTTTTCTTTTTCATGCAATGATAAACCATAGTACTTTATAATTACTTTGATAAAATTAATCAAGTAGGACATGCAAGTTGAACTTGCCTTGAGACTGACAGGTAATGCAGTCTAAAGCTTCCGACGAATTGGGACCTTCGTGTTCTGAAAATCAATATCATTGTATGTATGAGACAATGTTGAAAAACCAAATACATGCCAATATGCATATAATGAGATGATTTTTATTCTTTCCCAAAATTCCCCAGAGTTTTGTTAAGGATTTCTTTTAAAGATTTCTTTGATTTGAATTTTATTAGGATGAGTAACATGACAGTCATAATGTAGTTCAAATAATACTTTGAACTTGATATATAATTTTCCATATTATTTTCTTTTGAAAATAATTTGAAATATTTCAAAGTCATTTCCACTTAAGGATCATTTGAATTTTTGCTACAAGAAATAGTTTTCAATAAATCAAGTAGATATTTTATTTGGATTACTTATTTTCTTCTGATATTTGTAGATATTTTTAAATTATTTTTAGGATTTTATTTGAATTTATAACAAGTTTTGAAATTTTGGAAGAATTTGTAAATTTAAAATTTTACAATTAAGTCCCTGGTCAACTCTGGTTCAACCGAACCAGTCCACTCTCTCTCTCTCACTTCTCACTCGTACGAGCACGCGCCCGTGCTCGACCTCCTCTGCGCGCGTGTCGCCCGCGCCGTCGCCGCCCTATTCCGGCCAGCTCCGACCACCTCCGCGCCGTGGCGTGGGGCAAAACGATCCCCCTGCTCCGCTCTTCCTCCTCACCGGAGCGATTCAAGCCTCGCTTCCTCTCGCGGCCGCGCACAACCCAATCCCTAGGGTTAGGGTTTCGATGCAGCGCCACTTCTTCTCCTTCTCCGGCGTGTCCACCATGGCTGGGCGCAGAGCTTCGCCCTCTGTGCCGCTGTGGTGTGGTGGTGCTGGTCCACGACCTCCGTGTGCCCCCTCCACTGGTAGCGTGAGCTCTGCCTCGCCGCCGTGGAGCTACGGCCATGGACGCACGGTAAGATTTTTCCTTCCTCTCTTCTCCTTCTCCTACTACCTCTACTCGATCTAGATGCTTCTGGACTTCGGATTAATTATATGTTCCTCTGTTGGTTAGGTTCTTGATGATCAGATGATGATTCTTGATGATTTACTCCTTTATGTGCACTGTCTACCTGTTGTGCACCAAGAATGAGATGAATGGTGTAGATCTAGCATGTTTAGATCCATCCATTACCTCTGGATTTAATATTGGGAGCATTTCTTGCTCACAGAAGATGAAATTTTCTTTAGAAAAATAATTCTGAGCTAGAATTTGTACAGATGATCTAGCTATGATGAATAAGTGTTATAAAAATGATTTAGGCAAGTTTTGCTTGCTGTGATGCCTCCTTGTAGAGTTACACAGCAGCTTTCTTGTTTAGAGATGGTTTTTTTTATGCTTTCCTGTGCTTCTTCCATGTGTAAGGATGTCTATAGCTCAGTTAATCTAGCTCTGCTGGTTTACTGGCTTGTGTGCTTTGATAAAAACAGAATAAGGAAAGATACTACACTGAAAATGATTCCCTTGCTTATGTAGATGCTCAATCAAATGCTAAAACACTCAACTGCACTCCCTTTCATCGCTCTGTCCTATTTCTTGCACATAACAGAAGTACTCTGCTTGCAAATCATCTTCTATAGCACCACACCTTGCTGAGCAAGGTTCTGTTAAGAACAGATGCTAAATTCAGCACTCAACATGGTTCTGTCATTTACAGAACCTGCTAAATCATTGTCTAGCACATATGTTTAACAACCTTGGGTGTAGAGCAGATAAAGCTACGGAAGAATCTGATCTTGCTCCAAGGTTCAACCGTCTCTTCTGGACTGCACCTTGTGGTTCTACCTTCTCCTCCTTGTTGCTTGACTTCTCCTAAATTTTAATGGCTCGTGGTGGATGGACTAGGTGATCTCCATGTGTAGAGATGGGTTGTGCTTGTTCTTGTGGAAGAACAGATGGATTTGTGATCTGGATGTGATGATAGTTGTGCTCTTTGTGTGTTGTGGTTGTTGTAACTTGTATATGCTGGTGGCTGTGGCCTGGGTATGTATTTATACTAATTTGGGCACTCCTGTGCTTGTGACACCCGGATAATTGAGCTGTGGTGACTAACCTGCTTACAGTGGCCCTCTTTGCCTCGAGCTGCTCTATTTGACCATTCTTGCACTCCTTTTCACCTAGGAGATCAGCTCAGCTCTGCTGCTGCGCAGTTCATCACCCCATGGTGATAACTCTGAGTCATCTTGACTCATTGTTCATATCTGATCCAGATATTTGTGTGGAAATGCTTGGCTGAGAATTGGGAATGCTAAAGATAGTCGGTTTGCTAATTAAACTCAAGTGTGTGGCCAATTAAGCTCATTGCTAGCTTAAGAAGTGGTTTTAGGGTCCATTTGCCTAATTAATAGGCAAATGTGATACCATATTTGTGGGCTCAAGTTTTATTTGTTTCCTGGTTTTAATTGTGGAGATGTGAATTTATGAGTTCTTTGCTTAAATGATCATGAGATCAAAATGCTCCATTAGCACTTGTTGCCTTTGATGTTTGTTGCCTGAAGATGATTTCTGTTAAGTGCTATGCTTAAGCCTTTGCCCTAATGTTGCCTTCGGTTTCAATGAGCATGATCAACAGATCAGTCCCTTTTGTTGCCTCAGGATTTTATTTGCATTCTCCACACTAGTCTAACCAAACCATAGTTTTGGTTAGGCTAAAAACCAGGTTTCAATACAACAACATGCCAGCGCCAAATGGTGTTGGCAACATTTTAATCATAACCCCCATTTCTTCTTGTATGTGTTGTTTGTTTTGCAGGTGAAAAGATGAAGACTTGAAGACTTTAGTTTAGGATTTTAGTACTATATTTTTGTATTCTTTCAAATGTTGTAAAAATATTTGTAATAAGGTCTTGTAAATTATTTGTGTTGTTCATTTGTATCAGTTATAACCAATGTTTCCCAAACATTTGAGTTGAAATTCTTGTAATACTTGTATATATTTCTTTTAGAGATTCTTTTGGAAATATTTGTGTATGAAATTGTGATGTAGATGAAATAGAATGAATAATTGTGAGGTGGATGAAATAGAATGAATTTATTATTTGAAATGATGTCCTCACAATTCTTGTGATTTATGTCCTGTTGTATTTGTGGTATATGTGTATAGAAAGAATTAGGAAAGAATAGAATTGTTTTAAACTTAAGATTATTTCAAATTTCCTTTTGAAATCAAATGAAATCAGATGAAATCAAATGATTGTGTTGGAGAAGTACTAACAAGGTTTTGAAAATATGTCGTAGGGTTTATCGACTCCTCTCGACTATCTGTCATATCTGACTCCCAGAACATCGACACTCGTCTGGAATCAACCCTCGAGTCATTTTAACACAAAAGCGCGAAAAATTTCCAGATTTCACCAAAAGATGCATGAATGCACAATGCAGTTCCTATTTCTACCCTCTCGAAACCTAATTGCGGGGTATTACATTGAATGGAGTATTTTGAGGGAGGTTTTCTTTCTTAAGTATTTTACTCCTAAAGAAGTTTATGATAACCCATGCTATTATGATGAAACTAATAATGCTCCTTTACTTTCTAGTAATACTACTAGTGAAGTTATGGATAATAATGAGGAGTGTTGCTTAAATATGCTATATGATAATGCTTTAGATGATGGTCCTATGCTTATTGATAATCCTCAATGTTTAGAAGTTGTTACAAATTTATGTGAGGATAAAAATGATATACTTGCTGTTTGTGATGGTACTCTTACTCATGAGAGTCCTACTTTGTTCTTAAATTCTCTAGTTACACTATAGTGGAGAAATTTGCTTATGTTGAGAAATACTTATGTGGTTCGCAATTATCTCTAGTTCCAAATATTTGTTGCAGCCATGATATTAAACTTAATATTGATCGTAATAACTATTTTGAAAGAGGGAAGCATGCTAATGAATTCCAAAATAAATTTAATGATCCTCTTTATGTGCCTAAATTATCTAAGTTGGAAGATTCTATTGGTTATATGGTTGAATACACTTCTACTACTTGCAACTATTATGAAAGAGGAGGTAATAAGAGCCCTCTTTATACTACTAATAATTATGGGCTGCAAGTAACTATTGTTAATATGCATTGGGAAAACTTCTATTTATTGTGATTCATTCATATACAAAATGCCAATGCATAGAAGAAAGTTAGACTTCGTTGTTATTACTTTTGTGTTTTGTTTTTCTCTCAACTAGGGTTCAATTGACAATTATTTTGATTGGTTGAGAACACCATGGGATCCTGGTATAGTGCATGGAACCCTTCTCAAGGAAGAGGGGCACATCATTCAAGCTCCCTCATGAGCTTCGTCCATTATAAACATCAAGTAAGAAGCCTAGCTATATGGCTATAAAGAAAGCGCTTTACGGGAGGCAACCCGGTTGTTTTTATTTTTGATTTTCTTTGTGTCCTCTTGCTGTAACAAGAGACTTTGTTTATAGTTTAGTTTCTGGAGTGTTTAATAAAAGTGCCAAGTTTAACTCATTTTGGTTTGAAAAAGTTGCTTATAGCGTTCGGAGATTTTATTCCTGCACGAATCTGTGCACGGTATGATTTTTATTTCTTATTCTATATCTCCGATGAGCTCATATTTGAACTGTAGTGCAACTTTTCATCCTCTGTATGCATGATTTTGTTCGGAATCTTTCGATAAAGTTAAGTAGGGTAGAAAAATACGTTTAGCTGCTGCTGTTTTTTGGACAGATTCTGTCCCATCTTGTTTGATGCATGCTTAGAACTTTTAACATGAATCTTTTTGATCCAATTGAGTTTATGACTTGGCATACAACATTATACACTTTCTGGACACCCATATGAGTTTATGACTGGCATACAACATTATTGCAGCAAGAAATCTATTGTTTATCACTACTAATGCACCCCACAGAAAAAGAAATGGGAGGAGAAACAGTGTTTTGAAGTTTTTTCACAGGGATTAGAGGAGATGCACCAAGAGCTATCCAAGGATGGTGAAGACCATAAGCTTGGGGATGTGAAGACAACCCCACTGGACCTACACACTCTCGGTTTGCACACGTCTAACTTCTGTTTTTTTGATCGAAACACTTTATCGCATGAACTTGGAGCGTCTTTTTGTTTGTTTTGTGAGACCACCACACTATCATTTATATATGAGAGAGCTACTGGAAATTTGGGTTGAATTATGTTGGATGCTATTATTAGATTGGGAAAAGGGATGTTTGAGTTGCCTTTAAAAGATACATATAGTTGCATAATTCATGAGCTTGTTAATGAGTAATAATTTGCAAGTATTTTATCAAGAGCTATCTTTTATTCATGTTTTGATGCTAAATGTTATTTTACCTTGTTTTAACATGGATTAGTTAGTTCTATGGACACTCATGCATGCATTTAGATGGTCAACTTTCTCCCTCTTGCTATTCCAAAAATTCCAACAAGCAAAAACTTGTTTCCAACACCTTCAACCAAAGTTTTTCAGTGAGTCCACCATATCTACCTATTAGCTTTATGCTATTCCGAGTATGTTTATCATGATATTGTGTTATCTATACCTCTGAATGAAAATGTTATGGTGTTGATTGTTATGGGAAAAGTTGGTTATAGAGCTCTCTTGAACTTGATGCACACTTTACTTTTATTGCATAAATAAAATATGACCCATTGTGATTAAAATTATGATGTTGTGGGCTTGACAAATGTCTTTGGTTGAGAGTTAGCTCATATGTGCTGTCACATGGCAAGCATTCAACATGCACTTCATTTCTTTTAGTTGATATCATGTACTTTTGTTTATGGATGCTTACCATGGGTGAAATAAATGTGGAAATGAAGTGAGTTTGAATGAGTTTGTATAAATGGTTAGAGAGACGCCTGGGCCGCTAATCTAAGCCATGCATCATTCATGGCGGAAATTTACTTACATGCTATGGTGAACCTTCTGTGATACACCTTACAATAAAAAGCTATCTAATGGTAAATAAAAAGGGTGTTGAGATTGTTCATTGTGCTTGTTTGTCTTGTCATTTTGATATGATACTATTATTACTTACAATTATATTTAACTTGAACTTGCTTTGTTTCCCAAGATGAGTAACATGGAGTAGGTACTTGTATTCGAGGGCATGAGACTTTCAACCTGTACTTTGTCAAGCACACTACTCATATTTGGTTTCACTTTAAACTTAATCATTCAAGATGTTATGATAGGGGAATGAGAGCTTGACACCAAGGATTACCACATTACAATCATTAACTTAAGTAGCGAAAGTTCAGAAGTTAGATGAAATTTATTCATGCTTTACCTCTACTCTATATATATATCTTTCCAAAGTGTCCACCTTTTTATTCAGATTTTCATCAATACTCTATAACCATTGTAGGATGTTCTTACTTATCATTATGCATACATGTGGTCCATAGTACTTTGTCTTTCATGTTACACTTTGTGAATTATCATTGAACATCCTTGCATTGAATACTTGATATCACTTCATAAACTATCTTGCATATTGCTACTCCTTTTAAGAATGAACCATTTGACTCTATGTAGCAATAGTAATCTTTGATCCATTGTTAGTATTAATTGCAAAGTCCATGTTAGTTTTATTACCTTCATACTCGAGGACGAGTATTGGTTAAGCTTGGGGATGTTGATGCATGTAAAATGTATACATGAACTTTGCATTATTTTACTTATATTCCAGTAATATTTGCATCATATAAGGGTTATATCACTGTTTTATAATGATTTTGGGAATATTTGATATGTTTCCTATTTTTTATGGAATTAACCCTGCGAGGCAGAAAACCCTATTTCTATATTTTAATGTTTCAGGGACCCAAACGACGTCCAAATGACCTGGAAATTTACGAGCATCGTTTTTGGAAGGCAACAAGCGTGGGAGCGAAGGAAGCAAACAAGCGGACGCCCGAGGGCCCAGATGAGTGGGCCCACGCGGCAAGTACCTGGCCGCGTGGGACCCCCTTTTGGACCTTGGAGCTCCGTTGCCGTCGATCTTTCCTCCACCGACTCCGTTTTGACCTAAAACTATAAAAATAGTCCCCGACGCCCTTCGGAAGGAGCGCCGCAGAAACACAGAAACACCAAATAGAGACCTAGAGTTGCAGATTGGAGGGGGGAAACTCCGGCGGGGCGCTGCCGGCGTGGTCTCCTCTTCTCCAACGACTTCTCCACCGTCTCCATGATGAAGAGGGAGTAGTCCACCTCTGGACTATGGGTTGTGGAAGTAATTTATGTATCTCTCTCTCTCGAGCTTCACTAATTAGTACCGTATGAGCTGCTGAACATGATTACGGTCATCTATGTAATACCTTTGTGGTGGATCTTTTTATGAGTTAATATATGTTTGAGATTGCAATGGTTTTGTTTCAGTTATGAAAGTAGATGCATATTATGTACCCCGTTCTTATTTACTTGTCATGATCAAGCATGTTTATGAGAGCGTGTGAGGGGGAACGTGTGCATTAGTTGGAGTAACGGGGGTGGCTAGTGCAGTGAACGTGTGAGAAAGTTCTGCGATCCACTTGGGTATTTACCTTACTTTGTTGCCTCACTAGGGATAAAAAGAAATACCATGCTACCGGAGGTGTGGGTGTGACCATTGCCACTTCTCCATGACTAGATCTAGCATGCTTATTTTAACTTCATGTCATGATACTTATTGCTATACTCTGAGTTATCTTAATTACTGAGATGTTATGATTTAGTTCGCATCTTTGTGGAGTATAAGAGAGACTAATAACCAAAAGATCTCTATGTTGGTACGTGATGCCCATATAATTATAACTTGTAATTAAACTGTTGTGTTGCAATCTCATATGTCAACTCTAGTGTGTTCATTGTCTACCACTTTATTAAAGAGAGAGTGCATTTGTGAAACCATGAACCCCGGTCCATTTTTAATCATAAGAAACACCTTTCCAACAACTTTTACCACTTTTCCATTTTTGCCATTTAAAAATCCGAAAATACAAAAACACTTTTACATCTTGCATTCATCATATAAAACCCAAAAATATCATTTATCATTGCTACCACCATCCTTGCATATTTATTTACCACATTGCATATTATTTCTTGTTTGCATTGCATATTATCTTGATATCATTCTCACACCTTGTGCTTGACAACCACTAGGTGAGGTTGAGGGACCAAAACATTACTTTGTTTTGTAGGTAACCAAAGAAGGATAGGAAAGATAAATCTTCACTACTGATTTCCCCGAGAGTTCGGTATTAAACCCTCGAGTCACCCCTCGTGGGGAAAACACGTCTTCCCTTACTAC